>OY288281.1:3002500-3500000 GCA_958450335.1 Hibiscus tridactylites
TCGAAACACCCTTGAGGCGTATCGAAACACCTTGACCAGGTCAACTGCAATAGAGCCTATACAAGGGGACGTATCGAAACGGTGGTCAACCGTTCCGAAACACCCTCAACGGTCAACTTCTCGTGGTCAACGAGATTTTGATCATTTCGAAAACCCTAGACCCGTTTCGATACGCCTTCATCTCGTCGATTTCTCAAAATTCTAGTAGCCAAAACGTTCCGAAACGCGTATCGGAACGGGGGCTCCCAGAGTCCAAACTGTATCGAAACGAGTTCCGATACGGGGTCCCTGAAGCCTACCCGTTCCGAAACGACCCTTCCCGTTTCGAAACGTGGGCTGTCTGCAACCCTTGAAAACCAGATTTATGCGAATTTCCACAAGTCTAAAGGTCCCATAGGGCCCCTAAAGGCACACAACACTATCAAACAAAGTCTAGAGGCATGCATCCTATGCTTAGCATGCTCGAACATATACCAGACAAGGTTTTGAACAATCACTCATACATGGCAAATATTCAATAAAAACATATCATGAAGAACATACTTGAAGACCTTTAAATAGACAAAAGATACCAATCATCCCATATGGTTTTACATGCCATCAAACAACCTTAAACATCTCAAAGTCATACATCAAAAGAGCAATTGGCAAGGTAAATCATGCTTACAAACCAAGTCAAGCATAAACATCAAAATCATATATGAGTCTTACAAAGCTCATTCACACACACCCTTGCCACATTGCTAGACTACTACATAATTAATAACCGTACTTGAGCAACAAACTTGGAAAGCTCTTCTTGCCTTGCTCCGAGCTAACACGACGCTAATGATCTGCATTGTTGAAAATGAGAGCGTAAGCTATAAGCTTAGTGAGGATGCTCTAAAACCGAAAACATCAACAATGCAGGGTTCAAGCATGTATTCCCTAAATCTCATATCTAACATGCATAGATAATTTCACAAGTAGACCTAGCTAGTCTTTCAAGAGTCATGTATGGCATCTCACATCATATCAAGCTCGAACATCAATAACATCATCATATATTAACATCATATATCACAATCGTATGAACAAGTTTAATTGGCCACTATTAGTTACCCGGATGTGCGGATTTAAATCTTAACAACCACTTTACCTCGGTGGGATTTCACTCATCACCGGACCTTGCATGGGCGGGATTCCACTCATCGCCACATGCCCTACGGATGGAATTCCACTCATCATCCTGCAGAATATATAATAGCTTCCGGTGGAATATTACATCACCGTACTCCTCCTTGATAACTTAACGCCATCAAGGCCACATACGTTTTGACTCAATTTGTGTACACACTAATCCTAATGATCGATCATTTACACCCAGTAAGTTAATTAGTGTCAATTTTCATTTATCACATCACATATCCAACAACCACATCTCATGCTCATCACATATACGTATCATGGTATACATGCCCAAATTAACCACATATCACAAGAGCATAGATAGGCAAACACAATAGCATTTAATGGAAAACAATAGCTAAATTTAACAATTTGAATTAACATAGAAATGGCCTACCAAGCACATTTCAACTCACACACTTCACACACTCGAACCAAACTTTAAAACGTGTTTAAAATCACTCACCACCCTTCCTTAGCAACCAAAGCAAGTCTCCTACGACCTCGGATTCGATTCCAATGCTTCTCCAACGTCTCCTCTTGCTTCTAGTCAATAAAAAACACAACCATTATTCTCAATCAATGCTAACATTCAATCAACACTCAACCCTTGAGCTCAAACTAACTCCAACCAAATTTCCAATCAAATTAATCCCCCAAATATATCAATTTTCGTGCTCCCTCAAACCCTAGCTGAAATTTCCATTTTCAAACATCCAAATGACCCCCAAAAGGTCCCAAAACATCCTCCTAACATATACAAACCATCAGCCCTTTAATTTCAACATAAAACCCACAAAAAATCAAGTTTTTGACATCTCAAGAATTTCTTCAAAAACTCATTTCGGATTTTCAACAAAACCCAACCATTTTGACATATAATGTACATTTTAATGTGAATAAACAAAAACCCAACTCTATATTTCAAAACAAAATGAAAATCCTCATAAAAAACCCAAGCTTTAACCAAGCCCTAATTTTCAAAAGTTCATGGTTTTAAAAACTATAACCATGGATAGATAGGGAATGAAGAGGAGAGTGAGAATATACCTTTACTTTTGAAAAAGACCTTGAGATGAGGGAGAAATCAATGGAATAGTAAATTTAGGGTTTGGGGAGGGGTTTTAGAATTTCCAACGTTTGAAAAGGGGAGGGGGACAAAGACGATACCCTTTTTTTTCTTTTTGTTCCTTTTGTCTCCAAAAAGTTGTCTTCATTTTAAAAGTTTTGGGTTAAATTACCAACAAGGTCCCTCCTTTATCATTTAAAACCCAATTAGATCCTAATTAAGGTTGAATTGATTTAATTTAATTTTACTGACTCGGACCACTAACCCGACTAACTCCTAACCCCAAAACACAGGCGTTAAAAAATACAAATTCAGCCCCTCTACCACATCATCATCACATGTGGATGGCCACGTTAGCATAGTGGACCGCCACATCAGAACCGTAACTACCATGTCAACACTTTAATGGTCAACTTTGGTTGGATGGCTTCGAGAGCAAAATTGACGAAAAAATTTAGGGGCAACATCGGTGATTTGGTTTTACCATAGGGGCATATTTGACCCTTTAGTCTTTTTTTATATAAAATGCTTATCAAATCATAACCAACAAAACAATTTGGCCTGGTGGTTATGCCAGTAGCCATGGGTTTGACACTCCTTGAAGGTAATTTTTAAATTTATCAAAATTTAAACCAATTGGAGCTACTACCTGTCAGCTTTCGTCTGGTTAGAAATAATTTAATTAATATATTTATTTAAATAATATTTTTTTAAAAATCTAGCTGATGTGACATTATCCCACATCATCCTTAACATCAACATTGAAATTCCATGTCATCATTCTAGTCAATGTGAACTTGCCTAGTCAGTCCGAATCGTTGACCCTTAGTTAAGTAACAATTTCCATTCAACGAAGGGCTCTTTTGTTAAAAAAAATGAAACGTTGTGAGCTAACGTGCTTCAAGAAAAGAATAAAGGCTAAAATGAAAAGTGTGTGAAATGTTAGGGCATATTTAAGCATTATACCAAGTCCCTTTGCATTGATATTCTCACTATATTGTAATAATAGTAAACATCATTAAAACAGCACAAAAAAGGAACATCATTAAAATATTTTATATTAATGTAATAGCTATAACATTATTCACAATCTTAATTATACACGGGCATTATTATTTATATAAATCTTAAATAGTGCTTCTAAATCATTTGTTAGTAGTGCAAGCACACTTAGCCGATTGGTCAAGCTGCTCATCTTTGTTACTCATATTCCCTTAGTTCATGGATTCTAGACCCAGTAGGAGCACTCCCCTTTCTTCTCCTCCCCTCTAGGTAAGAGCAAGATTAGAATTAGGAATTGTTAAAAAAAATCGTTTGTTAGTCAAATCCTTTTACTTAATTCGCATAATTCAAGTTTATAAACACAAACTTATCTAGCCAAGCCATGTGGATATAAAATACACGGTGATCATAGAAATCAAAGCCTAGCCATAAGATTTACACATATTTAATAAATTGTAATCGATTTTATAGAAAATATTGGTTGGTTGTAATTTTCACAACCTCTCTATATATTTGAAACGAAAGAAAAGGAAAAACCATTCTACTTCCAAGCTAAAATAAAATATAAAAGACATGGCAATAAAATTTAATGTTCTTTCTACGGTGTCCATATTATTAATTTTAATCCTTTCTGCCATCGAAGCTCAAGCAGATGTTCTCGATGTCGTTGCTAAGTTTGGCGCAAAGGCTGACTTGAAAATAGATATGAGTAAGGTAAGTGAAATTGCAAATCACTTTAATACTCCAACGGTAAAAACATGTAGAATTTTTGTATTAATATATTTTGTTTTAGCCATTGTTGGATGCCTGGAAAGAAGCTTGTAGTTCAGCAACTCCATCAACAATTGTGATTCCTAAAGGCGTATATATGTTAAGTCAAGCAACACTAGAAGGTCCTTGCAAGGCTCCTATTGAGATTCAAGTTCAGGGCACTATAAAAGCTCCAGCTGATCCTGCAGCATTCAAGGAGCCTAAATGGATCGAATTTCTCAGAATTGAAAATTTCAAAATGTCTGGCGGAGGAATTTTTGATGGGCAGGGAACACAAGCTTATAAGAGACAAGGTTGTGATAAAAAAGACTTTTGCAGTACACTCCCCATTGTAAAGTTTCTTACCTTTTGCTAGAATTTGATATATATATTTTTTGTAGTCATAGCTAATATATAGTTTTCTCTGACTATTTGAACTCTGAAATTAAACAGAATATAAGGTTTGATTATATGACAAACGCGGTTATACAAGATATAACTACCAGAGATAGCAAACAGTTCCATGTTAATCTTTTGGGATGCAAAAACATTACTCTCGAACGTTTCAACGTACGCGCACCTCAAGATAGTCCAAACACAGATGGTATACAC
Organism: Hibiscus tridactylites; assembly: GCA_958450335.1. Classification (NCBI taxonomy): domain Eukaryota; kingdom Viridiplantae; phylum Streptophyta; class Magnoliopsida; order Malvales; family Malvaceae; genus Hibiscus; species Hibiscus tridactylites. Next base: position 3,007,101 of record OY288281.1, read on the forward strand.
ATGGGGAGATCAGACGGAGTTAATATTATTGACTCAGAAATTAAAACCGGTGATGATTGTATTTCCATTGGGGATGGTTCCAAAAATGTAGACATCAGGGGAGTAACTTGTGGACCAGGACATGGCATCAGTATTGGCAGTCTTGGAAAGTTCGACAAAGAAGAACCAGTTCAAGGAATTAAAGTATCAAAATGCACCATGAGTGATACATCGAATGGTGTTAGAATCAAGAGTTGGGCGGGTGAATTTCCTGGGATTGCATCAGATATTCATTATGAGGATATCACCGTGAAGAATGTCAGTTGCCCTATTATAGTTGACCAGAAATATTGCCCATCGAATAAATGCAAAATGGATGTATGTAAACGCTTATCAAAATCCTAATATAGTGGAAAGAGTTTATCAATCATCTAAATATTATTGTGTCCATGCAGGCAGAATCAAATGTTAAACTAAGCAAAATCAGCTTCAAGAACATTCATGGTACGGCTGCGCTTCCAGAAGTTGTCCGAATCATTTGCAGCGGTACTTTTCCATGTGAAAATGTTGAGCTCGCCGACATTGACATTACGTATAGTGGACCCAATGGCCCTGCAGTATCTGAATGTAAAAATGTAAAACCCAAAATTACTGGCAAACAAAATCCAGCTGCATGTGCAGCCCCCGTACCACCAAACCCTACCCCTACGGTTTAAATGGCTTGCAATGATCAAGGCGAATGTAGCTCATGAGCATTTTCATTTTACATAAATGCACTTACTTCATTTTAATTCTATGTTATTAAAAAACTTTTGGATTAAATTTTTTTGTTTATAATATGTACTTGAATAAAAGAACAGAACGTATGCGATAATATTTTATGCATTTCGACTTATTTGACTGGACTTTATATGCAACACACGTGGACGAAGAAATATATTTCATTTCATATTTTTATTTCATGTAAAAACAATTAATAATTATTAAAGTTTAGTAAAGAACATATTTTTCATCAAACGTTACCAATTTAAACTTTATATTGCATTGGTTCTAAAATCATAATAAAATATTGATGTAGAAAAGAGGTGTTATAATAAGACCAATTCCGAGTTTGAATGAAAATAAGAGAATAATTTTTGCATGAAATTTTAAAAAAATATATTTGAAGTTTGGCTTTAAAAAAATTCTGAGCATTGGTGTCAGAGTTTGATTTACTTCATCTGTGTAATTTCTTAGACGATGCTTGTATTTCTACAATTCAATTAATGAATGGATTAAAATGATAAAACAAGTGGGATTACCGGAAAAAGCTTATTGGTCATCTTTCCCATTGCATAGAGAACAATGGTTGGTCGATCATTAGGGAAACTGAATACAAGGTCGGTAACCCCCCTCATTCGCTCAGCTGAAGTCACTGTGGAACCATCGAATTTCATTACAAACGTCAATTTTGTTAAAATTTAACGAAACCTTTGCTTATTTTCCCTTGTTGTTAACCCAAATCACCAATGTTGCCCCTACTTTTTTGCACCAACTTTTCCCTCCAAGTCATTCAATTGAAACAGTTTTGTCCCTTGAACGACATCGGTCGTTAAAGTACTTATGTGACAGTTAACAATGCTAATGTGGTGGTTAACTGTGCGGACATGGCAGTCCAGGATACTAACGTTGCAGTACACATGTGGTGATGATTTAGTAGAGGGGCTGAATTGATTTATTTAACTGACTGCAAGGGCATAATTGATCATTTTAATATAATTTAATAAATTTAAATACACATATAAATATGTGATAATAAAAAGAAAAAAGTAAATAGGATTATCTTATAAATAGGGTGAGAAAATATTTAATTTAGTTTATTTTGAGATTTTTAGTAACTTGTAAGGGTAAAAGAGTCTTTACAACTCTAATATCAAACTTCTAATCTCAAAAAGCTCATATTATGAACTTTTTCAAAATTAGCACGGTTTCACCCAATCCGCTCTTTCAATCCGTTGTTCACCAAACAACAATTTTAGCGGATTTGACTGGTCATACCTCTAATTATGTCTCAAACATCTAATTTTTGCACAAACCTCTCTTTACCAAACAAGTCCATAATCTTTTACTAGAAATAATATATATCTCAAACTACATGAGATTAATTCAAATTATTTTATGAAATAAATAATACTATAAGTAATATTAATATATAAATAATATCAAATATATATATATACACATATCTTTATCAAGGATTTCATTTTCAAGAACTTATATTATACGTATCAAACAAGTAGCATGTATAAACGAACTATGCAAGAAAAACAAGTCAATCATTTATTCCATTCGAACAAGAACATTTCTTTATCTAAACATGTCATTCAAGCATCAAGTAAATTCAAAAAGGCATGTTTATCATGTCACACATGTAATTCAAGTAACAAGCATTTCAAGTAGCATGATATCATATTATTCATGTAAATCAAGAATTCAAGCCTTTCAAGTAGCATGATCACCATGTTATTCATGTAAATCAAGGACTCAAGAAATTCAAGTAGCAAGAACATCATGTTATTCATGTAGGTCAAGAATTCTAGAAATTCAAGTAGCAAGATCATTATCAAGGATCAAGATTATTAACGAGAATCGAGATTTCATGTTCCAAGCAAGACTATTAACAAGAATCAAGATTTCATATTCATTTATCAAGTATAGCTTATCTTATTCAAGCTTGGATAATATCATTGTGCCATTTTTCCTTGGTAAAAATTGATGTTATCAAGTATAGCTTGCCTCTTTAGCAACATCACTATATAATATCAAGCATGGGACTAAAATGAATATTAGGTAAAAATTTGAGGATGGATTTGTACACATGTCAATTAAAAATGAAGACATGTTGTAGGTGAATGGGGGTGACCATATGGAGGATAACTCTATATTGTCTCCTTCATTCTTTAGGGACACCGAGAATCAAAACTTGAGGGAAATCAAGCTGGTTGCTATGGAATTTTGAAGAATTGGGTGAAGCTAGTTCAAATACTTGAATATAGTTCGATCGTTTTAAAGGATAGGGTAAGCACCCTTGTTATCTTCTCGTGTTAGAACTTAAATTGAGGATTTCATGTGGGTCTCTTTCTTGTATTCTAAATATTAGTGTTTGACTAGAGAAAGATAGTTTCATGCTAAGAATTCTCCTTGAACATTTGAAATGTTTCTTGCAAATAAGAAAGAATCATGTGTATTGTAAAGTGTCCACAAGTTCAATAACCCCCTCGTCCCGGTCTGGCTGGATGTCCGGTCCGAGTAGGCCACACGGAGAAAACCGAAGCGAAACCCGTTAAGGTTCCCCCTCGGTTAGCAACCCTAATTTTTTTCTTTTAACTTATCATTTCTAAAGGCTCATTCAAGTCCTGTGTGATCATAACAACGGAATAAAATGCGAAAGACAAACATTTGAACCCAAAACAGCATTTAAACAGCCCAATTTTAATCCATTAAACAGGCCGTTTCGAAACACCCTTGAGTCGTATCGAAACGCCTTGACCAGGTCAACTGCCCCAAAACCCATATGAAGAGGCCGTATCGAAACGGAGGTCAACCGTTCCGAAACGCCCTCAACGGTCAACTTCTCGTGGTCAACGAGATTTTGACCGTTTCGAAACCCTTAGACCCGTTTCGAAACGCTTTCATCTCGTCATTTTCTCAGAATTCCAGTAGCCAAAATGTTTCGATACTTGTTCCGGAACAGGGGATTCACAGGCCAAACCGTATTGTAACGCGTTCCGATACGGGGTCCCTGAAGCCTTACCCGTTTCGAAACGGCCCAGCTCGTTTCGAAACGTGGGATGTCTACAATCCTTGAAAACCAGACTTAGGCGTTTTGCAATAAGTCTAAAGGTCCCAAACGACCTCCAAAGGCACACAACACAAGCAAACAAGGTCTAGAGGCATACATCCTATGTCAAGCATGCTCTAACACACACAAGGCGTAGATTTAAACAAATCATTCATACATGACAATTACACATCAACAACATTTCATAAAAGGCATGCTTGAAGACATTAATAGACAAAAGGCACCATTCATCTCATATAGGTTTACATGCCATCAAAGCAATCTTAAACATCCATAAGGCATACATCACACAAGCATTTGGCAAGATATATCATGTTTACAAACCAAGTCTATTCATAAACATCAAAACCATATATGAGTCATTCATAGCTCATACAAACACACACTCTTGCCACATTGCTAAACTACTACGTAATTGTTAACCGTACTTGAGCAACAAACTTGGAAAGCCCTTCTTGCCTTGCTCCGAGCTAACACCACGCTAATGATCTGCATTGTTGAAAATGAGAGCGTAAGCTAGAAGCTTAGTGAGGATGCTCTAAAATTGAAAACATCAACAATGCAGGGTTCAAGCATGTATTCCCTAACTCTCATATACAACGTGCATAGGTAAAACAACAAGTGGACCTAGCTAGTCTTTCAAGAGGCATAATATGGCATATCACATCATACTAAGCTCCAATATCATATATCAATGTCATACATCACAAGTATAAGAACAAGTTCAATTGGCCACTATTAGTTTACCCTGATGTGCGGATTTAATCTCAACAACCACATTACCTCGGTGGGATTACACTCATCACCGGACCTTGCATGGGCGGGATTCCACTCATCACCACATGCCCTACGGATGGGATTCCACTCATCATCCCGTAGAATGTTATATCACCGTACTCCTCCTTGATGACTCAACGCCATCAAAGCCACGTACGTTTTGACTCAATTTGTGTGCACATTAATCCTATTGGTCGATCATTTACACCCGGTAAGTTAATTAGTGCCAATTTCATTTATCACATCACATATCCACCATTCATGTCTCATACACATTGTATGTACATAGCAAGACATACATATACAATCAATCCACACATCACAACAACAAATAGACAATGGCATGAATAGTATACAAAAATTCATGGAGTTAAGTTACCAATTTAACTCTCACATTGGAAAGGCCTACCAAGCGCATTCCACACATACACCACACACACTTGAACCAATCTTTAAAACATAATTAAAGTCACTCACCACCCTTCCTTAGCAACCAAAGCAAGCCTTCTACAAGCCCAGATTCGATCCCGATGCCTCTCCAACGCTTCCTCTTGCTTCTAGCCAAACAAAACACATCCATTACTTCACATTTCAATGCTAAAACTCAGCCACCATCTCACCCCATAAGCACAAGCCAACTTCAATAATTTCCAATCCAAATAACCACCCAAAATACCCATTTTCGTGCTCCCTCAAAACCTAGCTGAAAATCCCATTTTCAAACATCCAAATGACACCCAAAGGGTCCCAAAACACCCTCCTAACATACTTAAACCATCAACCCTCCAATTTCACCTTAAAACTCACCCAAAATCAAGTTTTTGACATATTAAAATTTTCCACAAGAACCCATTTTTGGTTTTCACCCAAACCTAACCATTTTAACATATTATGTACATTTTAAGGTGAATAAACTAAAACCAAACTTTATATTTCAAAACAAATAGAAAAACTCAATAAAAACTCAAGCTTTCAATGAATCCCCAAATTTCAAAAGGTGATAGTTTTAAATTCTACGACCATGTATGGGTAGGGGACGAAGAGGAGAGTGAGAATATACCTTTACCTTTGAAAAAGACCTTGAGATGAGGAAGGAATCAAATGGAATAGTATTTAGGGTTTGAGAGGGGTTTTTGGTTCTCTTTCACGTTGGTGGGGAAGGTGGGGAGAGAAGACCACCTTTTTTTTCTTTTTGTTCTTTTTAATTTCAAAAGTCGTCTAGCTTTTAAAAAATTTGGGCTAAATCACCACATTGGTCCCTCCTTTTTATTTTAAAACCCAATTAACTCAAGCCATGGTAAAAATGATTAAATTTAATTTTACCGACTCGGGCCACTAACCAAACTAACTCCTAACCCCAAAACACGGGTGTTACAAGTTCTATATTTCATGCACATTCCATCTCATATTATTGATGTTTTTGAGTACATCTTAGGTATATTTAGGACCATGCATTGCATTTTACAGTATTTCTTTGCTTTTCCATGTTTTTATAGATTATCTTTTATTTGGTGAAGAAAGATACTATTTTAGTGTACTTTTGGTTTTAGGTACTAAAGGCTAACAGAGGGAAAGAGGAGTTGAGGATGTGATGCTGAGGCAGCGAACCATGGAGCTGTACTGATGCAGTTCCAGACAGAGACATCAGCTGCCAAGTAGCTGTCGTCGCCCACCTTGCCACCCAAGACAGTAGACTATTGACTTGGAGAACCAGAGTGCGATTTGTAGAGCAAAAAATCCTGATTCTATCGATGATGCCCACTCAATTTTCCGATTTCTGTAGCAACGTGTAGAGCCGCCAAAGTTAAATCTCGAGATTGCTTGCTGAACAAGGCAACGTGATAAAGTGCACATTCAACTCAAAGAAGTCAGAGTTTAAAGTCACATTTAATGTGGAAAACTACTTTGAAAACTTCTACTTCAAGAAGGACTAGACCTAGCTAATGCCTTTATATACTTATTGTAATTCTAATTCAAGATAACTGAGGTTTTCCTTAGGCATAGTTTAGGTTTTCTTACCGCCGACATATTCTAATTCTCCCTTTGGGTTTGAGTTATGTTGTAATTAGTTGTGAGAACAATTGTTTAGGTTTTCAAGTTTGTTTTTGCAATAAAATACTCTTAGTTTGCTTAATTCATGTGCTTCACTTCCTTCAATTAGTTCCAAAAGTCTAGTTGAAGAATCCATTTGTCGGGCACGGAAGTGTCAAATTCACGAAAGAATTAAGCACTGTCTCATCATGACGAGGTGTTGACTAATTCGGCTTAGAAATAAGTTAGAATTTCGGCGGCTAAAAGGAGCAACCAAACGTTGACTGCTTGTGTTAGGTTTACGCTGAGATTGCTAAGTATTGCCTACATCACGCAGGAACGGAATCCTAGCCTAGACATAGGTAGGATCAATTCAGAATTACTTTGCCGAACTTGGGGTATCTGCCAGACTTGCCGCAAGGACTTCTCTCCATCTTACCTGCCGGGACAACGAAAGTTGCAAGAGCAGAGTTCCACTATGGCAGCGAAAGTTGCCGCCGCCTCAATCCGCCATTACCCGCCAAGGCATCAAATCGTGGCAGCGCAAAACAACTTGACCTATTCAACGCAGTTGCACACTAAGCAGCAGCATAACTCTGCCCTCTCTATCAATCTGATCACTTCCTTTATTATTACTTGTGTTTTAATTTACTTTTCTTCTCAAACAATCACCTTACTTGTGCATTTACTTTTCTTGTGCAGGAACAACAATTCGAAACAAGCTGTCCAATCCCTGTGGGGATGATATCTTATATACTATAATTTGACAGGAGTGTGCACTTGCGCTCATAAGTAGAGAACACCTAATCGCTCTACGTGTATGAACTTAAGTTGGTTGTTTAAGCTTATGAAGGGTTCGGACATATGGGTAATTTCATAAGATGATAAAATCATTGAAATGGAATAAGTAATAGTTTCCATGACTTGTGATTTTGGTAACATGAATTGAATTAGTCATGTTGCTTGAATTTGAATTTAGGAGTCATTGCTTGCTATTAGATCCATAAGGGGGCTGTTTTGACATGTAAAAATGGTTGTACAGCTGAGCTTAACTTTCGAATAGTGCAATTATATGAGGCATAAATTACAATCAAATTTGAGAATAATGTTGTAGCACATAGACCACTTTAAAATTGAATCAAATAAATGATACACGTACATGCCCTGTTTCAAATGGTGTTAATAACTTCAAGTATTGCTCAAATGGTATTGTTGTATTAAATACTTTAGGAGGGGCTGTTGAGTCTAATTTATAAACGGTTTGAAATGAATTTATGATTGCGTATGTAATGACCCTGTTTTACGTTTCATTGAGCATATAGAGCTGTCTAAAAGGTATATGCAAGTATGAGTAGGCTGATTCAAGTATACATGAGAGTATATATGTGTAATGCCCTGTTATGCATAATTGAAAAACATGAAAATGAATTAGGGAGTTGTTTTAAAGTTAAGTATGAACTTAGGTTTGGTCAAAGGTTTAGGATAATGGTAATATCTTAAGAAAATGTTTGTGGTTAATTAATGTTGGAAACTTGATTGAATGTGCTGGAAAAATCTGGATATGTATGCTGAAAAAAAATTACCATGTGTGTGTAATCGACTAGAAGCTGTTTAATAAGATTAAAATGATGCTGTTTTAAATGGGACTAAAGAGCAGATTTGAATTGTATTAAAATGCAGTTTTAAAGAGGTAAAACAATGCAAAATTGAATTAAAACTGTGCAGATTTTTAGGCAATAAAAAAATACAGTTTAGCTAATGCTGTTTTGAGTATAATTGAATATATAGTGGATTGTTTTGGTGTATACAAAAGTGTATACATGTGCTATGGACTGTTTTGCTTAGCTAAGAACATAAATGGACTGCTGTATAACTAAGTTTAGGGACTGTTTTAGTATAAAATCTTCAAGCAATGTAAACACTAATTTTGGATTGTTTTGTGTTAATGAAAAACTGTTTTAAAACTGTTATGAATTGATAATATCAGAGGAGGGTTTATTAATAGGTTAATTGTACAAAAAATGAGACCGATTTGTATCGTTAAGTATTGTTTCATGTATATTAGGGCTGTCTTAGGGCTATGTATGCATGTTTACGATTCATGGACTGCTATGCATGTACGAGACATTAGAGGACTCTTTTGATAAACTTTTATAGACTGTTTTTGAGATGTTAATAACAGGGCAAGGACTAAATTGTATGCTAGTGGACTGTTTGCTTAATAAGAAAATATAGGGACTGTTTTCAATAAGTATTTGTGTATACATGTTTAGCCGGACAATTTTGAATAAATAAGAAAGTATATGATCTGTTTGAGCTTGAGTATACGTAGGCCTATTCTTTGAAACTGTTTTGTATAGAGTTATAAAGTATGATGGGTTGTCAGGACATGTCTGTAAGTATGTACATATGTTGTGAGTTGTTTTGAATACTTGAGGAAGCATGTAGACTGTTGGGGATGTACATATGCATACATGTGCAATAGGATTGTGGATAAATGAATTGAATGATGTTAATGATTAGTTATTTAATTTGAGGTACCTATCTTGATAAGAAATTGGGAAGGTAATGAAGGCTAGAAAGGGAAGCAAATTAGGAGTGTAAAGAAGTGTGGATTTAGGTATCCCGTAACTTCGGGATAACATGCGAGTATAGTGGTGTTTGTCTCGGATGACATGGTGTCACTCCGAGTCTTGCTTCTATAACATGTTACAATTTATTTACGAGTATATGCATATGGCTCACATAGAGCACAACATCTGATTACATTCATAGCATGGCATTTAATAAGTCCTTTGGGTTATGTTTGCATTACATTTGCATTTTGTACTTGGTTATGCTATGATTTGTAATGAAAGACTAAGTAGATTTGTTGTTAAGCTTGAAGCTAACTTCTGACCTAAATGCCCTAAAGTTTTAATAAAGGAATTCAATCAATGTTATAAGTTCATGTACTCTAAGGTTTGAAAGAGTTAAAAGCTTAATTCATGTTATAAAATGCTAAGAAAAGAAATAAGATACTTGTATCATAAGATACTCCTCCTAAATTCAAAGTATAAAATACGCAAGCTGCATGAGTAATAGAGGACCTTGGACAATTTGAAATGGTACACACACACACACACACACACACACACACACATATATATATATATATATATATATATATATATATATATTTCAGGGACTACGGTCCATGAGCTACGGCTCGGGGGACGCCCCATTTACATGTGATATGTTGGCGACAGTATGAGGTAACAGGGGAGATGATTCAGAGATTGGCGACATTTTGGTTGGATAATTGAGAAGTTAGGATTGTTATGTTTTCGATACTAGCGATTGTTATGTGCTTTGGGCTATGTATAAATAAGACCAATGTAGTCAACTTCAGGTCAAGGCTACCCATGTCCAAATGTGATCCAAGGAAAATGCTTTAAAATCATGAACTTAGATACTAAGTTTAAAAAGGAAACTCCGATAAGCAATGCTATGAACTCATATAAGCCTTGTTATGATCTCTGATAAGCTTTAACAAGAACTTTAAAAGTTCTTATAAGAATATCAATAAGCCTTACTAAGGCTATTATAAGATAAGCTATGAACTATAATAAGTTCAATAAAATTATGAAAGAACTCAGCTTATTCTATGAAGGAATTTCGAATAAGACTTGAAAGATTATAAAATCTAAGGAAGCTTCTAATAAACAAAGCCAAGTTTAAGCTAATATCAAAGTATAAAATTTTAGTATCAATATATGTTTGAATTTCTTTTGAATTCCCACTTAATATCATAAACATCATGTTTGCTATTTTGATGATACTGCCTCACTTAGGAAAGGAAAGAGAACAGTGAAGCAAACGGAGGTGAGGTCAAAACTGAGAGATTTTCCTCAAATTCTGACAAAAACGAGCAACACAAAAGCAATCTGAAGGTAGGGTTAAATTCGCACATAGATGAAGGTTATGATGGTAGTGAAGACGTGCGTAACGGAAGATGGCAAGGCCTTGACCAAAGTTCGATCGAAGCAAGGGGCGAGGGGAGGCGTTATTTCGAGAGAGGGTGAAAAGAAGATGGGTTACGACTAGGGATGTAAAAACAGGTAATCGGATAGGTTTCAGGTCGGGTACTGTCAGGTCGGGTAAAATCGGGTACAGGTCATTTCAGGTCATTTTTTTACTTTGACTCGACTCGGGTCGGGTGCGGGTCCATTTCAGGTCTGGTCCATTTCAGATCGGGTCCATTTCAGGTCGGGTTCATTTCAGGTCGGGTCAAAACGGGTCGGGTCCGAAGCAGATAATTGACAGGTTAATTCGGGTTCAGATACACTTCAGGTCGGGTCCATTTCAGGTCGGGTCCGTTTCAGGTCGGGTCCATTTCAGGTCGGGTCCATTTCAGGTCGGGTTCATTTCAAGTCGGTTGCATTTTAGGTCGGGTGCATTTCAGGTCGGGTAATTTTAGGTCGGGTAGTTTCAGGTCGGGTAATTCAGGTCGGGGTATTTTTAGGATTAAAATTCGTATTGAGTTTGAGTTCGGTACAACCGTGTAAGTAGTCGATAGACTTTAGGTTGGCCTTCGTCAATCTTCATTGATTTGGAGTTAATTATTTAAATTCATATCAAATTAAAATTATAAAACATTGGAGTAATTAAAAATACTAAAAAGTGGTCAATTTAGATTAAAAATAAAGTTTCACGGATTATAATGAACAAAAATATCAAATTAAAATTATAAAACATTAGACAAATTTAAAAGAAAACAATGAAAAGGGGTCAATTTGGAATAAAAATAAAATTTTGGGGACTGTAATGAACAAAAATATCAAATTAAAAGTATAAAAATTAGAGTAATTAAAAAACAATAAGTAGATGTCAATTTAGAATAAAAATAAAGTTTTAGGGTCTAGAATGAACAAAATTTTAAATTAAAATTATAAAACATGATGAATTAAAATATATATATAGGGGTCAATATGGAATTAAAATAAAGTTAAGGGACTAGAATGAAGAAAATATCAAATTAAAATAATAAAACATTTGACACATTAAAAAAATAAATGTGGGTCAATTTGGAATAAAAATAAAGTTTTAGGGTCTAGAAGATGAAAATATCAAATTAAAATTATAAAACATTGGATGAATTAAAAAAACAATGAATAGGGGTTAATTTGGAATTGAAATAAAGTTAAAGGGACTATAATGAACAAAGTACAAATTAAAATTATAAAACATCGGACAAAATAAAAAACAATAAATAAGGGTCAATTTGGAATTAAACTAAAGTTTAAGGGACTAGGATGAACAAATATCAAATTAAAATTATAAAACATCGGACTAATTAAAATAAAGTTAAGAGACCCAAATAAACAAAATATCAAATTAAAATTATAAAACATCGGACTAATTAAAAAAAATAAAAAATGGTCAATTTGGAATACAAATACAGTTTAAGGACTAAAATGAAAAAAAATGTCAAAGTAAAATTATATATTATTAGACTAATTAAAAAACAATTAGTAGGGGTCAATTTGGAATGTAAATGAAGTTTTGAGGGCTATAATGAACAGAAATATCAAATTAAAATTATAAAACATTGGATGATTCAGAGTTTAGGGTTTAAATGGTTTAGGTTTTAGGGAATTTTTATTAATGGTTTAGGGTTCATACATTGATAGATACATACATACCTGCATACATTAGGGTTTAGGGTTTATGGTGTATGGTTTAGGGAAATTCATCAAGGGTTTAGGGTTCATACATAAATAAGTACATATATACATACTTACATACATTAGGGTTTAATGTTTAGGGTTTATGATTTTTAGGGTTTATAGTTTCAGGTTAAGAGAAAATTCATTAAGGGTTTAGGGTTCATACATTGATAGGTACATACATACATTTTAGTCTCAATATTAGGCACTAGAATGAACAAAAATATCATCAAATGATTTATATCTAAAATATTGGAGTAAATTACAAAAATTAAAAAATAATAAGGGTAACTTTATGTGGAAAATAAAATTTTAGGGAATAAAGTGAATAAAAATATCACCATATTAAAAATGAATAAAATTTATAACTATATATATATATATACATATAAATATACATATATTATGATATATACATATACATGTATTGTTATAATTAATTAAATATATATATATATATACTAAAACACACACACATATATATATATATGCATGTATTTAAGTTTTAGTATATATATACATGTATGTATGTATGTATGTAAGTTTTAGTATGCATATATATATACCTAAACATTACCCATAAACTTCAACCCTTAAATTTTATAATCACTAATAATTCGAGTACAAGCCTAATCCCCTAATCCTTAAACTAATTTCATAACCCCAAATAATTAAGTTGACACATTTACCCATAAACCCCAAACATGAATATCTAAATCTTACAGACACTATTCACTAATAATTAGAGTGCAATCCTAATCACATAATCCCTAAATTAATCTTATAGTCTCAAACAATCAACTTGACACGCTTACCCTTAGCCTAAACATAAACCCATAAATCTAACAAACAAAATAAATTGAAACATAAAAGGACAAATTCAAAAAAAATTAAAACTAAATTATTAATTAGAGCCCAAATCACAAATGAATAAAAATATTAAATCTAATTACTTACCAAATCTTTATACGAGGACCAAATCAAATTTAAAGTAAACCAAAAAGCTTAATAATTAATTAATTTATGAAGCATGGCCTAATTAAATAAAATTTAAAGAAACTAAACCAAAAGTTAAGACTAAAAAAACAAATTAAAACCCAAAAAACCTAAACCCTAACCATCTTATTAAGGAAGGACCCAAAGGATAATTAACCCCTAAATAAAAAAATCTCACCTCCACTCTTTGATATTGGCGGCAAAATCCCCCCACCACCACCACCCCCAAATTTGATCTGGCGCCAAATCCCCCCCCCCCCATTTTTTTTGTTTGATATAGTGCCAACCCCCCTAATTTCCTATCAATAATAAAAATTTTCCCCCCATTAATTCAAAAAAAACTCCCCCTAAACTAAAAAAATATTTCTTTTATTATTTTAATATTTATAATTAAATTTTTTAATAAAATATTTTTTAAATTTAATGATCATAATTAATAAATTGATTTAAATTTTAAATTCATCCATCACAACTTATTAATTTAATAAAACTTTTAAATTTTGAATATTTTTAATAAAATAAATTTAAGTATGTTAATTCTTATTAAACTTCACAAATAATATAACGAGTTAGTATTAAATTAATTTAATAAATTAATACTTTACATTTATCAACACTTTAAATTTATCAAATCGTAGACTTCTTCAACTATATATCAGGTAAATATCAAGTCAGATCATATCAGTTCAGGTTAAAAATAGGTCAGGTTCAAAGCAGGTCGGGTCAATTAACAGGTCGGGTTCAAAACAGGTCGGGTCCAAAACAGGTCGGGTCCAAAATAGGTCGGGTAATATCGGATCTCGGGTCAATTCAGTCGGGTAAAATCGGTTATCTGCCAGGTCAGCTTCGGGTTCGGGTTCGTTTCAGTCGGGCGCAGGTTGGGTTTCAGGTCCACAGTAACAGGTCCAATTCGGGTTCGGGTCATTTTCAGTCGGACACAAGTCGGGTTCGGTCACTACAGTAACAGGTCGAATTCAGGTTCGGGTCAGCAACAGTCGGTTACAGATCGGGTTCGGGTCATTAAATTTTCAGGTCAAATCAGGTTCTGACTCAAGCAGGTTTCAGTCGGGTTTTCAGGTCGGGTCAGCTTTTTACATCCCTAGTTACGACTGCTGCAAAATGAATGATATAACCTAATGCCTCACTTCTGCCGAAAATGATAATTAAATACCCAATTTAATGGGTAAATTATAATAGGAGCCACTAAATTTAATTAGGGTTTTTAAAGGAGCACTTAAGTTTTTCTAAATTCGAAATTGACCCACAAATTTCAAAGCTAAGCCTTGTGATTTTAAATTTTTGCAATTTAACCCTTAAACTCAATTAGGGTTTCTGAATTAAATTCCCCAAATTCTAGGGTTACCAATTTAGAGATTCTAGAATTTAGGTTTTTAATTTGGGGCAAAATTTTAGGGTGTTACAATACTTCTTAACGAAATCCGAGTTCACCGGGTTTTGAGACTCATCTCCATCCATTTCAGCCAAGATCAAAGCTCCGCCTGAAAAAACCTTTGTCAAAATGTAAGGCCCTTCCCAATTGGGCGCCCATTTTCCTCGGGGATCGCTTCGAATTGGTAGCTTCTTCTTTAATACCAAGTCACCCTCTTGGAATTTTCTGGGGTGAACCTTCTTTTCATGATCCCTTATCATTATTCTTTGGTATATTTGACAATGGTGTAAGGCTTTTAACCTCTTTTCTTCGATTAAATTCAATTGGTCATACCTTGCTTGAACCCATTCAGCTTCATTTAACTTGGCCTCCATCAAGACACGAAGCGATGGTATCTCAACTTCAATTGGTAGCACAGCTTCTACTCCGTATACTAATGAAAACAGAGTTGCCTCACTAGATGTTCGTACCGTGGTTGATAAGCATATAAGGCGACTGGTAACTTTTCATGCCAATCTTTATAAGTGTTTGTCATTTTTGCAACTATCTTCTTGATATTTTTATTTGCAGCCTCTACTGCTCCATTCATCTTCGGGCGATACACCACTGAATTATGATGCTTAACGTTAAATTGTTCACAGACCCTAGCAATCACTCTGTTATTCAGGTTGGAAGAATTATCGGTGATTATGCTCTTCGGTAACCCATATCGGCAAATGATCTCCTTCTTTAAGAATTTTCAGACTGTTAATCTAGTGACATTTGCGTAGGAAGCTACTTCAACCATTTTGTGAAGTAGTCGATAGCTACAATAATAAAGCGATGCGCATTTGACGTTTTTGGATGAATTTGCCCAATAACAACTATACCCCACATAGAGAATGTCCAGGGAGATGATATGACATGAAGAGATTGAGGAGGCGTATGGACCTTATTAGCATAAATTTGGCACTTGTGGCATTTGCGAGAGTAATTAATGCAATCGCCTTTCATAGTTGACCACTAATATCCAAACCGCATAATTTTTCTAGCCATAGTGAAGCCACTAGGGTGAGTTCCACATACTCCCTCATGAACCTCTTCTAGAATCAACTGAGCTTATTTTGCATCCACACATCTTAAAAGTACCTGATCTTGAATTCTTTGATAAAGGACTTCCCCATCAAGAATGTACCCTGATGTTATTTTCCTAATCATCTTTTCATTCTCTAAAGCCTGAGCTGGGTATTGCTGAAACTTTATGTATTGCAAGATGTCGTGGTACCACGGCAAGTCGTCTACCTCCTCTTCTATGTCGTAGCAATGAGCTTGTGAATCTAACATTTACAACTTGATAGGCATCATCTCAGAGCCTTCTCTTACCTTAAACATGGCAACTAGAGCAGCTAGGGCATTAGCCATCTGGTTATCCTCCCTTGGAAGATGTTTAAAAGTGATCACATAGAATTATTTGGTTAATTCAAGGACTAACTTGCAATATTCTATCAACTTTGCATCTTTCATTTCCCATTCACCACGTATTTGATAAATGACCACTGTTGAATCCCATAAACCTACAAATTTTGGATCCTTCTTTCAACAACCTCTCTCTGACCTAATATACATGCCTCATACTCTGCCATATTATTGGTGCAAAAGAATTTCAAACGGCAAGTGAAAGGGTAATAATCCCATCTGGCGAAACCAAAACTACCCAATGCCTCACCCTAAAGCATTTACAGCACCATCAAAGTTCATGACCCAGGATTCTGTTGGTGGCTCATCATTTTCTGAAATACACATTAAATCCTCATTAGGGAAATTAGAATTTAATGCCTCATAGTCGTCTTGAGCACGACTTGCTAGAAAATTAGCTATTGCACTTCCTTTCATTGCTTTCTAACTTACATATTGAATGTCGTATTTTGAGAGCAACATCTGCCATCGTGCTATTCTTCCTAATAGAGCTGGGGCTTCCATCATAAACTTTAGCAGATCAAGCTTCGAGATCAACTATGTGGTATGATACAACATATATTGCCTAAGACTTTTAGTAGCCCATACCATAGCGCAACATAGTTTTTCAATCAGGGTGTATCTTGTTTCACAATCGGTGAACTTTTTGCTCAAGTAGTATATTGCCTTTTCTTTTCTTCCAGTTTCATCATGTTGCCCCAACACACAACCCATTGAGTTTTCATATATCGTCAAATAGAGTATTAACGGTTTTCCTGAGACGGGTGGCACTAACACTGGGGATTAGTTAACTGCTATTTGATCTTTTCTAAGGCTGCATGGCATTCTTCATTCCATGTCCCAGGATTATTCTTTCTAAGCAACCTGAACATTGGATCACACTTATCCGGTAATTGGGAGATGAAACGGACTATGTAATTTAACCTTCCCAAGAATCCCTAAACTTGCTTCTGTGTTTGGGGTGGTGGAAGCTCTTGTACGACCTTTATCTTATCAGGGTCAATCTCAATTCCTCTTCTGCTTACTACAAAGCCCAATAGCTTTCCAGAAGTAACCCCGAATGTGCACTTGGCAAGATTAAGTTTTAACTGAAACTTTCTCAACCTTTGAAAAAGCTTTCTTAGGTTCATTAGATGCTCCCCTCGGTTCTAGACTTTGCAATCATATCGTCGACATAAACTTATATCTCCCTGTGCATCATGTCATGGAAAATAGTAACCATGGCTCTCTGATAAGTTGCCCCGCTTTTTTCAAACCAAAGGGCATCACTTTAGAGCAAAAAGTTCCCCAAAACATTACAAAAGTATTCTTTTCTATATCTTCCGGGCACATCTTAATTTGATTATATCTAGAAAATCCATCCATGAAAGAGAAAAGGGAATGACCGGCTGTATTGTCTACCAATGTATCGATATGCGGGAGTGGGAAATTGTCTTTGGGACTTGCCCTATTAAGATCTCTGTAGTCGACACACATCGTACTTTTCTACCTTTGTTTGGGACTGGAACAATGTTCGCTACCTACTCTGGATATTTGGCCACCTTGAGGAATCTTGCATCATATTTCTTTTTTACTTCATCTCTGATTTTCAGAAGTGTATCAGCCTTCACCCTTCTAAGCTTTTGCTTTACAGGCTCACATCCCACCTTTATATGAAGCCAAAGCATAATAATATATGTGTCAAGGCCAGGCATATCTTGATACGATCAGGCAAAAATGTCTTTATACTCTTGCAGAAGCTCAATCAAGCATTGCCGCGTCTTTAATGTGATGGTGGTACCAATATTCACTTCACACATCTTTTCTTCGGTACCAAGATTCAAAACTTCCAATTCTTCTTTGTGGGGTAGAATCTGCTTTTCTTCTCCCTCTACCATTCTGAGCAAATAATTGGGCAAGTCATATTCGTCTTCATCATCAATATTCCCAACTTCTTCCAAACATAGTGGTAACTCAAAATTAACTTCGAAGTCTGACTCAAAGTCATTTGCATCGTTGATATCTAAAAACCTGCAATGAAAAAGAGAAAAGAATATATACCAAGAAAGAAAAATGGATGAAATGGTTGATTCGTTTTATGTTTTGCTTTTAGGTTTTCATTTTATGATCTTTTGCTTTTTGTTTTGCTTTGCGAAGAAAAGTTTGCCACACAAAATTATTGGAAAATATGCCTCTTTTATTGAAATAAATATTATAGTTTTGACATAGACCCTTTCACATAAGATCTCTAATTACCCTCGGGCCTAGAGGTAAAAGAGTTGGTTTTGAGAATTACTATGAGGTTGTTTTAAAAACTTTAGGGACTACTTCAACGGTCTAGTTTTTCAGCAGCACTGGGGCGAATTTTGGACAAGTATTTGTTCTCTCCTGCTTTCTTTTCCGTGATAATGTTGATGCTCAAATTATCAAAAGCCTCACATAGTTCATTCTTTCTTTACTCCTCATCATCAAACTTGGCATTGGGATCCAGAAAACCTCCAGATCTGAAAATGTGGCTCAAAGGTGGGTATGACATCGGTTCCCACTCGATCTCCTCCCCCATTAGCTTTGCCTTCCTTCTTTCTTGTTGCTTCTTGAACTCTGCTTTCCTTTGCCATTTATTGGGCTTGAAGCCCAAGCCAAACTAGTCATTCTTTACTGGGATATCCACTGGATACAGCCTTCCCTAGTGATTCTTCCCAAATCCCTTTTCTACCTCAGCTCCTTTTTCTAGTGTTTGCTTTACTTGCATCTTTGCGCATCGAGACAGTTCTGGTTCTAGCACCTTACTCCCTTTGATGAAAAATGTTTCATTGACTAGCTCTAATGTCCTGAAATGACACTCGAGCGCTCCCTCGTCCACCTCAATATATGGCGTATCAGTAACTACCGATGCAATGATTTCCTCTTCCGTCACCAACTACCCGTCAATCACAAATTTCAGCTTTTAGTGAAGGGTAGAAGGTACCGCGCCTGATGTATGAATCCACGGACGCCCGAGCAAGTAGCTATAACCGGGATTTATGTCCATAACCACAAAGTCTACTTCAAAGGTTGATGATCCAATCTGCAAGGGAACTTCAATCTTCCCTAACACATCCCTTTGGGTCCCGTCAAAGACACGTACTGTTATTTTGATAAGCTCTTATGTGAGAACTATCAATAGGAAACTTTTTCAACGTTTCCAAAGGGAGAACATTCAAAGCCTACCCGTTGTCAATGAGGACTCCTAGCAGCATATATCCCTTGTATCTTGTAGAAATATGGAGGGGTTTGCATGATCCCCTTCCCTCCGCAGGTATTTCCTCGTCATTAAATGATATGAAATTATTGGCAGCATTGTTACTGACCAACATGTCCATCTTGTCGATCGTAATCTCCTTTCATACAAAAGTTCTATTAAGAATTTTTAACAAGGCATCCCGATGTCCCTCGAAACTCAGCAGCAAAGACAACATTGAGATTCGGGCTGGAGTTTATGTAGATGCTCCACTACGTTGTACTCAATGTGCTTGAGTATTTTCAAAAATTCTTGAGCCTCCAACTCCTTCACCGGCTCATTATATATTGGTGGCTTCTCTCGGAAGAAATCATTTTCTCCCTCTTTGTCTGGCTCGCTAGCAGCCTTTCTATTTGTCCTATCTCTGTCCTCTGTCATTTGTGGGGAATAGAGTCTTCCACTCCTCGTGAAATGGCTTACTTCATTAATAGGTTCTTCCATTTTCTCTTCTTCAGCCAACGTGCCCCCTAGGATTGCTACTATGCAAGCATAACTCCAAGGAATTTGCTTGTTATCCCTGTAAGGGAAAGGGACCAGTGCCTTTATAACCAATCATGGGGTCACACCCCTGGCTGGTTCACTAACCTTGGCTCTGGCCTTAATCACCAAAGGCTTCATTCCTGCGTAGCTCTTTTTAGAGGATGACTCCTCTGACACACACACTCTCATCATTTGTTCCTCATTTCCTTTCTCAAAAAACTCCAACTCTTTATTGTTAATTTTTACTTAAACTAATTGCTTGAACTCTAAGCAATATTCAATCTCATGTCCTTCCTTCAAGTGGTATTCACAGTATAATCCTTCAATCTCCAATTCTTCAAATCCTCCTTCCAACATCCCAGCTTCCATCATTTAGGTCTATACCCATTTCATGGATGCTTTAACCTCAACAACATTTTCCTTGATTGTCTTAACTTCCTCCTCAATGACTACATTGATTCCAGACTTTTGGTGGTTTGGTAGAGGATTTCCTTTTTCTTTAGATGTTTCAAATGACAGCATGCCTAATTTCCTTAAATCGTCTGCCACCCTTTTGAATGTAGTACAATTCTCAATGGTATGCCCCTTCACTACTGCATGATACTCGCATTGGGCCTTCTCATCATACTATGGTAGGTACGGAGGTGAGAACGGAGGAACATGTCTTGGCAGAACCATCTGGGATTTGACCAACTCAGCAAATAGCTCTCCATACGTCATTCGGGTAGGGTTGCAACTCAGCAAATAGTTCCCTTGATATCTTTGCTCTCTTTTGGGGAATTTGCAACTGTCGGGGCTGCAGCTGAGGTGTTGGGCTTGTTAAACACCACACCTATTGAATAGCTAGGGTCGTATACATTTGTAGCATTAACTTCATTATCTCTCTTTTTATATGTCTTTTTTGTTTCCCCGTTATCTAGTCTCCCACTTTTTGTAACCCCCTTAGCCCGGTCTAGACGCCCGACCCAAACTAAGAAGATTACACGGGGAAAACCGAAGTCAACTCATAAAAGTCAACCTCGATTAAATACCCTTATTTTTTATCTTTTCTAGATGCACAATATTAACCTATGTGAATAACATGACACATAGAAGAAAATATCGCAACGATCGGAGTTCATTAAAGGGTACAATTGCATACATTTAACTTTTAGGGACTAAATTGTAAATTCTCAGAATTACAAGGACTAACCAGATTTTCGAGTTACAAAACCAAAATTAATCATGTATCATGCCAGCATGCCAAAACTCATCTCAAATATAATATCCAAACTCAATTAATTTAACATACGAACATTTAGGGGTCAAATTGCAAGAAAGACAAACCTGGAACAATTCAAAATCCAAGTTCAACTGTCACCTATTCCGGAACGCTGAACCCCGTATCAGAACGATCGTTTCGAAACCAAGCTGACTGTTTCGATACTCGGGTACATTCCGAAACCAGTTCCGAAACCAAGCTTCATAGTAGCCAAACATTCTGGAACGATCGCACCCGTTCCGAAACCCCCTGGCCATTACAGGCCATCGTTTCGATACGGATGAGGGCATTCCGAAACACCCTAACCTGCAACATCAGACTTTGCTGGTTTTAGACAACTTTCCTCACCCGAAAACACTCCCCACACATGTTACAACCCACATACAACTTGTAAACACATCAAAGACCATTAACAAGAAGCGCAAGCTAGGACATAGCATCATTCATGCAAGCATTAGATCTATAGGCATGCTTCCTAGACTTCAAAAGCATACAAAGGCTAAAAACCACATTCATGCACAATTCAAATCCTCAAAGGCCATTTACAACCCCAAACAAGCAACCATTATATCTCAGCTAAGAAATCAACAATGAAACCTTCAAACCAAGTTTCTAATCCCCCATTGCCGATTCTACTTATTAAAAACTCTCCAAAGTTCATACTTGAGTTCGAGTGACAACTTAGGCGCCTTCACTTGCTACTCCTCAACCCTCAAGCTTAGTTATCTGCATTGTTGGGAAAAGAGGAGCGTAAGCACACTTGCTTAGTGAGGGAAAGCTCAAGAATACACCAACAATGCGGTTTTCAAAACACATATCAAACCATTTCATGCCCATTCTCAAATCATGCTTTCAAAACCAAAGCAAATCAATCTTAACTCATGTTCCACATGTATCATTAATCACATGCATTGCTCTCAATGCAATTTCACATTAAGCCTCACTTGCTTAATTCACATGCATAGAATCCTCTTATGCAATAACTAAACATCAAGCATCTCATGTACAATAAATCATGATGCTTACATTTAAAAACATGATACATGGGAAACATTGATAATACACATATATTGGCATTTAACATCCGTCATAGGCTCACCCCTATCCGTTATGATGGACTCACTTCCATCACTTTCATTCACAATATCGGATACACGGACTCACATAGGCTCACCCCTAAACTCAATGATGGCTCACACTATCTTAATGGCTACGAATGGAATTAGGCTCACCCATAACCCATAGTGATAGGCTCACCTCTATCACCAGCAATAGGCTCACCCCATATTATGTCACGTAGCTAGACACACATACGATTTATAGTTTATAGTGCACTCAAATCCTATTGGTCGACCAACGTATCCGAGTATTAAGAATAAATCAAACCTTGCCAATATATCCTTAAAATTCGTGTTAACTCACTGTTTTCAATGCATCATCAAAAATCATCACATATCCAAAACTAAACATGCCTTTAAATAGCAAAAACCATCTCATACAAGATCTCACCAAAACATGCTTAAATCCATGCATAACATTGAGTAACAATCATCATCAAAACATGAGCATGATATACCATGGAATCCATTTTAAAAGCAAAAACCAAGAGAACAAGAAGCCATACTTACTTACGAGATTAGCTAATCCTTTCAAGCTTACACTAACCTCCCAATAACTTGTGTCCAAGCTTACAAAGCTTTAAAAACACGTCCACTCACCGACAACGCGAAACCTTGCTTGCCGACACGGAAATCACTCCTCCGGAACCTCCACAATCGACTCAATTGCCTCCGGATCAAGATCCCCTTTTTCATATCATCAAAACAGAGATCCAAATGCATTAAAATGCATTTCAACACCAGCAACTAAACACAAACTCGTTGCTCACCCAAACTACACCAATTTACCCATCTGAAACAACCGAAAACTCAATCGATTGCTTCCTAAACCTAGCCCAGCCAACATACATCACTTTCAATCATTTATAAGCATCAAAATACATCTAAAATCAACCTAAACCCATCCTTATACCTCTAGCATCAAAACCTTCTCATTTCACCCCAAAAACTCAACTAAAACTATCATAAAACTTAGGGATCTTAAGGATTTCGGGATCTATATCATCAAAACACTTTCTCAACAACATAATTAACTCAAAAATCAATTAGAATCTATCCAAAACAGAGCTCATCAAAACAATTCTGAAAATCAAGAATTAAGTCACCATTTAGTAAGATTTTGATTTTAAATCATAACTATTATCAAAACTCAGTTAAAAACAACAATTGAGAGTCAAAAATCTTTGGAATTTCAATAAAGAACCTTGATTAGAGGTTGAGAACGACAAGTTTTTAAACTTGCTTTTCTCAATGAATGACAAGTTTTTGCTTCCAAAAATCTTGAAGAAATTGAAAAGGATTCTTTGGAAATGAAAGAGAAACCAAGAAAGAGTGTTTGGGAGAAATGAAATTTGGAGAAAATGATTTAGAAGAGTGTTTGGCTGATAATGAGAAGAGAAAAGTAGTCATGTAACTAAAATCTCCCAAATTAACTATTTAATTAATAAAATAAATAAATCCCTTTTAAAATCAATTAATTAAAATCATTTTAAACACATGTCATATTAAGGAAAGGCTTAATTGCATAAAGCTCCCTAAATATTCTAAGACCTTGACTCTCCCTTTTGAAAATTGCATTTTCACAGTTTTTAAACTTTACATTTTGGTCACTACCCAAAATGTATCACTTCCGAAACTCTTTTTGTAAAATTGATTTGACCAACCTCTTAAACATATTTTTAGAGGATTTTATCAATTTTTACCACATTTTTATCCTATCTTGATCCTTGATTTCATTAAATCACCTTACGCGATTCGAATTGTTTCCGACCGGTCTAATCCGATGTCTAAAACATCTAGGCCCAAAACCAGGGCATTACAACTCTCCCCGACTTAGGAAATTTCGTCCTCGAAATTTTACCTGAAGGAAAAAGGTGCAGAAACTACTTCAGCATGTCCGCTTTTCTCTCCCAAATGGCCTCCTCAACTCCTCAGTGTCGCCACAACACCTTCACAAGTTCTATTGTCTTGCCACGAAGAACTTTGCTACTCACATCCAGAATCCTCACTGGTTCCTCATCATATGACAAATCCGGATTCAACTATATCTCCATAGACTTATACATAGACCTTGCCACCAACTAGGAGTTCAAGAGTCAATATACATTACTTAGAGCTTGATTATGACTTGTGCAACGCTTCAACTCCTCCGATCTTGATCCTAAAACTTGACTAACCTGAAATGGATGAAATGAAATGCATTAGGCATACTTTTCCTAGTGAGGTAGTCACAATTACAATGGATGACATGGATGCCATATAACATGCTTCAATGATAATCATAATATTAATTATGCAATAAACATAGCATGCTCTTTATTCATAACAAAAACATAATTTCACATCATCAATCGCAATATCATGATTTCATGACAAACAATATCAATAATCAATAGTCCCCTTGGATCAATTCATAGTATATGGATACACGAATTCCATCTCCTCGCTAAATCAATGAATGGTCAATCCCGCTGACATCACCAATAAGACCAATACACAATACATCCCTCTGCCTCGCCAAATCAATATAGGTTGTAGCCCTAGGATCGTAGTCCACCCGTACACTAAGCTCATGAATTCTATGGCATGCCAATTGTATCCAATACTTCGAATCCAAGGTCCAATCAATAGTTCAATATCCATGATTCATTGACAATATTTCAATAATCATATAGTCATGGCAATAGACATTAGCAATGATCTCATGTCAATGATTCTACATATCAATGCTTCAATGATTTCCATGACAATGATAGCAATGTTGTGAACAATGAATCGATGCAATACTTACCAAAACTTACCAACATGGCTCACAATAACGCTTCATGCAAATCCCTTAAAATAAATGATTAGTAAATCAATAACAATGATGAGAGATGGCACCTAGCCACTCTCAAGACTCCGACTACACTCACTTCGACAATCCGAAGCTCCTAAGGCTCACGGAGGGCGATACCCTTATTCCTAGCTTTCGATGGAGACAATAGATTAATCTTTTCCACTTCTTGAGCTAGGAAGAGCAATAAGGAATCATTAGAACCAATATGACAATATCGATACTTGAATATACATTAGCTATAAACAAAGCTTATCTTTAAGCTTGAAGTTGATTATCTAATAATCAAGAGAATCGATGATATACTTAGGGCTTCCACTTACCCGATCGATAGCTATGACTTGGTGTTCTTAAATCAAGAAAAGCCTAAGCTTAAGGTTCACAAATGGAGAGGTGTGTGTGTAGAGTGTCCACGAGTTCTATATTTTGTACACATTCTTGCTCTTATTATTGTTGTTCTTAAGTTCATTTAGATATATTTAGGTGTATTACATGCATTATAACAGTGTCTTCTCTTTTACCATGCTTTTATTGAATACTTTATGTTTGGTTGAGAAAAGTTACTATTTTAGTTTAGTTTATATTTTTAGGTGTTGTAGCAAGGAGAGGAGAGGACAAGACAGGAAAGCTAGAACAAAAGGAGCTATACTGAAGCAGTTCTAGATGCCGCCAAGGACGCTGCTGAAACAGCATTACCGCCAAGTGCTGCCCAGGCAGGAGTTACACCAACTTAACCAAGATGGGTCGCGACTTAAAGAGGGCATTTCCTAAGTCCAATGAGCCCAGTCTTGCAATTTTTTGAAGCCTGTAGCGGCCGGTAGAGCCGATTCAAGATCAATAAGTAGGAGCACTTATCCTTACTTGTAGAAGAAGGCAACATCCAAAGAGTCCATATTAAAGTCAAAAAGGAGTCTATATTTAATGTAAATATACTTTAAGAACTTCTACTTCAAGAAGGACTCAAACTTAGGTCATGAGCCCTATATATACCCAATGCTTGTAAGGGTATAGGGGCATGACGAGGTGTGAGGGAATGCGTGCTTGAACAGCCGCACAGCGAAGATGTAGCTAGATAGGTTGGAGTTGTTGGGGGTCGTGGCCCAACTCTCCTAGGGTTTAAGACGCGTGTATGTAAAGTAGTTTGTGAGAAACGGTTGTATTAGTTTTGAGATGTTTTCAATAAAATTCCATAGTTTTCTTAATCTATGTTCTTCGTTATTTCAATTATTCTACACCAGTCGGATGAGAGAAAATCCATTTGTCGGGCACAAAAGTGCAAGGCTCACGAAAGAGTTAAGCACGGTCACAACATGCAAAGGCGTGACTAACTTGGTTCTACACCAGTCCACAAGTTTCAGCGGCTAAGAGGGATCACAAATCGAATGGACTTGCATGTGTTAGGTTTACGCTGAGATTGCTAGGTATTGCCTACATCACGTGAGTGTTCGAGCATCCTAACCTAGAAATAGGAGGGATCATTGTCGACTATCGGGGATATAACTTGGAATGTCTGCCAGACTTGCGCCAGGACCTCTTTACGTTCCACCTGCCGAGATATTACACTTCTGCAGTGGTAGTGACCCGTTGTGGCCGCGTAACAAGGTCGTAGTCTGCTGCCTGCCATACCCACCGAGGCAGCAATTCATGGCAGCGGAAAACATACTCAAACTATACAATGCAGACCACATGCTACTGAGCTGCATTTGTCTTACCCAATCTATCAACCAAATTTCTCCCTATCATCCCTCACATCACTATCTTTATTTTATTTGTGTTTTTATATTTCCACATCGTGAGATTTAATTACGCATTTACTAAATCTTTGTGCAGGAAACTATTCATAAGAGCTGCTCCAATCCTTGTGGGAGACAATATCTTTTATACTATAACTTGACAAGAGTGTGCACTTGCGCTCATAAATAGAGAACACCTAGACGCTCTACAATTTTTTGACGTCGTTTCTGGGGATTGGCAACAGTAACTACGTTTGAATTTTTGCACTTCTATTTTAGTTATTGCACATTAGATCTCTTTTTATTTATTTACTAAAAAATGCCTCTTAGTTTTCTTTGGTGTATGTCTCGCCAGGGCAGCAAGGATGGCAGCAACATCCACCTTAGGAGGGAAAGGACATGCCCAGATGAATAGTCAAACATAAAGCCCTCAGGGAGTGGTTATACTGGGAAAGGCGCAGCCTGACATAACTAAATTTTTAATTTTTAATTTTATTTTTAATGCATTAGGATTAAACTTAATTTCAGTTATTTTTATTTAATTTTTGTATTTAATTTATTCCAGGTTAGGAATTAAAGAAAGATCAAGAAAGATGAAAGAATAAAGGAGAAGTCTAACTAGCGGCCCAGGGCAGCCCAAGGCAGACGAGCATAACGGCTATTAGCTTTATAATGGCTAGCCGCAACGGCTATATTTGCCACAGCGAGCAGAACAGATATCTGCATAACGGCTAGAATCTCGTTATTTGCGCCGCAATAATTACCGCCTGTTGACAGCGTGCTCGACAAGGAAGTGGAGAGAAGCGGCTATATTAGGCCAACTATTCTCTCCCTGTTTTTCACTTTGCCTTCTCATTTACTCTGAATTCTTTCTGCAATCTTTGCTTACAATATTTCCTTTGCTTTATTTTCTTTTACGTTCTTTTCTTTCTTTAAGAAATACAACCATCTCACAAACTATGGCCTCATCACAACCCGCCGCTACCTCCAAATCTCCTTACAAAAAGTTCTTGAACCCAGCTGTCAAGGAAACCAACAAGAAATACTATAGAGAGCGGCAACTATGAGAGGAGATGGGTTTCCAATATACCCAATCTAATGGGGATTTTGGCTTGGAGCCCTCCCTATTCGAAAGGATCCACAACATGGGTTGGGATCAGTTCGCACGGCAGTCAGAAGGAATCAATAGCAACCATGTGTGAGAATTCTACGCCCACAGACCGACATCGGTAAGCCCTTTCGTTTATGTCCGCGGAGAAGGTGTCAAGTTTACTGCTGACATGATCAACAGCTTTTACAGCATAGAAGTCAGCGGCAATCCACACGAGGAATGGGAGTCCTACTTAACGACGGCTGACTATAACAAGATCAAGAAGGAGATCTGTAAACCAAACACCAAGTGGCTAACAAGCAAAAACAACGGGTCAGTCAACCGCCGCGACTTGCTGCCGGAGGCAGCCCTTTGGAGTTACTTCGTACAACGCCGCCTGAAGCCCAGCACGCACGGATCAACAGTCAACAGGACGCGGCTTGCCCTCATATAACCCCCTCGTCTCGGTCTGGATGACTAACCGGTCCGAGTAGGTCACACGGGGAAAACTGAAGTGAAACTCGTTAAGGCTCCCCTTCGGTTAGCGACCCTAGAAAATTTTTTTAAACAAGATCTTGTCTAAATGCTTAAATATATCCTATGTGAGATACGACAGCGGAAAGACAACGAAGCGATACGAGCACACCAAACAAGCAGTTCAACAGCCCATTTTATTCTCTACAGCAGGTCGTATCGATACGCTAGAAGACCGTATCGATACGCCTTGACTTGGTCAACAACCCATAGTCAACCTAGGGAGACTGTATCAGTACACTGGTTGACCATACCGATACGCCCTCAATGGTCAACTCCTCTCGGTCAACGATAAAAGACCATACTGATACACCCAAAACCTGTACCGATACGCCAAAATCTCGTCAATTTCTCAGATTTCCAAAGAGCTTTTAGCGTATTGATACACCCTCGTGTATCGGTACGCTAGGCTTAAACTGAGCCCCAAAGTGTAGGACCGTATCGATACGGCCCTTGGTCGTACCGATACGCCTTGCACTGCAAGACTTAATTTAGCTACAAAACGAACCAATACTCAACACTAGATGCATTTTACGACTCGTCTAGCAACATACCAACACTCATACATCATTTAGCAACCAGGATTAAGCATGTGATGCTACTTAACCGAACAAACATGGCATTCATCTCAAGATAGGGATTTAGGTAGGAAACTTGCATAAAACATACATGACTTCTCCATTCCGTTCACAGGCAAATAAACACACACATAGGCATTTCATAACAAGGTTTCACATGTTTTTGGACAACACATAAGCAACATCATAACCATGGTTTTACAAATTCACATCCAAGGCATCAACATTAAAACAAGCACATATGAGTCTAACAACGCTCATACAGAAACACATAGCATCAACAATCCAAACATGCTAGCACATCAACAAGTCAAAATAAGGAATTGAACACCAACCCCATACAAGTCTATACCCCCATTGTCTAGGCATTATTACAAATACTTAAATCATACTTGAGCAACTCGAGAACTCCAAAAAGCTCCTCCCTTGCCCACTTTCCTTTCGAACTCTAACGATCTGCAATTGGAAAAAGGAGGGAGTAAGCTTGATAGCTTAGTGAGCGAAGCTCTAAAAACTCATCAATCATGCAGTTTTCAAAACACATTTCTTAAATGATAAGTAAACCATTTGAAAGTACGAAAGGAAGCACAACAACACATTTACATGGTTTGCACAAGCACAACCAAGACACGGTGGGACCACACATCACCGTTTGACTAGTAGTTTTCCGATGGGACCACACATCACCTTACTCTTCTACTAGTCACTACCGGTGGGACCACACATCACCGTAGTTATAACAACCATCACGTGAGGCTCGACACCAACAAAGGCTACACAACAACATCAACGGAAATAAAGAAAATTCCACAAACCACACACAATATCTCGACAAATGTCCATGCTCCAACGCTTAACGAATCAAGGCATGGTTAGTGAACTAACACTTGGGTTTAGGTTAGCCCACTAGGCTCCACCCAAACCCCCAAGAATCCCTTTTTGAAATCAAATCAAGTTCAAACATTTTCACTCACCAATGAAACCCAACCGAAAGTCGAAACACCAATCTCAAGTCTCCAAATTCCCTGGATTAGTGCCTGAAGCCTCTACAATGATTTCCCTTGATTCTAACCAATCAAAAACAATACATTGCTCAGCCAAAACATCACAAAACACTGTCACAGCCCCAAACTACAATTACAAGCTAATTTCTCACAATTTCAAACCGAAGCCAACACCAACAATCCCTATTTTCGTACTCCCTAATAACCCAGCAGAAAATCGATGATTCCAACACTCAAAACACCATTAATTACCTTCAAAACAACCCTTAAGCATTAACAAAACATCAGGCCAACTCCCTTACACCAAACTACTCCTAGAACCCAAGTTTTCACCTCTTTTAAAACACCCACAAAACCCATTTCGGGATTCTTGATAAGAACTCACCATTTTAAGATATATTACTTCTAAGGGCAAGGTTAGACCATAACTTAACTCTACAAGTCAAAAACAAATCAAAAAGGCATTAAAGTTTCATCCTTTAACTTCAAAACTTGAAAACTTCAAAAACTTTAAAAGTGATTTCTATGAAAAACTAAAGCCATAGAAATGTTGGAAATGATGAGGAGAAATCAAAAATATGCTTACCTTGAAGAGAGCCCTTGAAAAGATGAAGAAATTTGATGAAATAGTGTTTAGGGGTTAAGGGGAGGGTTTAACGTGAAATTTTGAGGAAGAAGAAGATGGATAGCATTTTCAAGAAAAATCCCTCTTTCTCATCTTATTTCCTTTATTTTAAAATTACCAAAATGCCATTAATGAATTCAAACCCTTTTAATTTAAACCAAAGCTTAATTAAATTTTAAAATGAGCCCACGACTCGAACCCGATTTACCCGAGTAGCATCCGACCCCTAAACACAGGGCGTTACACCTCATCCACGGTATTATGATGGGGAGATAGATCAATGTTGGCGAGGTAATCATAAGGGAGGTTTATGCCTACGCAGAGAAGCCAAACACCAAGGGACCCCTCTTCTTCCATGCACTCATCACAGGCCTTTGCACCAATTTCCGCGTGCCGCCGGACCCCAAAGACAAAATTCTTCCTTCCAAGGAAAGATGGACAAGATGGGTGCGCCAGCAGATGATGCAGAACTCGGAGCCAGAAACACCTTCCACTGCCTAGCCACCATCCCAAGCTGCTGCCACCCCAGCCGCAGCAGGCAGTACTGAAGCTTCCATCCCGTTCGCCGTGATCCCCCTGTCGCGCAGCCTAATGGAAAGTTGCCAAAGGATCGAGCACAAGCAGGTGATCTTCACCAAATATGTGGTGGACGTGCAAGAGGCCTTCGTGACCTACCTTCTGGACAAGTACCAAGACGACGGCTCACAATTGCCCGATTTCCCAACAGAGTTAGCATCCTCTAAACCAGTTCATGTCACACCAAGACTGGTTGATGCTCCCGCCAACGACGACAACGAGGGGCCGCACTACCGCCCCAAGAGAAGAACCTCTCCAACCCCATGCAGCCATACAAGCTCACCTTTTCCTTCGAATAAGAAAATGAGGAGGAAACCACTGCTACCTCCCTAGTAGCAAAAGAGGCCACTGCCAAAGATATCGGCTACTCAGACATGGAGATCTCAGACTCTCTTGATGACGAACTGGTAGAGGCAGCTAGAAAAATGAAGCGGCCAGCAGCGGAACTCAAGGGTAGAGGACCTGAAGGACAATCTAAGAAACCCACCCCCAGCCGCATCCAGCCGCCGCGTAGCAAGAAGAAGAGCACAACCGACAGACCATCTGCTACGCGCCGCCTTGTCCTGCCTGCCTCCTCAGAATTCTCCTCTGACGCAGCAGCAACAGAGGGTAACTCTGCCAGTCTATAGCACCATTTTCTTTTCATTTTCTTTTAAATTTTTATGTTTTATTTTATTTTTTGTTTTTAATTTTTGTTTTGTAGAGGCATTGAGGACAATGCCAACCTTGAGTTTGGGGGAATAGTCCTCTTTGTTTTAGGTTCATTTAGTATCATTTAGGAACATATGTAAATTATGTCGCCTAGCACTTAATGAAGTAGAAATTTTTAGTTTAAAAACTTGTGCCTATGATAGAATAGCCGACTACTTATATTCGCACCATACTAAAAAAAATTTAACCTAACTATGGGAATAAGCATGAAAATACTTAGGAAATTTTTCTTTTTGCCAATTATCTTTACATTTGTCTGATAAATGCTGAATTTTTGCTCGAGTTATAAGTTTAACATTGCCTGCCTTAATTAAAATTTCTTGATTGAATACAAGTTTGCCGCCACGGTAGCACAGAGCAGCAAAACAAAGATAATGGAAACCCTAAAGGTGCCCAAAACAGGCTCTAGGAAGGATCATGAGCAAGGACACTCCGCTGCTATCAAAGTCAGCGTATCTAAACCAAGTGACGGACAAATTAGCAAGAGTGAATGAAAGCCTTCACGGGATTACTCTATTCAAAGGGTTCGGAGTTTCATAGAGTGCACCTATCTTAGCTTCAGACCCAGAGAATAGTTGTGATGAGCTGAAGCCCTTAAAGCCATGATCAGAAAAAGAAAACAAAAGTGTCCCACTGTGCTGCCAAGGCAGCAACTTGTATCCTCTTTAGCAATTTAATTACTTTAGGCATTCTTTGTTAACTCAATAATTTCAGCATATTCAGCATTAACACAGACCTGCACACACTGCACTGGCAGTAAGAAAATTTAAATCTAAGTTACTTCATGTCGTTCCCTATCACTAATGTTTCTATTAATTTTGTGCAAGGGGCAGATTTACTAGTTAGGTTGCATTGCTTGAGGACAAGCAATAGTTCGAGTTTGGGGGTGTGTAGAGTGTCCACGAGTTCTATATTTTGTACACATTACTGCCCTTATTATTGATGTTCTTAAGTCCATTTAGACATATTTAGGTGCATTACATGCATTATAACAGTATTTTCTCTTTTACCATGCTTTTATTGAATACTTTATGTTTGGTTGAGAAAAGTTATTGTTTTAGTTTAGTTTATATTTTTAGGTGTTGTAGCAAGGAGAGGAGAGGACAAGAAAGTTGGAACAAAAGGAGTTGTACTAAAGCAGTTCCAGATGCCGCCAAGGACGCTGCCGAAATAGCATTGCCGCCAAGTGTCGCCCGGGCAGGAGTTACACCGACTTAGCCAAGATGGGTCGCGACTTAAATAAGGCAATTTCCTAAGCCCAATGAGCCCAGTCTTACAATTTTCTAAAGTAAAAAAAGAGTATGTATTTAATGTAAACATACTTTAAGAACTTCTACTTCAAGAAGGACTCAAACTTAGGTCATGAGCCTATATATACCCAATGCTTGTACGGGTATAGGGGCATGACGAGGTGTGAGGGAATGTGTGCTTGAACAGCTGCACAGCGGAGGTGTAGCTAGATAGGTTGGAGTTGTTGGGGGTCGCGGCCCAACTCTCCTAAGGTTTAAGACGCATGTATGTAAAGTAGTTTGTGAGAAACGGTTGTATTAGTTTTGAGATGTTTTCAATAAAATTTCAAAGTTTGCTTAATCTATGCTCTTTGTTATTTCAATTATTATACACCAGTTAGTTGAGAGAAAATCCATTTGTTGGGCACGAAAGTGCAAGGCTCACGAAAGGGTTAAGCACGGTCAAAACATGCAAAGGCGTGACTAACTTGGTTCTACACCAGTCCACAAGTTTCAACGGCTAAGAGGGATCACCAATCGAATGGAATTGCATGTGTTAGGTTTACGCTGAGATTTCTAGGTATTGCCTACATCACGTGAGTGTTCGAGCATCCTAACCTAGAAATAGGAGGGATCATTGTCGACTATCCCACCGAACTTGGAATGTCTGCCAGACTTACCGCCAGGACCACTTTCCGTTCCACCTGCCGAGACAGTACACTACTACAGTGGTAGTGACCCGTTGCGGCCGCGTGACAGAGTCGTAGTATGCCGCCCGCCATACCCGCCGAGGCAGCAATTCATGGCTGCGCAAAACATACTCAAACTTTACAATGTAGACCACATGCTACTGAGCTGCATTTGTCTTACCCAATCTATCGACCAAATCTCTCTCTATCATCCCTCTCATCACTATCTTTATTTTATTTGTGTTTTTATATCTCCACATCGTGAGATTTAATTACGCATTTACTAAATTTTTGTGCAAGAAACCATTCATAGGAGCTGCTCCAATCCTTGTGGGAGACGATATCTTTTATACTATAACTTGACAAGAGTGTGCACTTTCGCTCATAAATAGAGAACACCTAGACGCTCAACAGTGTGCTTGAGCTTGATGGAGAAGATGACAATGGAGGTGTGTGCTCAGTATTTCAAAGATAAAAGATGGTAATGGTTCTCGGTGAAACTAAACAAATATGAGAACTTTCTTTTGTTCATTTTAAGGGGATTTCAAACCTAATCATTACCCACCTTTCTCTAAGCCAATAGGAATGTTTCCTTCAACCTAAGGTACGCTATTTAATAATATTTTCTACCTTTCCTTCATCCTTTCCCAAATTAGACATATAGGTGACTATAAATCATCTTTTTTTATCATTCACGTGAGAGAAGGTGATAAGTAAGGTGGTGAGTCATCACCTAATCATCTCTTTTCCATTTTACCTTCAAACATATTCGAAACAGGGGACCCATTTTGAAACGAGTGGAACCGTATCGAAATGGTTGAGCAAAAGTCCAAAGTTAGTTATTACAGTTATACCGTATCGGAACGCCCCTTAACCGTTTCGAAACACCTTACCTAGGCCGTTTCGATATGGATCTGAGTGTATCGAAACCCCTACCTCAATGACATTAACTTGAGCGTTCTCAAAGCAATCTTAACTAAGGACTTGATTCAAATAGAGTACTTAACAACATAATTTATAGCAAGGATTCAGTATTTCAATATTTTAATACCAATACTCCGATCATCGGAATCCAATTTCGATTAGATCGATTTTCGGGTTGTTACAGTGGCGACACCAAATGTTTTCAAAATTAAATAAAAATGACAAATTTGATTTTTTTAAATACCATTTTAAAAGGAAAATACTTAATTTTTCAAGATTAAACAAATTAAAATGTAAAACCCTAATTTTCAAAAAATAACCGTTAAGCTTCTTTTACACCCGATTCAGAAATCGTTACGACAATCATTATTGTGGTTTCTAGCTTCACAACGGCTTAAGCCTTTGTAATTGCTTTATCTCAAGCAAAGTACTTTTTAGGTACGAAATTGATCGAAGCAGCGAGATTGTGCCAATAATTGACGATGAAGTTGAAGTGATCGGAGAAATAAGGTAAGGAACACAACATAAATTTTTTTAGGGAAAACTGCACTGTGGTCACCAAATTATCACTATTTTCTTGTTTTAATCACCCAATTAGTTTTTTCGTCAAAATCGTCCTTCATGTTAAATATCTTCCTATTTTAGTCCTCTCCGTTAAAACCTAACAAAATGCTAACGTGAATTTTTTAAAATATTCTTTTTATTATTTTCATCTCCACTACATATTAGTTTTTAAAGTTTTTATTCAGATTAATGAGATGATGACACGTGTGGGAGCTGAGAATCAAACTCGCATCCCAAGAAAACTAGCTTGTACTTTCGCCGCTGGGCTAAACCATAAATGTTGTTAAGTTTTAGCACAAATTAATTTTACATAATATAGAAAAATCCTCAAAAACTAAAGAAAATTTAATAAAAAAAATAAACTGAAGAAGTTGGCACTCGAACCAAAGACTAATAGCTTGAAAAAGACTTGCACGAACCAATGTGCAAGGTTAAGTTTTTGATTCATTTTCACTAAAACTTTTATTTAACTTATATTAAGTTATCAGCAACACAAAATAAAATAATAAAGCTAAGGGAGTGATTCGAACACAAAACCGCATTGATAAAATTTTAAATATTTAAATATCAAGTTAAACTATATGATACTTTTAACTTAAATTATGATTAAAATTAAAAATTAAACTATATTTAATCGTTCACTTTGTTCGATAATGACAAAAGTAATTAAATAATCATTTGTTTATTTTTATTAAATTATTAAAAAAATTAACTTGATGTTTAATATTTAGATTTTTATCAATAAGGTCTTGTGTTTGAATCACTCCACTAACTTTAATATTTTTATTTTGTGTTGTTTGTAGCTTAACATAAATTAAATATAAATTTTAATTGAAATAATCAAAATTTTAGCTCACCATATTTGGTTTGTTCTTGGTCCTTTCAAGCTATATGTTGTGGATTCAAGTCCCAGTCCTTCATGCCATTTCGCTTCAATTTTGGTTATAGAGTTTTTTTTTATTTATTATCTAAAATTAATTTGTGTTAAAAATATAACTATATGTCTGGTTTAGCCTAACGGCTAAATCATTTATTTCCTCCCATTGGGTTGTAGGTTTGATTCCCGGCTCAACTTAAAGTTTCATTTGTTTTCTTTGATGAGGTGATAGGATACATATCACTACCTCATTGGTTTGAATAAAGACTTTAAAACTTAATATTATTGAAGAGAGAGAAAATTAAAAATATATTTTAAAAAATTCACGTTAACATTCTATTAAGTTTTTAATAGATTGGGACCAAAACAGGATAAATATCTAACGAATAGAACGATTTTGACGAAATAAAATAGTTAGATGATCAAAACAGGAAAAGAGTGATAGTTGGATGACCACTCATGTAGCTTTCTTATTTTTTTATTTATTTTGAGGAATTTCGACCTAGAAAGAGATAGAACAAAATGACAGCTTCCATTTGGTGTCTAAATTGACGTTAATGAGTCTTGAAGCTCAAGTCAACTCGATGGCAGTCGTGACAATCAGTTACTAAAATTTGGGCAGAACTAATAAAGATGAGAAAAAAAAATTACGAGAAGAAAAAAAATAGGGGAAAAGAAAAATATTTTATAATAATTTAGAAACGATGTCGTTTTAGTATTATATGTCATGTCATAAAATATGATAATAAATTAATGGTAAAATAACTAAAATAAGTTAATATATAAAGATTACTGAGTAAATTAATATTTTAAAAGTTCAGTAATCAACAAATAGCAAAATCGTGATGATTTTTATAATTTACCTAAAATGAAAAAATAATACATATACACGTAACTAACATTAATTAATGTTTAAAACTTTTATATTCATTTTCTTACAATAGAAATTATTCTAATAATTAGATTATCTTACGATTATTCTCAACGTTCCACAAAAGAATAAATTTGTAAAAGAGTCATCTTATTATTATTTGATTTATATAATTCAAATATGCAAACAAAATAGTTACAACAAGAAAAATAAAATAAAAGAATTACGTGATCACCACCGTCCAAAGTTTTGAACCCAACAACAAATCAACGAGCTACAACTCTTTAAATTTGTAAGCTCTTTTAAGCCCACTCTCTCTCCGCATATCTAATGGTATGCCTCCTCAGCCAAAGCTGATACATCACCATATGAAACGCATCGTACGGCTGCGGCGTCTGGTTCCACACGAAATGTTTGCTCGCGACCACAGCAGATTCCCTCATATCCCCGTACTCTTCCACCACCACGCGCCCCAAAACCCTCTTGATCTCCTTGGCGCCACCGCTTGTCCCCACGAACACCGCGATCCGCTGCCACGTCAGCACGTCCATCAACGGCATGTCCTGGATCGGACGGTCAGTAATCACCACGGGCACGCACCCGAAACTCATCGCTTCTCCGATCGCCGATATCTCCGGTCCGTACTCGAACAAACAGAACTTGCTCCCGACGAGTCTTTCCTCGTAAGTCAACTGATCGGACGGTTCAGAATCAACCAAAATCTCGGGATCAGCTAAAAGCTGCTCCACCAAACTCGAGTCTTTCACCCAATTATACCTCACGTAACCCAAATAACTCGAGCTCTTACTACTCAGCCCTTGAGCCGGCGCGTGAACGTTAGCAAGCGGAGGCAAACTAACATCCTTATGAGGAATAAACAACCCGGGTGTCGTCGGAAAACACGAGACCTGAACCGAGTTTTTCTTCAACTCCACAACGTTACGGTCCGAACCGTGGCCGACACCGGAGCAAGAGAGGAAAAAATGATCGGTTCCGAGAGTCCGGTTCCAGTAAACGAAATCCCTACGGTAATCCCAGACTACATACCCGGCGGAGCGTATGGAGACGTCGGCATTGAAAGCGAAGGGGATGAAGAAGAGATTCGCTTCTTCGGGGTTTTGAGTGATGAAGTTGCTGTGGATGAGGGAAGAGTAGAAGAGGGATTCGGCTTTGGAGTCAAACGACAGCGTTTCGGGAGGTGTGTAAGTGTAAATTTTGAAGGATTTGACCATTTTCTGGTAATTTTGGGGGAGGATTGTGGGGGAAAGGTAAGGGGAAGAAGGGAGAGGAGTGGAAAGTGGAAGGAAGGAAAGGAAGAAGAAACAGAGGAAAGGAGGGAAAGACATTGCTTTGGTTTGAGGAAGGAAAGTGGAAAGATTTTTGGTTGAATATTTGATTGTTTGGAAGGATTTAAAAAGGATTTTGGAATTTAATTACGTTTGAGTGAGGAAAGGTGATGGCATTGGCACGTGAAAACTGGGTGACCCAAAATGTCTATTTGAGTACTCCTCGGATGCTTACCAAATGGATTTTAATTTAAATAAATAAAAACTATGAAAGCTACCGATAACGAGTTGGTCTGAATAGATAAAATATTAATTTTTTAAATAAAATTAAAAATTTAAATTTTAATATTACGAAGAAAAAAATATTAAATTGTGCATGTCATCTAATAATAAACATTTATAAAATTTAATTCAAAATAATCGCTTAATAAATAAATATCGATAGTTAAATAAAAAAATAGTATGAGAGGTATGATAAAATTTATTTTAAATTTGGGTTAGAAAATACCAATCAATTAGAGACATAAAGAATTGTATTAATTCAGGTTCAATTCTCATCCTACATAAATCAAGTACAAGTTATTTCCAATTTTAATTTAGTTTAAATTAAATTATATGTAGCTTTTTTCGGATTTATTCTACTTTGACTCTGATTTTAATTTGATTATGTTTTTAGTGATTCATTATAATCTTAATCTATTCAGATATGTGTTACGTGTAATTGTTATTATATTTGAGGGTAAACAACACACCATTGAACAATTTGTAAATATTTATTTTGACCACTAAATTAGACAATCGTGAATTAGATTATTAAATTTATGAATTGATCTTATTTTAACCATCGACGGAAAATTTTAAAATTATACATTTGGTCCATGTTATTTACCTATTTTACTAATTTGATCTTAATTTTAATTTAATTAAATAAAATTAATCAACCAACCAGATGACAGCACGTCCAATTGGATGAATTTACACTAATTTTTATTTTATATATTTTTTCCCTTCAACTAGGTGGTGACACATGTCACCCCTGGTTAAAGGAAAATTAAAGGGGAATGGAATGACCTTGGGGTGGATTGAACATAGGAGCTATGAGAGTTATGCCAAAAACCTAACCAAAACACACCAACATATTGTTACTAATATCTTTGTCCAGTTTTTTGCTCCAAAACTTTTCATTTAAAGCCAAACACTCCCTTGTTTCATGGAATATTGAAATCTGTTGGGATATAAAAATTTGATGGGATCTGAAAATTGAAGGTTATAAGATTTGGATGGAATTCGGACGGTTTTACCCCTCCTTTTGAGATCCGGATGACGTGGTTTCGGTCTTCAGAAGTTTATGATTTCTTTTCAAGTTCGTCGCTTAAAGCATGTTAGTCACTTTAGTGAAGCTTGATCAGTTAGGTCGTTATTTTCCCGCGATTTTGGTGACAAAATCCAATCCTACTATGGGATTGGGAGCCTGCCTCGAAAGAAGCTTTTCCATAAGAGCAAGAATTTCGTTTACGCCCTTTCTGATATGAGGTTTTCTTGTGGCAGTTGCATTGTTTGCCTTGATAGGCGTTTACCTTTCTTTGTGGGCATGGCTGCTAGGGGTGGGCATTGTCAGGTACATGGTTCATCCGAGTACCTCATTAAGTGGCCCATGTCTCGGTCCATTATATCCGGGTACTCGAAATTTGGGTACCCGTAAAATTCGGGTACCCGGGTACCCGGTTCCTACTTTTTTTATTTTTTTAATTCTAAAATTAAAAAAAATCACATATTAAACATAAAAAATATTTTTAAAAAATTAAACTTAAAAGAATATAATACAAACATAGAAAAAATTTAGGGATTTAAGCTTAATTTTAGAGTAAAAATATTAAGAAACATAAAATAAAAATATAATTTTAAATATAAAAATATATATACTAAATTTTATCAGGTCGGGTCGGGTACCCGGTAAGGAAAAACTTCCGGCCCGTGTCTCGGAAAATTTGTCGGGTCGTGTAATTTTTTTCCAGGAATTACCGGGCATTTTAGGTTCGGGTCGTCGGGTCGGGTCAATCAGATCGGGTATTTTTGCCCACCCCTAATGGCCGCCCCGGTTCTTGACAGGCTCTTAGCCTCTGTTGAGTTGTACTCCCTCTGCACTGCTCGACTTTGCAAGGATATCGTTCCCTTCCGCTTGTTTGGCTCGCGGTTTATATTTGTTATTGTCTCTTTGTTTTCTGCACATTATGTGCATAGGTCGGGCCCCTTTTATTTTAAGTGAACTTTGCTTGTCCTTCTGATAAAAAACATATTGTTACTAATATGAATTGCACCCTTTTATGTACATATCTTATTTATATGAAATTACTCGGTTCAACATTATATATATATATATATATATATATATATATATATATATATATATGAAATTACTAAAATAAATATGAAAAAAAAAATATTCAATTTAATTTAAAAATAAAAATCACAAATCTGTTTTTATTTTAAATCTTGCTTTAATAACTACTTTACACACATTTAAGATGTTTTATTTTAATTAATTATTTGATTTGATTTGGTAGTTTGTGCGATTTTACACATTTCAAGTGATTTAGGTTCGAGTCTTCTTTCATCCATTTTTACTTTTTTTTCCAAACATTTACTGCAGTATAAAATATGTATATAAAAAAGGTGCAATTCATATCAATAAGAGTAGGTTGGTGCGTTGGTTAATGCTTTAGAATAACTCCCATAAGTCTCAGATTCAATCCACCTTGTTAGAGGAAAATATATTAAATATTAAATAAAATAAATTAAAAATTAGAGTAAATTCGTCTAATTGGGTGATGACACGTATTGTCATCTGGTTGGTTGGTTAATTTTATTTAATTAAATTAAAATTAAGTTCAAATTGATATAATAAGTAAATAACATGAGCCAAATGAGTAGTTTTACAAATTTTTTGTTAATTGCCACGTTACCCCTCCGTTAGTTTTTTAACGTCGGTGGTCAAAATATGATTAATTTAAAAGTTTGGTGATCTGATTGATGAGTTGCCTAGTTAGGTAGTCAAAATAGGTATCCTCAAATAGTTCAGTAGTCGCATGTATAATTTACCTTATATTTTATACGTGTAACTTTAAAAAATAAGAGTTAATTGCACCACATATTCAGCCCACTAGAAGTATTTTGCTGGTTTGATGTTTCGTTTTTTAGTTTTTTTAATTTAGATTTATTGTGTTCTTATTTTTCTGCTACAATTTTATTTCTTTTTGGATTGTTTTTCTATTTTAATTTCTAATAAAATTTAGTCGGCATCTTGTACAAAAAAAAACTGCACCACATATTCACAAAATTATAACATTCATTCTAAATTGATCTATAATCTTTTTTATAACACTCGTGTTTTGAGGTTAGGAGTTAGTCTGGTTAGTGGTCTAAGTCGGTAAAATTAAATTAAATCAATTTGGCCTAGGCTTGACCCAATTAAAATTT
Source organism: Hibiscus tridactylites (assembly GCA_958450335.1). Taxonomy (NCBI): domain Eukaryota; kingdom Viridiplantae; phylum Streptophyta; class Magnoliopsida; order Malvales; family Malvaceae; genus Hibiscus; species Hibiscus tridactylites. The sequence continues at coordinate 3,049,000 of OY288281.1, forward strand.
AAAAATTAAAGGGAGTGACCATTTGGTAATTTAGCCAAAATAATGTAAAAGTAGACAACATTTTTTGAATGTTAAAAAGAACAAAAAAAAGAGAAAAGGGAAAAAAGTTGTCTTCCTCCCCTTTTTCCCCTCTTGAACGTTGGAAAGCTTCCAAAACTCCCCTAATACCCTAAATCACTATTCCATTGATTTCCTCTTCAACCCAAAGTCATTTTTCAAAGGTAATTGTGTTTTCTCACTCTCCTCTTCATTCTCTATCTTTACATGGTTGTGGATTTTCAAACTATCATCTTTTGAAAAGTTATGGTTTAATGAAAGTTTGGGTTTTTACTTAGTTTTTCAATTGGGTTTAAATTATCAAGTTGGGTTTTAGTCTATTCACCTTAAAATACATATAATATGTTAAAATGGTTAGGTTTGGGTGAAAACCCGAAATGGGTTCTTGTGGCCAATTTTAAAGTGTCTAAAACTTGGTTTTTGGTGGGTTTTAGGATAGAATTGAAGGGCTGATGGTTTAGGTATGATAAAAAGGTGTTTTGGGGCCAATTGAGTGTCATTTGGGTGTTTGAAAATAGGAATTTCAGCTAGGTTTTGAAGGAGCACGAAAATGGGCATTTTGGGAGATTAATTTAATTGGAAATTGTTGAAGTTTGACTTGGGCTTAAGAGTTGACTTGATGACTGAGTTTTAGCATTGAATTGAGAGTAATGGATGTGTTTTTGATTGGCTAGAAGCAAGAGGAGACGTTGGAGAGGCATCGAGATCAAATCCGGGCTTGTAGGAGGCTTGCTTTGGTTGCTAAGGAAGGGTGGTGAGTGACTTTAAATGTGTTTTAAAGATGGTTCAAGTGTGTGTAGTGTATGAGTTGGAAATGTGCTTGGTAGGCCATTTCTATGTAGAGTTAAATTGGTAATTTAGCTCTTTGGTTCCATTAAATGCTATTTATGCTTTGCCTATTTGCCATTGTGAAATGTGGTTTGATATGTATATGTATATCTTGACATATGTATATGATGAACATGTGATGTAAATGGTGGATGTGTGATGTGGTAAATGAAATTGGCACTAATTAACTTATCGGGTGTAAATGATCGATCATTAGGATTAGTGTGCACACAAATTGAGTCAAAACGTATGTGGCCTTGATGGCATTGAGTCATCAAGGAGGAGTACGGTGATGTAACATTCCACCGGAAATTTATATATATTCTACGGGATGATGAGTGGAATCTCATCTGTAGGGCATGTGGTGATGAGTGGAATCCCGCCCATGCAAGGTCCGGTGATGAGTGTAATCCCATCGAGATAAAGTGAATGTTGAGATTAAATTCGTACATCCAGGTAAACTAATAGTGGCCAATTGAACTTGTTCCTATAATTGCGATGCATGATATTGATATGTGATGTTTGAGTTTAGTATGATGTGAGATGTCATATTATGACTCTTGAAAGACTAGCTAGGTCTACTTGTGGATTTATCTATGCATGTTGTATATGAGAATTAGGGAATACATGCTTGAACCCTACATTGTTGATGTTTTCGATTTTAGAGCATCCTCACTAAGCTTACAGCTTACGCTCTCATTTTCAACAATGCAGATCATTAGCGTGGTGTTAGCTCGGAGCAAGGCAAGAAGGGCTTTCCAAGTTTTTGTTGCTCAAGTATGGTTAAACAATTATGTAGTAGCTTAGCAATGTGGCAAGAGTGTGTGTTTTGTATGAGCTATGTATGACTCTTATATGTGTTTGATGTCTATGATTAGACTTGAATTGTAAACATGATATGTCTTGCCAAATGCTTGTGTGATGTATGCCTTATAGATGTTAAGTTGCCTTGATGGCATGTAAACCTTTTTGAGTTGATTGTACCTTTTGGCTTTTAATGTCTTCTAGCATGCCTTGTATGAAATGTTGCTATTGTGTAAATGCCTTGAATGAATGTTTCAATCTATGCCATGTGTATGTTTGAGCATGCTTGACATAAGATATATGCCTCTAGACCTTGTATGCTTGTGTTGTGTGCCTTTAGAGGTCGTTTGGGACCTTTAGATTTGTTGAAAAACGCCTAAGTCTGGTCTTCAAAGGTTGCAGACATCCCGCGTTTCGAAACGAGCTGGGTCGTTTCGGAACGGGTAAGGCTTCAGGGACCCCGTATCGGAACGTGTTTCGATACGGTTTGGCCACTGAGAGCCCTCGTTCCGATACGGGTTTCGGAACGTTTTGGCTACTGGAAATCTGAGAAAATGACGAGATGAAAGCGTTTCGAAACGGGTCTAAGGATTTCGAAACGGTCAAAATCTCGTTGACCACGAGAAGTTGACCGTTGAGGGTGTTTCGGAACGGTTGACCTCCGTTTCGATACGGCCTCTTCGTATGGGCTTGGGGCAGTTGACCTGGTCAAGGCGTTTCGATACACCTCAAGGGTGTTTCGAAACGGCCTGTTTAATGGACTAAAATTGGGCTGTTTAATTGATGAATTGAGTTCGGGTGATTGCTTTCTCCTTTCATTTCCGTTGTTTTGATCACGTAAGACTTTAACGTGCCATTAGAGAAGATAAGTTAAAAGAAAAAAATTAGGGTTGCTAACCGAGGGGGAACCTTAACGGGTTTCGCTTCGGTATTCCCCTTGTGGCCTACTCGGACCGGTCATCCGGCCAGACCGGGACGAGGGGGTTACATTTTTGATAAAAAAAAGTGTTCTATAATCTTTTGAATGTTTCAATTTCATCCTAAAATACGGGTCTCATTTTAAATTGGTCTCTGAACTTTTAAATATTTCAGTTTCATCCACAAACTATGACTCTCATTTTAAATTGGTCCTCAAACTTTTATACGTTCAATTTCATCATCAAATTGGTCTCAAACTTTTGGATGTTCAATTTCAATACTCATTAGTTAAATCTTGTTTATCTACTAATTTATTTTTGTAAAATTCTAATTCAATTAAAAGGTAATATATTAGTCCGATTTTAAATTTAGATAAACTGATGCACACCTACAGACTATGTTGCTCAAACTCAGGTCACCACATTCTTTACCGTTAGAACCACTCAATTAGTTCATCGTCTAATTTGTTTTTCTTGATTGTGTTTAAACTTGCTTTGTAATGGATTGACCAAAATATGAGTTCTGGTTTAATTTCTTTTCCTAATGTTGGAAATAAGTTACGAGTCCATCAATGTTTACTTTTCAGTTTAAACAATTTTTATTTTCAATGCTTACATATATGAGAAAATGATATATATTAAATAAAATTATTAATTAGAAAATAACTTGTAGAAAAAGTTTGTTTTACTAATTTTTCATAATAATTATGAAAAATATAATTTTGAAAATGACTATGAAAAAATTAATTCACAAATCTAAATAATTCAAATTTAAAACAATACAAATTTGAAACTGACACAAGCTTACATATCGTAAAACGTTTTAAAATCTAAATTAATTCGATGAAAATGATCCATCCAATGATTTAAACATTGATTTTGTCAAAAAATAATAAAATGATCAAAACATAAACACAAAATAGATGGGTAGCAACTAAATATTTTACCATTTTTATTATGCTATTATTTCCATATCATTTGCTTGTAAAAATTAATGTTTTTATTTCTAATCTATACACTGCTGTAAAAGTTCTCTATTATGGACAACAAGGCAATGAGGTAATAAAAAATTTAAAGGTTAATTTTGTTATTTTAAGGAATAAATTAAGTAATTTTGTGTATTTGGTTTATTGGCCTATTGGGTGTATAACTCTATGCACCATCTGTAAATTAGACGATGCTACATAATCAATAATAAATTTGAATGAATTTATTTTCAAAAATTTATAATAATGTGTCATCGTCTTATTTACCGACAATATATAAAATTATACGTAATCAATGTATCAAATAGTAATCTGATATAATAAATGTACTCAGATCAATTATGATATGTTTTATGTTTTATTTTTAATGGAATGTTTTAAAAGATACCGACAGGTTAATTAATTTATGATTAATATGTTATCACATTTATTAAGATTACTTTTAATGTAATCATTTAAACTCCACTACAAGTTCTTGTGTTGTATAAAAATTTATTTTAGTCCATCTATTACAAAAACAAATATTTTAGACCCTATACATTTGAAAAATAAATATTTTGGTTCAAAATGTTAAAGTTGTAGTTAGTCGGCTTAAATGTTTAGGTGTAAATACCCTTTAGGTCATTGTCAATTTTGAAATCGATCCATCTTATAAAACTAGAGTAATTTAGGTTGTGTTTAGTTTTCTCTCTTTTTTAACAGTAAATAAGAATGATTTATGATGGTGTTGACATTTTTTGTTAGTACATGACACGTCCTCAATTATTGTAACCCCCTAAACCGGCCTATGCGGAAAGACCAAGTCAAGTAAGGCACATTAAAATTTAAAACTCAAGTAGAAAACATTTTTGCAAACTAGGCGTTAAATTCGACAGCATAACGGCAGAACTTAGTGAAAACCATCAAGTTAAATAACCTGTTCAACACGTCAAACAATAATATTTTTTTCAAAGTCACTCACAACATAAACATCGTAAATAATATAGGCAGCCATGATTACTTAAATAAGCCCATCATAGGATGGTTACAAAATACGTATCAGTTAACATATCAAAATACTTCTAGTTTAATACCATACATAACAAAATATAGGCACATGTCACCCTGAAAGTACAACCGGTGGATAGAAACATTACATTAAAAAAGAATACCAAATGTGTCGATCCTCCAAGTGTCGGCTACGGGGTGGCCTATCCAAAATATCTGAAAGGGAAAAGAGTTTGGGGCGTGAGCTAGAAAGCTCAGTGTGTTCCAACAGTGCAAGTAAAACATGTACATCAACAGTATAGTATTCATTTCTAGTTCAAAAACATTAAGTTCAAGTAACAATACGGTTCGGTTTAATCTTTTATCTACCCTCCAACCATACTCCAAGAGGCAGTTCCCCAAAACTGCGTCAAAGGCATTAACCAGTGCCCAATGGGCATAGGTGCCAACCTAAGGGAATACCTTAGGAACGGTACGGTACGGTACGGTAGGAATTACCCTAGCCGAAGCATAGGAACCTGTAACGGTAAGGAATTACCAGCTGGATCAGGGCTGAACCTGCGGTCACTTCATATTCTATCCCAAATACCCCAGTAACAACCTATGTAATAGTTCAATTATCAATAACAACTGTAATTTCGGTAAATGTAAAATAGACATGTATTTTCCATGAAACAGTAATCAGAGAGCATATTGTTCAATCAAACTACGATGTATCACACATATAATATAATCATGCTTATTTCAGAAATCATATCATAATCATGCAAAAACACTTTATCAATTATGAGCATGTATTTAGCTTAATAACATACTTTCATCATGTAAAACAATATTAAAACGGTTATAGCACACAAGGAACACACCTCAAAAGATGAGATCGGTCAGAAGATCTATCGAGCACCAAGATCACGCTCCGCTACAGTGCTGGAACCTAAATAGACAGGGATTTTGGTTACTAACAGATTTACACCTTAATCATAGTAAAATACTAAGTTTTCAGGTCGTACGAGTGACGATAGGATCACGAGGTGGTACAGATCGAGACGAGCTGGGCTGGGCGTAGGCACGGTCGGGAGATCCACGAGTACCTATTAGATCAGAAGATGAACATCAGTTCTCAATCATCAATTTCTCTTGAAAGACATAACTTATACATATGCATGCTAGGGTTCAACGTCTAATTTGGAGGCTTTCGGGTTAGAATTTCGCGAAACGGGCTTCAAAATCGGACTCAGGACGTCGAAAAACATAAAATAGGACTTTTCGGGAAAAGTTGACTTTTTGGTCAAAGTCAACGCTGACGTCAGCGGTCAAAGTCAACGCTGACGTCATGCTGACGTCACTGGTCCAAGGCTGACTCAGCGAGTTGACTCACTGAGTTGACTCGGTCAACGGGTCGGGTCGGTCAACGGATCGGGTCGGTCAATGGATCGGGTCAACGGGTCAACAGTTCGGGTCAACGGGTCGGTCAACGGATCGGGTCAACGGGTCGGGTCAACGAGTTTAACCCAGTTGACTGGTTCAACCGGTTCGGTCTACACGGACCAGCACTTACCTTAAAGAACCCGAAGGTCGCCGGACGGTCACCGGAACATCGCCGGAAAACTCCTTTCGCGTTGTTTCTGCCGGAAAAACATGGATTTTTACACAAGCAGTTTAACTCTCACAATTTAACACGAAACCGAAGCCGGAAATCGATGAAATCTTACCTTAAAGCTTCGATGTCGCCAGAAAACCACGTAACTCCGACCAACTATTTCCGGCGCCGATAGGACGAAATATTTTAGGGGTTTTGCTCAGCTCAAGACGAGGAACCCAATGATGGTGGTGGTGTGGCGAAATGACGCCAACAACGGCCGTAATCGGCAGAAAACCGATCAGCCTCAAACCCCGAGATTTGTCGAACGTTCAACGAGTGATTGCCGGCGATTGTGGCTACGGTTGCGCGAGTGACCTTAGGGGTTTTGATCGGGACGTCGAGGTGGTTCGTATGGCGGTGGCGGTGGGAAGCACGGCGCGGCGGTGACAATGAACGGACGGCGGCGGTTCGTTTAGGGTAAGGGCAAAAGGGACGACGGTAAAGGGGAAAGGGGTTCTCGAATTTTCTTTCTTGGGAACACATGCTTAATTAATTCACACTGAAATGGTAGGTAGGATATTTTGATTTTAATATTATTTTATTTCCAAAAGATATGGTTTAAAAGAACTATAGGGGAAGATTAGAGCCAAGAGCTCACTTAGCTCAATGGTTGGGCACCCGGCTTAAATCCCTTGAGGTTGTGGGTTCGATTCCCACAACCCTCACTTCCTCCCTTTTTTTAACATTATCCTATATTTTATTTTATATTATTTTCTGGGTGTTACAATTCTCCCCCCCTAAAAAAAATTTCGGCCTCGAAATTTACCTGAGTGGAATAAGTGCGGAAACTGCTCTTTCATCGACTCCAGAGTCTCCCAGGTAGCTTCTTCAGGACCTCGATTACTCCATTGTACTTTAACCATTGGAATACGTCGATTCCTTAAAACTCTCTCGTCTTGATCCAAGATCTGAACAGGTTCCTCCTCATAAGACAAATCTGGTCTCAACTCCACATCTTGTACCTGAATAACATGGGTCGGATCTGGGTGGTACTGCCTCAACATAGATACATGGAACACATCATGAATACGGCTAAGCTGAGGAGGTAACTCAAGCTGATAAGCAACAGGCCCGACTCTTTTCCGAATACGGTACGGTCCGATAAACCTTGGACTCAATTTGCCTTTGCGCCCAAATCTCAAAACTTTCTTCCATGGAGACACCTTCAGAAAAACCTGATCATCCACCTCAAACTCAATGTCTTTCCTTCTCCGATCAGCATAGGACTTCTGTCTATCAAAAGCCTCTTTTAGACGGCTGCGGATCAATCTGACGGTCTCCTCGGTCTCTCGAACCAACTCTGGGCCCAAAGTCTTCTTCTCATACAACTCTGTCCAACAGATGGGAGTACGACACTTACGGCCATACAGAGCCTCATACGGTGTCATGCGGATACTAGCCTGATAGTTGTTATTGTATGCAAACTCAGCCAAGGGCAAGAAATCCTCCCAACTACCACGGAAATCAATCACACATCCCCGTAACATGTCCTCAAGGATCTAAATCACCCTCTCTGACTGTCCATCGGTCTGCGGATGGAAGGATGTACTAAAATTCAGACGGGTACCTAAAGCACTGTGCAAGGCCAACCAGAATCGAGAAGTGAACCTCGGATCCCGATCAGAGATGATAGATAAAGGTACCCCACGAAGTCTGACGATCTCAGAGATGTACAATTTAGCCAGCTTCTCCAAAGAATAGGTGACTCGAACTGGAATAAAATGAGCTGACTTGGTGAGTCGGTCAACAATCACCCAGATCGAATCCTTTTTAGAAGGTGTCAAAGGAAGCCCTGTAACGAAATCCATCGTGACACGTTCCCATTTCCACTCGGGGATCTGAATGGGCTGCAACAAACCAGAAGGATGCTGGTGTTCTGCCTTAACCTGTTGGCAAGTTAAACACCGAGATACATAATCTGAAATGTCCTTCTTCATGCCTTCCCAACGATATCTCTGCCTCAGGTTTTGATACATCTTGTCTCCACCGGGATGCATAGCATAAGGGCTGTTATGAGCCTCATTGAGAATGGCCCGCTTCAACTCGACATCGTCTGGTACACAATAACGACCCTTGAAGCACAAGACTCCATCCTGATCAAAGGCATAGATAGACATAGATCCCTGCTCAACCTGCTGCATGACAGGGAGTAAGGAACTGTCTAGAAGCTGTTTGGCCTTAATTTCCTCGGCCAAGGTCGGTTTAACCTGCAGCTCGGCTAGTAAACTACCATCACTGTATATACTCATCCTGGCAAACAAGGATCTTAAGTCTGATATAGCCTTACGGCTCAAAGCATCAGCAACAACATTAGCCTTCCCCGGGTGGTACTCAATCACGCAATCATAGTCCTTAAGAAGCTCAATCCAACGACGTTGTCTCGGATTAAGCTCTCTCTGTGTAAGGATGTACTTAAGGCTCTTGTAATCTGTGTAGATATAACACTTCTCTCCGTAGAGATAGTGTCTCCAAATCTTCAGGGCAAAGACCACAGCGGCCAACTCTAGATCATGGGTAGGATAATTACACTCATGTGGCCTCAACTGACGGGACGCATAAGCTATTACCTTCCCATCCTTCATCAGATCACAACCAAGCCCAGAACGTGATGCATCACTATAAACCGTAAAATCCTTCCCAGACTCGGGCTGCGTCAAAATTGGAGCTTGCGTTAGAGCTGTCTTCAACTTCTCAAAACTATCCTGCTGAGCATCTGTCCAGATGAATGGAACATCCTTCCTCAACAGCTTCGTCAAGGGAGCGGCAATAATAGAAAAGCCCTCGACGAAACGCCTGTAATACCCAGCTAAACCCAAGAAGCTGCGGATCTCGGAAACATTCTTGGGTTGCTTCCAAGTCACAATGGCCTCTATCTTGCTCGGATCAACCTGAATACCCCGAGCCGATACCACATGCCCCAGAAATGTCACCTCGTTGAGCCAAAATTCACATTTGCTCAACTTGGCATACAGTTTGTGCTCTCTAAGAGTTTGCAGAACAATCCTCAAATGCTCAACATGTTCTGCTTCAGTCCGGGAGTAAACTAGGATGTCATCAATGAACACCACCACAAACTGATCCAAATAAGGCCGAAACACACGGTTCATCAGATCCATAAAAGCGGCAGGATCATTAGTCAGACCAAACGGCATCACTAAAAACTCGTAGTGCCCATATCTGGTGCGAATGGCTGTCTTTGCTACATCCGACCCCTTTATCTTTAGCTGATAGTACCCGGAACGAAGATCAATCTTCGAGAAAACTGTGGCTCCTCGAAACTGATCAAACAAGTCATCGATCTTGGGTAGAGGATACTTGTTCTTTACTGTCAGCTTGTTCAGCTTACGGTAATCGATACACAACCGAAGGGAACCATCCTTCTTTTTCACAAACAAGACCGAAGCTCCCCAAGGTGAAGAGCTAGGTCGGATAAAGCCTCGGTCGAGGAGCTCTTGCAACTGAATCTTCAGCTCCTTAAGCTCCTTAGGAGCCATACGGTAAGGGTTCATAGAGACTGGTGCAGAGCCCGGATAAGTTTCAATCTCAAACTCGACATCCCTATCCGGAGGTAATCCAGGTAATTCCTCAGGAAAGACATCAGGGAACTCGCTAACAGTGCGAATCTCGTCAATCTTTGACAAGGAACCCTTGGTATTCAAGAAACAGGCGATGAAAGTCTGATAGCCCTTCCGGATCATCCTGTCGGCAGCCAAAGCAGATATCACATTGGACAGATACCCTCGGCGCTCACCAATAAGAACCACTGTACGATCATCAGAAGTCTTCAAAACTGCTCCCTTGGACTCACAATCTAAGTTAACCCGGTGTTCAGTCAACCAATCCATAAGGTCAGCTAGAAAGATTTCCCCTTGCACCTCGAGGGGACATCGCCTGAAAACCTTATTTACAACAACAGACTGGCCCACTGGACTCATAACGGTAATTGTATTCTCGGTGGTCTCATCAGGAATCTGGAGGTCTCGGGACACGGATCTCGATACATAGGAATGGGTAGAACCATTGTCGAGCAATGCAAAATATGGAACAGAAAACATAGTAAATGTACCTGCAATGACGTCTGGCTCATCTCTGTCATCTCGACGTCTGGTGGCATAAACAAGTGCAGGCTGCCTAGCCTCGGTCATAGCTGGTCCCCCACTCTGATAGGATCGACCTCTACTCTCAGATCTAACAGCAGACCCAGAAGCTCTACCCTGATTACGGCCTCTAGCCGGAGTCTGTACAGATGTCTGTGAACGAGCAGGTGTCTGAGTACGGGCAGGAGTCTGAGTGGACACCCCCGTGGAAGGTGAACGTGGGCAATCCTTAAGGAAATGATCCATAGACCCACACCGGAAGCAAGCACCAATCATCTTCCAACACTCTGCTCCGTGTTTCCTACCACAGTGCTCACATGCAGGCATAGATGAAAAACCCAAGGAATCACCTCGACTAGTAGCTGGGACAGAAGGCGCTAAAGGCCTAGAACTCGTATTACTCTTCTGAGAGTCAGCGGTGCGGGTTCTTTTATCTGGACGTCCGTAAGACTCACCCTGACTAGGTCTCCTAGATCGATCCCAATCTCAGCCTCGATCTCGACCCCGATCTCGGTCTCTATCCCTGCCACCCTGACTAGCTGCCAAAATCTCCATCTGTTCTGCAGTCTTAGCCCGATCTACTAAATTCTCAAATACCTCATCATGATGTGTAGCCACTCTGTCACGTATCCCAATACGGAGGCCCTCTGTGAACTTTTCGCATATGTCCTTCTCGGTAGGAACCAAACCAGGACCATACTTTTGTAGCTCCAGAAACTGTATCTCGTACTCGGCCACTATCATAGAACCCTGCACCAAGTCCTTGAATGCCTGACGTCTCTCCCTCAAGAACCGCTCGCCCAGATAACGGTTCCTAAAACGCTCCTTAAAGAAATCCCATGTCAACCGATCAGAGGGAACGCTACTCATAATAGACTCCCACCAGGTGCGGGCATTCCCGTTCAGCATAGATACAGCACCCAAGTATTTCTTCGATGGCTCAAAACACATCTCTGTCATACGTCGCTCGATATCATACAACCACTCCTCAGCCTCAGTCGGTGCTCCACTAAGAGATCCAGAAAAAGTCTTGATCCCGTTAGCAAACAAAGTCTGGGAGATAGGGACTTCTGGAACGACACTCGATGCTCTAACTACACCCTGAATCAGCTGAAGAAACTGTCTACTCAAACTCTCATCAGTAACCCCAGTCGTAGGCTCGGGCCCAGAAATCGTCGCTCCTCTAACCGGAGTAGCCACATCAACATCAGGAGCGGATGACGGAGCAGGCGGGACAGATGTCGGAGCAGTCGGGGTGGTCGAAACTGAAGGACCACGAGGGGCAGAAGGCTCGGTAGAAGGTGGAGGATCTACGGGGACAGGAGCATCAACATGAGTAGATGGAGCAATCACTGGATCGTCCATCGAGTCTGCAAATCTAACGGGTCGACCTCGCCTACGAGCGGGTCGACGACCCCTGCTGGTGCTCATCTCAGAGAATCTCTACAAAGATAAAACTTAGGATCAGTTTATGACACTAGAGAATCGAACACAATTAAACAGGTAAAATTGGGTGACATGGCCTCTTTTCACAATACTTTGAAAAACGTTTTTAAAACAGTACATTATAAGGACTTTTCCACAGTCCGAGGTTTTAAAACCAAAAGCTCTGATACCAACTAAATGTAACCCCCTAAACCGGCCTATGCGGAAAGACCAAGTCAAGTAAGGCACATTAAAATTTAAAACTCAAGTAGAAAACATTTTTGCAAACTAGGCGTTAAATTCGACAGCATAACGACAGAACTTAGTGAAAACCATCAAGTTAAATAACCTGTTCAACACGTCAAACAATAATATTTTTTTCAAAGTCACTCACAACATAAACATCGTAAATAATATATGCAGCCATTATTACTTAAATAAGCCCATCATAGGATGGTTACAAAATACGTATCAGTTAACATATCAAAATACTTCTAGTTTAATACCATACATAACAAAATATAGGCACATGTCACCCTGAAAGTACAACCGGTGGATAGAAACATTACATTCAAAAAGAATACCAAATGTGTCGATCCTCCAAGTGTCGGCTACGGGGTGGCCTATCCAAAATATCTGAAAGGGAAAAGAGTTTGGGGCGTGAGCTAGAAAGCTCAGTGTGTTCCAACAGTGCAAGTAAAACATGTACATCAACAGTATAGTATTCATTTCTAGTTCAAAAACATTAAGTTCAAGTAACAATACGGTTCGGTTTAATCTTTTATCTACCCTCCAACCATACTCCAAGAGGCAGTTCCCCAAAACTGCGTCAAAGGCATTAACCAGTGCCCAATGGGCATAGGTGCCAACCTAAGGGAATACCTTAGGAACGGTACGGTACGGTAGGAATTACCCTAGCCGAAGTATAGGAACCTGTAACGGTAAGGAATTACCAGCTGGATCAGGGCTGAACCTGCGGTCACTTCATATTCTATCCCAAATACCCCAGTAACAACCTATGTAATAGTTCAATTATCAATAACAACTGTAATTTCGGTAAATGTAAAATAGACATGTATTTTCCATGAAACAATAATCAGAGAGCATATTGTTCAATCAAACTACGATGTATCACACATATAATATAATCATGCTTATTTCAGAAATCATATCATAATCATGCAAAAACACTTTATCAATTATGAGCATGTATTTAGCTTAATAACATACTTTCATCATGTAAAACAATATTAAAACGGTTATAGCACACAAGGAACACACCTCAAAAGATGAGATCGGTCAGAAGATCTATCGAGCACCAAGATCACGCTCCGCTACAGTGCTGGAACCTAAATAGACAGGGATTTTGGTTACTAACAGATTTACACCTTAATCATAGTAAAATACTAAGTTTTCAGGTCGTACGAGTGACGATAGGATCACGAGGCGGTACAGATCGAGACGAGCTGGGCTGGGCGTAGGCACGGTCGGGAGATCCACGAGTACCTATTAGATCAGAAGATGAACATCAGTTCTCAATCATCAATTTCTCTTGAAAGACATAACTTATACATATGCATGCTAGGGTTCAACGTCTAATTTGGAGGCTTTCGGGTTAGAATTTCGCGAAACGGGCTTCAAAATCGGACTCAGGACGTCGAAAAACATAAAATAGGACTTTTCGGGAAAAGTTGACTTTTTGGTCAAAGTCAACGCTGACGTCAGCGGTCAAAGTCAACGCTGACGTCATGCTAACGTCACTGGTCCAAGGCTGACTCAGCGAGTTGACTCACTGAGTTTGACCCAGTTGACTGGTTCAACCGGTTCAGACCGGTTCGGTCTACACGGACCAGCTCTTACCTTAAAGAACCCGAAGGTCGCCGGACGGTCACCGGAACATCGCCGGAAAACTCCTTTCGCGTTGTTTCTGCCGGAAAAACATGGATTTTTAGACAAGCAGTTTAACTCTCACAATTTAACACGAAACCGAAGCCGGAAATCGATGAAATCTTACCTTAAAGCTTCGATGTCGCCGGAAAACCACGTAACTCCGACCAACTCTTTCCGGCGCCGATAGGACGAAATATTTTAGGGGTTTTGCTCAGCTCAAGATGAGGAACCCAATGACGGTGGTGGTGTGGCGAAACGACGCCAACAACGGCCGTAATCGGCAGAAAACCGATCGGCCTCAAACCCCGAGATTTGTCGAACGTTCAACGAATGATTGCCGGCGATTGTGGCTACGGTTGCGCGAGTGACCTTAGGGGTTTTGATCGGGACGTCGAGGTGGTTCGTATGGCGGTGGCGGTGGGAAGCACGGCGCGGCGGTGACAATGAACGGACGGCGGCGGTTCGTTTAGGGTAAGGGCAAAAGGGACGATGGTAAAGGGGAAAGGGGTTCTCGAATTTTCTTTCTTGGGAACACATGCTTAATTAATTCACACTGAAATGGTAGGTAGGATATTTTGATTTTAATATTATTTTATTTCCAAAAGATATGGTTTAAAAGAACTATAGGGGAAGATTAGAGCTAAGAGCTCACTTAGCTCAATGGTTGGGCACCTGGCGTAAATCCCTTGAGGTTGTGGGTTTGATTCCCACAACCCTCACTTCCTCCCTTTTTTTTTAACATTATCCTATATTTTATTTTATATTATTTTCTGGGTGTTACAATTATCATTAGATAAATGTTTTAAATAAAATAATTTATATATACATGTTTTTCATTATTTTGAAAATTTTAATACTTTTTATCATATTTTTCAATTACAAGTAGTATATGTTCTGAATATACTCTCAATCATTGTCATGGTGCAACTGGTGGTGATCAAACTCGTGACCTCTAGAAACAACAATCGTTCCCTTAACCATTGAGACAAGTTGGTTCATGCTCATCTTATATTATTGTTAACTGTTTTATTAATGTGTTTTCCCTTTCAGTTTTGAAATGCATAATATTTATAGGATTATTATCTTATATACACTGATGGTGAAAATTTTTAGTTTCCACATGCGCTTTAGTTTTAGGGTTTAGGGGCTTAGTTTAGGGTGTAGGGTGTAGTAGTTTAGGATTTAGTGTTAGTGGTTAGAATTTAAGGTTTAGAGGTTAGGATTTAGTTTTTAGGGTAATGGTGAGGATTTATGTTTTAATCTATAAACCCTAAATTATAACTCTAAACTATAAATTTCAACCACTATCCTTAAATTCAAAACTCATACACTTAAACCCCTAAACCATGTACCCAAAACTAAGTCTCGTGCTTGTGAAAACTTTTAATTTCTATTGCTAGTGTATCAAATAATTACTCATATTTATATAGTTTTTAATAAAGTGTGGGTTTAAAAAACTTATGAACGAACAAAAACCCTCTTTATTGTTCATTATATTATTAGTCTTTATACTATAAAAAAACATTTTAATCTATGTACATTGAAAAAGAACATTTTGATTAAGAACATTAAAGTTATAACTGGCTTGATTTTTTTTTGGTTTAAACACTCTCTAGATTCCTCTAATTTTGAACTTGAGCAAATTAGTCCATTTCAAAACATTTTTTGTGATTTTTGACATAATTTTTTTTAATTGAAAAGATAAGCTATTAGCTAGTGTTCAATACAAGATGCAGATGCATTGATATCCCTTTTCATAGAGGATCGCATGTAAGAAGGAGGCACGTCGAGGGTGACCAAATTATAACTAGAGCCATCACTATGCTTTGCTAGAATGTCCGCCGAGGTGTTTTCGTCGCGTCGAATCCATATAATCTCTATGATCCAACACTTCTATCTCAACCTATCGATTACTTGAACAAGGGGGTTAAAGCTCGAACATGCACGACAATCAAGAACCATGTTAACAGCTTCGAGACAGTCATACCGTAGCAAAACATATTCAAAGCCATTAGGCCGGATCCACGAGTGAGAAGTTGCAGGGATTGTCAGACGGGACTACCTGAGAATATCCTTATAATAACGAGTACAAATTTGCCCTCGCTGTGAGATTGAAGTTGTCGGTTGCATAAAATTACTAAAAACAAGGTCATTCTGTTTCCTACTTAAGAAATCTAAGAAATCTAAATGCAAAATTAATTCATATTCTAACTTCAAACTCGTTACTTTCACTTATATAATATAGTACAATTACAAACCAAACGATCAACATGGATTAGCTTCTTTCTATAACCACACTAAGAAATAACAGAATACAGATGCCAAGTCAAAATAGGTATCAATTAAAAAAATCAAACTTTAGGTACTAATTCGAGAAAAGTTGTCGAGTTCATGACCAATTTACATAATAACCCTTTTTTAAGTTAAGATAAAAGATAAAATATTATACCCTGAATGGACAATCAGCAAGTCAAGATGGCCGAGTTGGTCTAAGGCGCCAGCTTCAGGTGTTGGTCCGAAAGGGCATGGGTTCGAATCCCATTCTTGACAATCTTTTTAAAGAATTTTGTGAATTTCTTACAAGTGGCAATTTCGGAAACCAAAAATAAAACTGACGGGCTCTTCAAATTTATGGAGGGGCACCAGGTCAGTTCGTTTTGAAGATTTTGATGTGTTATTATCCCAGATATGTCTTTTTCAATTGCAACCTGGAATCTTAGAGGCATGGGTAGAAAAGAAAAGGTGAGGGCTGCTTGTAACCTAATAAATGGAAGTAAATTGAACATGCTGTTTATCCAAGAAACGAAGATGGAATCAATCAACCTATGGGCTACACGAAGAATGGAAAAACTGGGACTATCTGTAGCGGACATATCCGCGGCCACTGGATCATCGGGGGGAATTTGCTCTGTATGGAATCCCAACTTCTTCAAAAAAGACACCGATACCATAAAGAAGAGCTGGATCATGAGTCAAGGACATCTAGTACAAGGAAATGCTGAAATAAGATTTGTAAATGTATATGCCCCGAATGACCCCAATGAGAGAAAGGTTGTTTTTAACGAGATAAGCGAAGCTTTGGATGGTACAAATATCCCGACTATCATAGGAGGGGATTTTAATTGTGTGTTGAAGGCAGAGGAGAGATGTGGCGGTCCGTCTAGTGAATCGCAAATGAGAACGCTGTCAGAATTCCAACAAAGAAACGGGCTTATAGACCTTCCGATGAAAGGGGGTTACTTCACATGGTTCAAAGGTAATCAGAATGTCGCAAGCAAGTTGGACAGATTCTTCATCTCCCCAGAAATTCTCCAATTCTTGCCATCGCTAGAACAAAATGTGTTACCGAGAGGAATTTCAGATCATTGCCCAGTAGTGCTTAAACAGATCCCGTCAAGGAGCAACAAAAGAACGTTCAAATGGTTTAATAACTGGGCGTTTGATGATGAATATAATAGGTTGATCAAGGAAACATGTGCAAAGGTGGATAATGGTGATATCGGGTATTGTTTGAAGAAAGTTAAAGTGGTGACAAAGGCCTGGGCTAATAAAAAGAAGAAGGAAAATACAGATTCGATTGAAGACCTTGAGAAGAAAATATCGGAAATGAAAAACAAGGCAATATCAAACCAAGCTCACAGTGATACATGGGAAGAAATCAAATTGCTCAGAAATAAACTATGGCACATGTACATTAAAGTCGAAAGGGATTGGCTTCAGAAATCCCGATTGAGATGGTTCCAAGAAGGCGACAGGAACACTGCATTCTTCCATTTGTCAGCATCCTTGCGCCAAAAAAGAAATAGTATTACTGCTTTAGAAACCGACGGAGGAAAGATAGTTGAACCTAAGCAGATACTATCGGCCTTTGAAGACCATTTCAAGAAACAATATAATTTCTCCAGAACTTTACCGTTTCTCGATCTCGGGATCCAATTACCAAAACTGAGTTCTGAAGCTGCTAATATTCTTGAGAAACCTTTCGATGAAAATGAAGTGTGGGATATCATTAAGCACTCGGATGGAAACAGAGCCCCTGGCCCGGATGGCTTCAACTGGAATTTCTTCAAGAAATTTTGGCCACAGGTAAAGCCTTATGTGATGAACTTCATGATTAGTTTGTTTGAGGGTAGACCAATTGATGAGTCGCTAAATGAGTCATTTATTGCTTTAATCCCAAAGACGGAAAATCCAGTAAAGGTGGATGAATTTCGACCGATTTCTCTGGTTAGCAGTGTGTACAAAATAGCAGCAAAACTACTAGCTAACAGACTGGGTAGTGTGATTGGAGAGATTGTGGGCGAACAACAGTTTGCCTTTGTAAAAGGCCGTTAAATCCTGGACTGCGCCCTTATTGCGAATGAGATTATCCATGACATCCAATACCGGAAGAAGAGAGCTGTAATTCTAAAGGCAGATTTTAATAAAGCTTACGACTCAATTGATTGGCATTTCCTTGATATGGTGATGGAAAATATGGGCTTTGGAACAAAATGGAGAAACTGGATTAATTGGTGCATATCCTCCCCAACGTATCGATTTTGGTTAACGGAACGCCATCAAATAAATTCAAAATCAAGCGAGGGCTAAGACAGGGTTGTCCGTTGTCACCTCTTCTGTTCAATTTAGTTGGTGAAGCGCTTAGCAGATACATTCGAAAGGCGGAAGACATCAATTTGCTTACGGGAGTCAAGATTGGAAATAGCGAGATTAAGGTTTCCCATATTCAGTTCGCCGATGATCTAATTATGTTCATGGATGCGGAGGAGAAATATGTATTGAATACAAAGAGGGTTCTACGTATATTTGAAGTTATATCCGGGTTAAAACTCAATGCTAAGAAGACAAAGGTTTTTGGGCTGAATGTTGATACAGAAGTTGGTAAAAGCTGGGCTAGTAACAGCAATTGGTGTTGGGGAACTCTTCCCACGGTGTATCTAGGACTACCTTTGGGACATAAAAGGAATAACAAAGATATATGGAAGCCGATCATCGCCAAAACGGAAAAAAAACTGGCAGGTTGGAAGGGCAACTTGTTATCCATGGGTGGTCGGATTACAATGCTAAAATCGGTGTTGGCGAGCCTTCCCCTTTATTACATGTCCCTGTTTGAATTACCAAGTGCAGTAGCAAAAAAGATGAATGCATTGTTTGCAAACTTTCTGTGGGGAGCAAATAAACAAAGGGGTATACATTGGATTAAATGGGAAAATGTGTGTCAACCAAAGGAGTGCGGTGGCTTAGGCATCACGGATATGAAAATTCGAAACAAAGGCCTCTTGAATAAGTGGCTATGGCGCTTTGGAACCGAATCGGATTGTTTGTGGAGGAAGATAGTAGTGGCAAAATACGACTTTGATCCCAGGAACTTGCTACCAGACGCGACTCCTAACAAAAACCAATCTCGAATGTGGAGGTCAATCACGAATTCCCTAAGGTACTCCGATGATCCTTTCAATGCTAACATAAAATTTGTGTGGGGATTGGGTGATAGAGTAAGGTTCTGGGACGATGAGTGGACAGCTATGAAGTCTCTAAAGATGGCATTCCCTAGGATATTTGCGGTGGCGTCGAAAAAACAAGGAATGGTGAATGAATTTGGAAAGAAAATCAATGACAGATGGGCGTGGAACATTGAGTTGAGACGCAACCTATTTGATTGGGAAATTGAAATTTGGAATTGCTTTTTGGATACGATCAATAATGGATATCACTCCATTCTAGAAAACGACTCTCTCATGTGGAATGGCTCATCGAAAGGGTATTACACGGTCAAAGGTTACTGTGATTTGGTGGCTCGTGATAACAGTTGCAGGGAAGACATTTGGAAGGTGGTCTGGGCTAACTTGGCTCCGCCAAAAGTGGAAGCCTTTGTTTGGAGGGCGATACACGGAAGAATACCGGCTACAAAGGAGCTAACAAAACGAGGTAATTTGAGTTTGAATGGAAAGTTATGCTATATGTGTGAAAAGGAAGTTGAAGATACAAATCATATTCTATGCAACTGTGATTTTACGTGGGGAGTATGGCAAAAATGGAACAGGCTATGGAATCTGCATTTGATAATTCCTAACTCTGTTAAGGAGTGGCTTCTGATATGGGTGAATTCCCAATGTAATCAAGGGCTAAGCGAGGTGTGGCACATGGCGTTCTTCGGAATAGTGTGGACCGTTTGGCTATGTAGGAATGATGTGGTGTTTAACAAAAAAAGTTTTAGCGTTGCACAAACTTTCGACATTGCTTTGGTAAGAGTAGGGCATTGGATAAAGAGCAAATGGCCGGAGAAGATTGTCTCAATATCGGAATTTGTCAGAAACCCTACCATGGCCTTATGCCTTGCAAGGGTAGCAAAGAGTTCGAGAGGTATCGGCTGGGAAGCCCCGACATCTGGCTGGGCAAAATTTAACACCGACGCTGCAGTTCACGGATCCGTAGGGCGCGCTGGAATTGGTGGTGTTCTGCGTGACAGTTCGGGGCGGACGCTGATAAAGTTCTCGAAAAGCATTGGAGTGTCGGACCCAACAAGAGCTGAAATGCAAAGCATATTGGAAGCAGGGACTTTATTTCTGGCGTCTAAGTGGATTGGGAAACTGAAATTGATTATAGAAACCGACTGTCAACTTGCAACTTTATGGGGGAAAAATCCAAATGCAGCACCGACAAGTTTTCAAGAGCTAGCTTTGAAGTGCAAAAGGATGTGCTTGACGAATAAATGGGAGCTGTCACATGTGTATCGTGAAAGCAACGTGGAAGCGCACCGGCTGGCAAAGGAAGGGTTGACTCGTGACTCAAATCTTATCTGGTCCATTGGAGCAGATTGATAGAGAACAAGGGCGATGGGAAGTGTCATCCACGCAAGGAGGGCTGGTGTTGTGTGAAGTTGATAGTTGTAGAGTTCCAGAAATGTGTATTGGACAACCTATGTGACTGTGATATGTGCTAATGTACTACTCCATTGACACGGTGCACTCTTTTTCCTCCACTTTAGGTTAGGGAGGTTTTTTAATGAGGCACCGGTCTTTGGCATCTCGAATTAAATAAACTCATTTTCAAAAAAAAAAGTCAAATACAATTAGTGAATATATATATTAACTTTGATTTTCATGGTTTCGGTGTTTTTTTTCATTCATATTTGAATCTATGGAAAAGTAATTCCATTAAAAAATAGAATATGCTACTTAAAATGTGAATTTTGGTACACAATTTTTAGGAATGTTTTCAAATAAAAATAGTATAAAGACTCAATGTTGCAAAATTAAAGTATGATTAAATTTTACATTTTGAAATAATATAGGGATCTTCTTTGGTGTATTTAAACCCTAAATATGTACAATCATTATGGTACATCTGAAAACCTTATCACCAAGTCAAGATGGCCGAGTTGGTCTAAGGCGCCAGCTTCAGGTGCTGGTCCGAAAGGGCATGGGTTCGAATCCCATTCTTGACATCTTTTTTAATATAGATTTTTGTGAATGTCTTGCAAGAGAATGAGAGAAATTTTCGGATACAAAAATAAAGCATGACGGGCTCCTCAAATCGATATTAGTCCATGGGCCCAAACATCATTCTTGGTTTTCATAATCCTCCTTTTCTTTATTAAAATATTTGATTTAACTAACAACTAGTTGGTCAGCGGGATAAAGCGTTAGACAAGATCATGTCTTCAAATTTTGACGTTGTGAATGAAAAAATTAAATTGGGAGAGCCGTCCTCATATTGAGTATTTATAAATTTAAATCTAGATTAGTCGATCAACGAGTCGGATACCACTAGTAAACAAAAAAATAATTATTTGGTTTAAAGTACAAAAAAATCTCTAAATTTAATCTGAAAAAAATAGATGGAGTAAAAGTCTTACTTGACTTAAATTTAAACTGAAAATGTTATTAAACTAAAATTTTTGGTAGAGATAAAAGTCGCCCCCACTCCTATGTACATTTGTCCATATAGATTAAACCATTCCTACAATAATAATTTAGGTCGTTTTAATACTTTTATTCTTTTTAATTTTTAAATTTTAATATTTAATAAATATTTATTACTTTCAATGTTTGATCATAATCCTGTCATGTTTATAAATAGTTAGGATAAAAATCATTTGAATCTAGCTGGAAAAAAAAAACCGCAAACGCGTGAAACTCAAGACTCCTAATGGGCGCGTACAGACAGAGAGAGCTTTCAGTTTTGTACCGTTGATTACTCGAGTATTTTGGTATCTTCCTTCCCTCGTCGTCTCCGTTGCCTCCAATTTACGGTGAAACACATCGGTTTTCTCCCTTTAAACTAATTTCACACTTCTCAAAAAAAATCCCCAAATATTCTTTAAAAATTACACTTTCTGTTGATTTCTCGATTCGATCTCTTACTTTACAATGGATGAATCGTCATCGTATTCAAATCTTCCAACCAGTCATTTACTCGGATCAGTTCCCGTAAGCTTCTTAAATTTTCCTTCATTTTCTGGTAATTTTTACGATTTTATTTGTATTTTTCGAGTTTAATTGTTAGGATTCGGCATTTTTATGTAATTTGATTTCCATTCGAATTTCAGTCTGTTATAAATGAAGAAAAGAAGGCCTCGTATACAGGTGCTCTTTTCTTTTTAGTTTTTTTTAAGGAAAAGTTTGTTTAGATTCGTTGCGAATTAGTTTTATTAATTATTTAACTGAAATTGTGCAGTTCCTGAAGCGAGTATGCAAATTTTCCCTCCAAATAATGGCAGCGGAGGGAGTAGAGGCCCAGGTTATCAAACTCTTGAAGCTCCAACTGGTATATTAAACTTGCTTAATTTATCAATCTTTTTTTTTTTACCTATGAAATCTTATGATGAAATTGAAAATCTGATTTATTTGAATGATTAATGTCTTAAAGAGTGGCTTTAGTTAGGAAAAATTTTAATTGATGTTAACAGAAAGAAAGAGAAGCTTTCAAAGTAGTGACCGTTTAGAGTTGAAATATTGGAGATTTTGTCATTGAACTGAGTAGATCTTCTTTTTGGGAGTTAAATCTGGGATCTAAGAGAAATTTATTGAGCAAGGTTTATGTTTTCGATGCCCTTTTAAGTTCTAAAGGAGAGAATACACTGCTTCGTTGTCTCGTTTTTGTTTACACTCTGGAATAGTTTCCTTCTATTTTCATAGGCAGAGATTTTCCTTTTGTAACATGCTGTCCATGGTGAATATCGTTAAAAGGGTGATTCAATATCTTCATGTAGTTGATGTGACCAATATCTCTATCACTTCTGAAAGAAACCTTCATCTGATTCATATACTTTTTTCAGTTTTGTTGGTGTTTTTGTGTTTGTGTGTGTATTAACATAGACTATTGATTTTGAAATTGCATTCATGTTCTAAAACACCTTAGGCTTAGGATATCGTGGATAAGTTACTGTCATCGACATTGCAGTTTGCTGTAATTCACTTATGGTAACATTTTAATGCTTTTATTTAGTGCTATTGAAGGAATGCCATTATCCCTTTGTCTATCCTATACAGAAAACTCTGAACAACAGCCACCGAACGACTGGAAGGGAGTGTTTAGTATCTCATCGTACACACAGTATTTTAATGTGGATACAGAAATTGTAATAAACAGACTGATAAGTTCCTTTTATCCTACCACTGGAGATTTCTTCAGAAAGATTGATGCTAACCCTGATCTGTGAGTATGCTTCCCCTTCCCCTCTTTCCTCTTCTTTTGATACCATTGTATCTCTAAATGAGACATGCAAAGCAGCTTGCGCCAAAGCTTCATTTGTCTTGTTTTTTTGCCATATATTAGGTATGGGCATATCTGGATCACAACCACATTGGTCTTTATGCTTTCTTCCTTTGGAAACTTTGCCACGTACCTTATGCAAAAACATACCGATGCCACTACGTGGAGTTTTGATGTCGGCTATGTAAATGTAGCAGCTTCTGGAATCTATGGTTATGCAATTGTGGTGCCAATGGCATTTTACTTCTTGCTTCAATACCTGGGTTCAAATGCTAGCCTTATACGATTTTGGTGCATGTGGGGTTATTCTCTCTCCATTTTCATTCCAACAGCGGTAAGTTTGTCACTTTTAGGCTTTGCTTGGTATGAAGGATGGAAATGAAGAAGGATGAAAAACTTGTTAATCAAATGGTGGAGATTCATAACCACCTTCTTACTTTGAATCTTAACCATTTGATTAACAAATTTTCCATCCTTCCACATTTTCATCCTTCATACCAAGCAAAGCAAAGGAAAAAAAATGCTTACCCCTCTTTTTCTCTCCAAACTAGTTCTAACTTACCATTTAAGCTCAAAAGCTATCTACTTGTTAATTATTCTCCCTTTATTTCTATGGATAAGAGAAGCTTAAATGCTAATTCAGTCATGTTTTGCATCGATTTGGAGCTCAAATATCTTAATCATTCACAATTTTGTCTGACTGTACTATATGACATATTTGCAGTTCCTACTGCTTATTCCAGTTGAGTTTCTCCGATGGATGATTATACTAATTGCTGGTACGGCCTCAGCATGCTTTGTTTACTTGAATTTAAGATCTTATATCGAGGGGGTGAACGACCTTACAATTATGGTGGTTGCTGCATTCTTGTTGCAAATGGCCCTTGCAATCTTCATCAAGGTCTGGTTCTTTCCCTAAACCACACTAAACCATCCTGTATGGTCCAAACTCTGCTTTGAATTATTCGATACCGGGAGTTGTACAAAATGAGTTTAGTTTGAGCAAAATTCCTTTCGAAGGAAAGCTTGTGTGTGTTTTGGAGTTCCGCGTTGTCGAGTTTTAGTGATATCGAAACATGTAACAAAAGTGAGATCTAGGGGTCGATGTTTTCAGTGAGGTGTTGCGGTGCAACTAGTTCGGTTTTGAAGTTGGTTGATCTAATTGACGAGGTGTTGTTGGACTACAAAGTTTGACAGACCAACATCATCAGAACAACTAGTAGTTAATGCCAATGTGCTATGTTAAATTTGGAAGCATTCTCTCTTCAGACATGGTTATGTAAATATAGGTTGTCATGTGCCCCCAAGCTACATAGTTGTTTCATCCCTGTTTATGGTTGTGGGTTTTGACTCCATTATGAAGCAAGATGGATTGATTTTTCTTTATTACAAGACATGAGACTTAATCCTGCATAGGAAAGCATGAGACTTGATCTAACTTGAGTCCATCAACCCCGAATTAGTCTAATGAGATAAAACGTTAGATTCCTTAATCAAGATTAGAGTTCAAATTCTAACTTAATGTGTTTCTGCAGTATCCGATTCAGATTAGTCAATCAATAAATTAAATATTAATGGTTATATAAAAACCTAACTCGAGTCCAATCTTTCATGACCCGGGCCTTCTTGGTTATGTTTGGCCTTTGGTCTCAAAGACTAGACCCATCCCGTTTACAACAACTAATTAAAAGTTGGAGTTAAATTACTGATTATATTTTTTAGTATTTTAATTGAATTAAAATATAATATTTTAGTCCAGTTTTAAATTTGAATAAATATACGTACATTTATAAATTACGCTGTTAAAATTTGAGTCACCTAAAGATGTGAACAAAAATTATCTGCCCATAATGATGTCTCTTTTTATGCCCCACATTAAAAAACACTAAAAAAATTAAATTTTAAACTATAACCCTATGTTTTACATCTTAAACCCTACACCATATACCTTGGAAAATATACTATACTCCTAATTTCCTAGACAATTTTCATCGTCTTTCATATGTTACCACCTAAATCACTTAATAATTCAAATTAATGATTATTTTAAATGTTTTAATTAATAATAATAATATCCCTGCCTAACCCAAAAACTGGGATTCACGTAGCAGTATTAATTAGTCAAAATTGATTCGAGTACCTGATTTGCACCCCCCCCCCCCCTCCCTTTTTTTTTCTTTTTCTCTTTTGGTCTCATCCAATAGGCTAATTTGTTAGAGTTTTAATTGAAATAATTAAGGGTTTTTGACTTTGAAATGAGTGTGCTTTTCATTTCCCTTTATTGAATCTTATCTTGTTGGCTTTAGTCGTATTCAAATTGCATTCCATCTTTGCTTTTTTTTTTTAATCATCAACTTGGAATTAAATTTGAATTTTATAAACTCTATAGGACTATAAAGTAATCATTTTTGGTAAGCTGGATTTGGCATTTAATTCGTTTTTAAATCTTTCTTTCCTTGCATCAAGCTGTGTTTTTTTGCTGGTATTTGATTTCAATTTCCAAGAAAGTAAAAACAAATCAAATTAAGATATAGAAAAATATTATTATTATTTTTACTTAATTATAGTATCTGATATATTTCTCGACTAATTTAAAAAAATATTATAAATATTCATTACATGGCTCTTCCAATCCACTATAAATGAGTATCAAATCTCAAATTCAATATTAAAATAGATCCATTAATTGGTTGAGTGGTCAAAAATACCTATATTATCTAATCTTGTATGAATTTAAATCCGAACATTTACTTTGAAAGTTTAATTATTTCTATACTTATAAAAAAATATTATATCTCAAACAATCTCTTCACTTGTCTCACACACACATATATATAACCCTCAAAAGCTAATTAGTAATACCAATAATTATATTCACCAAATTGGTTGTGATTTTAATTCTTTGAATGTAGTGTTAATTATATTAATGTCCCTAAACTATAGTTAAAATTCTAAATTAATTCTCAAAGTCAAAAACATGTTGATCGAGATATTAAAATATCAAATGTCAATCTGTTAGCTTAACATTAAATGCTAACTCAAATATGGTGGGGACTGTGAACCATATTTAATAACTTGGATCAGTTATGTTGAAAAAGAAAAAAATTATCTTAAATTTTAATATTTTTAAAACAAATTGTACAGAAAAAACTGTCTATACAATAGGTACTCACATATTTACAATTCAGTCCGTATATTTTAAAAAATATTTCACGACAGATCTAAACTACCGTTTAGCATATAAATTTACGACAAGACAAATGTAATGGCTTGAATAAAATTATACTAGTACTTCAATGACAAAATCAATACCTCTTGAAATTTAGTTATTGATTATAATTACGAAGATAATTTTTAAAGACGTGTGATGAAATTAACTCTCGAATCAAGAATTTTTTTTTAAAAAGAAACATAAAATATAGATTTTAAAATATTATTTTTTATCAATGGGTTGGTCAAAATAGTAAGCAGTTTGTTATCTTTTAAGCAGATCTCGGCTCGAGCCATTGTGTATGTAAAAATTTTCTACCGGAAGATTCAACCATCAAGATCAAATGTGCAACGTAGGTCGGTTCGAATTAGTCAGAACAAAATCTTAGAAATTGGGAGGCAACAAAAAAATATAATTTTTTTGTCCCATGTGGCCCACTTTTACTGGCGCATCATCCACCACCTAATGTTTTAGATTTAAACCCAAACAAATAATCCAAAAGCCCACTAACATTTCTCAACCTCAAATCAGCTTTCTCTTCTCTTTCTTTTCAAAGCTCAAACTTAACCAAAAAAACCTATTTTCAAATTGAAAAAAAAGGGAAGCCATTACTGAGTCACTGATTTGAGCACAACAAATCAGCAAACAATGGCCGAGGATAGTTCCAGAGCTTTTGTTAAGGACGTCAAGCGTATCGTCATTAAGGTCCACTTTTTTCTGTTTTTTTTTTTGTTGCTGCTGACATTGTTTAAGTTGTGACTTTTTGATTAGCTTAGTGAGATGAAGAAACGAACTGATTTAAAGGTTCAGTGGTTTTTTGTTGATTTTAATTGGAGGGGATGGGGGTGTTTGGATGCTAGGAAAGATGTGGAATTGCAAAAGAAAATGAACGCATTGGTTTCCTTTTTATTTGGCTATTGTAGCAGAGAAAATGTACTTTTTTGGTACCTAAAAGAAGCTTTCTTTTAGAAGAAAAAGGAAGGTGGCAGAAATGAAGTGTTTTTACCCGGCATTCCCTAATGCTTTCTCCTAAATTGTGCAAAATTTGTTTTATATGATTTTTGAAGATCTTAAAACGGGATAAAGGATGCTAGATGTTATTTTAAAGGCAAATTTAGGTGCATTATATATATATATATATATATATATATATATATATATATATATATATATATGTGTGTGTGTGTGTGTGTATAAGGATATTGAAATCTAAAATTAGAATTTTTGAGTTTGTTTCATTGCAAATTGTAATTTAAATTATAAATTTTCTTTGAGATTATTTGTTTTTTGAGAACTGAAATTTGGGTAAAAATAGGTTCTTTTTAGATATAAATTTTTGAAAAAGAAAAAAAAGGGTCTTTGACTTACTATGGAAATCATTTTACAAAGATATGAAAAAATGAAATTATGTAGAACTGTGTGAGGCACCGCACTTTTATGAAAATTAATATTTATTTTATAAAAAATATATTATTAAAATAGTTCAAGATCTTTCTTTTGGAATCTTTGGATGCTTAATCATTGGAAATTGCCCTGAAAATGATGTCTATTATTGTTTGTAAAATTTGTTTTTAGATAGGATATTGTTGCCATTTTCTGCCACCAAAGTGGGTCATTTATTTATATTTTATGGTTTGATTAAGAACGAAAACACTCTCTCAACATAGTAAACATCTTAACATCGATCAACAGAGAACTTAATAGTTTAGATTGTTGGAGTTCTGATGAATGAGTGAACTGTTTATATTGAAGGTTGGGACTGCAGTCGTTACTCGAAATGATGGACGATTAGCACTTGGAAGATTAGGAGCACTTTGTGAGCAGGTATGTATTTCCTTTTATATGTCACTTTGAATGAACTTCTGGAAGGTTGCACTCATTGCTTTATTTGCCTTTTTGTAAGTACTAACATGGTTAAAGTTTCAAACAATGTGCAGATCAAAGAATTGAACTCTCAAGGATTTGAGATTATTTTGGTGTCATCAGGTGCAGTTGGCCTAGGTCGCCAAAGACTTAGATATAGGAAACTAGTCAACAGCAGGTTTTTCATTTCTTCTTTTCAACACTGAGTAGTGATGTTTACACCTCTAAGTATATATCGACCCTAAAAATTTGATATTGATGCCATTCATCGAAAAAGAAAAATGGGAAATAACTATATTTGGGATAAATAGTTTTTCCTTGATATTTTTCTTATTTATTCTCGTCTCATGTTTTGCAGCTTTGCGGATCTTCAGAAGCCACAAGTAGAACTTGATGGGAAGGCATGTGCAGCTGTTGGACAAAATAGTCTTATGGCCCTGTATGATTCATTGTTCAGCGAGGTGATTACTCATTTTTTATTTCATGATTGCATCAGACTATCCTTTTTTTGTTCATTCTTTCTTTGCCAGAACATTTCTATCTCCAATATGCTTGTTTTATCACTGTACATGAAAATTTGAATTTCATTTTTTTTTGCTGCAGCTGGATATTTCATCAGCTCAACTTCTTGTAACAGACAGTGATTTTAGAGATAGAGATTTTAGGAAGCAGCTAAATGATACAGTGAAGTCCTTATTATCGCTGAAAGTTATTCCTATATTTAATGAAAATGATGCTGTCAGTACCAGGAAAGCTCCATATGAGGTATTATGCTGATAATTTTTCCTATGTGATGATGTCTCTTTATATCGTTACCTGAATCAATGCTATCCTTTTCTACCTATAATAATTTTACCCAATGCTAGAATGAAAAAGAATGTTATTCTTCATCATAAGTAGAAACTTAAGCTTAGTAGGCTGTACTGATACATTGTAATATGTTACACAATGTGTGTTCATATATATTGATATCAATAATATCCCTCTGCCTGTGGTGGTCTAGTGTATTGTTAGAATGGAAAGAGTTATCCATTGTAAGTAGAATCTTAATATTAGGAGGTTGTACTTATACACTTCAGTGCATCTCAGATAAAAACTTTTCTCAAGGCTCTAATGCACCTTCTAAAGTTGGTAAAAGGAAGCTTTGACTCATCTTGAAGTTCATAATTTGAGCACTTTTCAGGATTCTTCTGGTATATTTTGGGACAATGACAGTTTAGCAGCTCTACTGGCTTTGGAACTAAAAGCCGATCTTCTTGTTTTATTGAGTGATGTTGACGGTCTTTATAGTGGTCCCCCAAGTGATCCAAAATCAAAGCTAATCCACACATATATTAAGGAGAAGCATCAGGGTGAGATTACCTTTGGAGACAAGTCGAGGATGGGTAGAGGAGGTATGACTGCAAAAGTAAAAGCTGCTGTCAATGCAGCTTATGCCGGCATTCCTGTTGTTATAACAAGGTATTGTTTTATTACAGGTTTGATTCTGTGCAATGCTTTATTGAACTTTGACACATACTGGTCAGTTTCCTGCGAGTAATTGCAATGAGGGAATAGGAAAGTTGCTATTGCAGCAACATAGCGCCTCTTGCCTAATCCCATCTAAGAACATTTATACATTATTCTATGAATTGCTACTCAAGGAAAAGGAATATCTGAAGCTTGTAGCTTTTGCCATATAAAAATATTTTTATGAATTTATGTGATGCTGTCATGTGGTGTTAGCCACTTGCCTTCTGCTTCATTGTTAATAATTTCTCTTTTGTTTTCTATTAAGTGGATGTACCGCTGAGAACATAATAAGAGTTCTTCAAGGACAACGAATTGGTACACTCTTTCATCGAGATGCACATTTGTGGGAACCAACTAAAGAAGTTGGTGCCCGTGAAATGGCAGTTGCAGCAAGAGATAGTTCCAGACGGCTTCAGGTAATACTCCGTTGCTTTGTGTTTCCCAATATTTTATGTTCTTACATTTTGAGAACATTATTTCTTCCTTGAGTTGTGGTTCTGGCTGCCAATATCTGATGTTGACAGCCGGATATACCTTCACGGCTAGTAGAAAGATAAGTTAATTGGCATTTGGTCTTCAGGCATTGTCCTCACAAGAGCGGAAAAAGATTTTACTAGACATAGCTGATGCTCTTGAAGCAAATGAAAATTTGATCACTGTTGAGAATGAAGCTGATGTTGCTGCCGCACAACAGGCTGGATATGAAAAATCCTTGATATCTCGGCTAGCTCTGAAGCCTGGGAAGGTTGAATGCTAAATCTAATTCTGTTGATTTTTGCTTATTGAATTTGAATTCTGTTACTGTTTATTACCTCTCAGCTTTTACCATGTCCTCGAATCCCAAAATTAGATGCAAAACTTCTGCACTGAACTCCAACTGTACCTTGTGCCTTTATAGATAAATTTATGGTTATGATCTTTTTCTGCATTATCGAATTTACACCTTGTACTCCACAGGTTTCGAGCCTTGCAAAGTCAATTCGTGTGCTTGCTAACATGGAAGACCCAATTGGCCGTGTTTTGAAGAAAACACAGGTAAGAAAGCGGTAGTTTATATGTTCAGTAGGTTTATACCCAGGTATGTAAGAGACCAAGTAGTTTGGTTTAGCCAAAGCTCTTATTAACAGAATCGCTTCAACTTTTTTAACAAATAGTTATCTAATGGTTGTGTTTGAGTCCAGTTGGCAGATGGACTTATTTTAGAGAAAACATCAAGTCCTTTGGGTGTTCTTTTGATTGTTTTTGAATCTCGACCAGATGCACTTGTACAGGTAAATAAATAGGACTAAGACTTGGAAAATCCATTCCGCTATTTCTTTTTGGTGTAAGTAAGAAGACGTTTAAATAAACTATTTAATTACCGAGGTGGATCGTATTATGGACATATGTTCACATCCCCTTGTATGTTAATCTTTATTTGGCTTGACCAAGGCAGGAAAATGCTATCTTTCATTGTATGAGGTGGAGCTAAGATCTATTTCTTGTTTGCCTAGTAAATTTATCTGCTTCTATTTCTGAATATACTCATGTGGCTTTTTGTATGATTTGAATAGATAGCCTCATTAGCTATCCGAAGTGGTAATGGGCTTCTATTGAAAGGGGGAAAGGAGGCCAAACGATCAAATGCTATTTTGCATAAGGTTCGGAATCTAAAATGAGTTTTCTTGAATGTACTGAAATGTAATTTCATGTTTATTTTTATTTTCTGGTATTTTATCACCTCCTTTTGAATTCATAGGTAATAACTGAAGCCATTCCAGACACTGTTGGGGGCAAAGTTATTGGACTTGTGACTTCAAGAGATGAGATTCCTGATCTTTTAAAGGTTAGTAGAGATTCTAAAGTGACCGGTCAATAGAACTTATACTTTACAACAACAGTTTACAGTTTAATTTGGAACTCAGCGTTAAAATTCATATTACAGCTTGATGATGTGATTGATCTTGTGATCCCAAGAGGCAGCAACAAACTTGTTTCCCAAATCAAGAGTTCAACCAAAATTCCTGTTCTTGGTCACGCAGGTTAGATAAGTTACTTTTGTCTTATACATACTTGTCCTAATGTAGAGGTGTTCATGGGCCGGGTCAGATTTGAGCCTAGTATCTCATGTAGTGGAAGTATATTGCATGTTTCAGATGGTATATGTCATGTATATGTTGATAAGTCTGCTAATATGGATATGGCAAAGCGGATTGTTTTGGATGCAAAAATAGATTATCCAGCTGCTTGCAATGCAATGGTAATTTATCATTCATTTGTCTATTTATTTCTCAAATTTATTCTTTGAGGCTCTATTTTGTTTGAACATTTTCATATCTTGTTCAGCACATTGCATAGTTCCTTAATGCTTCTCTTTTACTTTTGGCAGGAAACACTTCTTGTCCACAAAGATTTAGTGCCGAACGGTGCACTTAATGAGCTAATTGTCGATCTTCGTATGCAAGGTACATTGCAAATACCTTCACTTATTATATATGGTACTTCAAAACCATTTTTGAAAGAAAAAAAACTTCAACTATCCAAATGTGAATTATCCATGATTTCCCAATTTATTTAGAATACTAATGGATAACAAAACAATAATTAATCTTTTGCAGGTGTTAATTTATACGGTGGACCGAGAGCAAGTGCCTTCTTGAATATCCCGCAAGCACACTCGTTTCATCATGAATACAATTCATTGGAGTGCACTGTTGAAATAGTCGATGATGTGGCTGCAGCCATCGATCATATCCATCAACATGGCAGGTATGTTATTCTCTTTCTTGGCAGAGAAGATTATTGACATATCTTTGTTTGCTTTTCTGTTTGGATATATGCCAATGTTTCCATGAGCAGATGGACTTGAACTACCCTCCCCCCCCCCCCCACCCCTTTGCAGTGCACATACTGATTGCATTATTACCGAAGACCGAGAAACTGCGGAAGTCTTCCTGCATCAAGTTGACAGGTAAGACTTCGATTATCTAATTATCTAGTTGTCATCATGTAATATGTCATGTATTTAAATGTGCAGTGCTGCTGTTTTCCACAATGCAAGCACGAGATTCTGCGATGGTGCTCGATTTGGTCTAGGTGCCGAGGTATTGTATCCATCATTTTGGCACCTTTTTAACTTGTTCAAGTTCATTGGTTAAGTATTTGATTTCTTTTTCTTCTACAACCAAATAGGTTGGCATAAGCACGAGTCGGATTCATGCTCGGGGTCCGGTTGGAGTTGAAGGATTGTTAACAACAAGATGGTACGGATATATTAAAGATCTTTTATCTACTACATAAGATTCCAAGTAAAAAAAAAAGAGAAATAAACCATGCACGTGCGAATTCCCTGTTATATTCGAATTGTTTATTTTACCGTATTATGATTCCGATTTTACCTCCCGATACAGGATTCTGAAAGGAAGTGGGCAGGTGGTGGATGGTGATAAAGGGGTCATTTACACCCACAAAGACATACCTGTTGATTCTTGAAAAATGTATCAGAAGAAACCCTAAAATGCAAAGGGAAACAATGGCTGAAGCTGCTGATTAGGATACTTTGTCATCTCATTTTTTTAATGGGATAGGTGTGTTTGCTCAAGGTCTTGTTGTTTATACTATTAAGTATTAATGCTATGCTCTGTTGTGGTGTTTTTAAATTAGGATCAACTAAATTTCTTTTACCAAGAGTGAGAATTAGAAACTAGGATTGAGTACATTTGTTTCAGGAGACTTTCCAGGGTAGAAAAATAAGAGTGGTTTTCTGATGTAATTTTATTTTGTGTAACAATGCAAAGCAGTTGAATTCGGTCGAATCCGACGTCGTGTTAACGACTTAAATTCGATCAAATAAGCGTTTGCACTGCCTTTGACTTGTGAGATGTCTTTTGCGAATAAAATCTTAACTCTTCTTGGTGTTGATAGATGTTCCACTTTTAGGCAATTGTGTTTATGTTGGCGTAAACTTGGTGATCTCGATCTGGTGCGGAGTCCGAATATAAATCCGGGACGATCGGGTTCGAGATTATTGCTGCAAATCCAGTTTGACAACCCAGTTGTTCTTTATATTGCTGCAAATCCGGTGTTTCATTATCGAACATAGCAAAGTTGAAATACGGTTTTTATTAATGAACTAAGCACAGTGAAGTCGATAGCCACTATTTTCATTGTAAGATAAAGGCTTAAGTGGCAAATATATGCTTACCGTTAATTTTCACTGTTAAATGTCACATGTTACCTCCTGAAAATTTTAAAATTATATTAAAAATAAATTAAATTAATAAAAAAATAAAATAAATCCTAAATTTTTTAAATATTCTTAAAATAGTCCTTAAATCCTTTAATCCCCCAAATCCAACCACTTTCACCGCCGCCCTCCCTTCGCCGAACAACTTACATACCATTCGTCGCCCTTCATGCCGTTGTTCGTGCCGAATCGTTCGAAAAAATCATTCGACAATTTTATTAATTCGGACGATGTCAACCGATTTTCGGCGACGGGGTGGAGGGGAATGATTGGGATGGTCCGGCGACCAATATTGTAGGCGGTGGCATAGCAATCGGCGACGGAATCGGCTCAAATCGAGATTTAAGTTTTGGAGAGTTAAAGATTTTGAATTTTGGGGTTGTTTTGTAAAATCTAGAAAATTAGAGATTTTCTAAAAATTAATTAATTTTATTTATTTTTAATATGATTTTAAATTTTTCGAGAGGTGGCACGTGACATTTAACGGTAAAAATTAACGGACGTTGACGACAGACATCCGTGTGAGTAACGTTGAAAACGTTAGAAATCTATTTGGCCCGAAAAATAGTTTGGGCACCTAACTGAAAAAGAAAAATATACTTTGAATACTTATTTACCACTTAAACCTAAGATAAAAGACTTAATATACAAATAAATATTTAAACTATACTTTTTCAACTTCAAGTGCCTAATATTTTATTTTGTTAATTTTAAGCGTCTATACTTCTTTTTTCTTATAACTAAATTTTATTTTATTTTTTTTGTTTTTTAATTTAAATTTTAAAACAAACCATAATTTTTCAAAATTCATAAAGCAACCCTCAAATTTAAAACCCAAAAGCTTAAATTCTAAACCCAACAATTATCACTAACAATTTCTATGTTGTCACCCACTACTCCCATCGAAAGACTCACACAATCATTTACATAATTTTTTTTGTCATTGAAAAACAACAAACAATGTCTCAATCAAACATGAAATCTTTTTCTGAACAATAAGCAACGTATATCGACTAAAATTACAACAGACAACATTTAGATCGTGTGACAAGAGAAGGGAACTTCATTCCCATGATTGTGGCATGATAATAGCAACAAACGGCGACTAATTTAAGATTTTAAAATCTAGGGTGTTTTTTTGTGAATTATGATAAAGTTTTTTAAAAGTAAAAAATTAATAAAAGAAATTTAAAACTAAAACATGTTACTTGTCATATTTTAACTGGTTAACAGATTTTACACTTAAAATTAACAAAATAATATATTAAACACCTATTTCTATAAAAAAAAAAAAAGAAA
The DNA here is from genome assembly GCA_958450335.1 of Hibiscus tridactylites. Taxonomy (NCBI): domain Eukaryota; kingdom Viridiplantae; phylum Streptophyta; class Magnoliopsida; order Malvales; family Malvaceae; genus Hibiscus; species Hibiscus tridactylites. Next base: position 3,084,460 of record OY288281.1, read on the forward strand.
TAGACACAATGCATTCATGTACTCAACTGAGTCATAAATACACTAGCTGAACAAAGAATTCAACTCAAAGCAAAAATCTTTGAGCCATAAATTCAAAACAATCTGCATATACTTATTTTAGTTCATATAATAACCTAAGAAAACTAGTTTTTCTTCTTAAACTCGAATCAACAGTCTATAATCCTTCATTCCTCAACAAATTTCTTGAGATTCTTCAACCAGTTAAGATACTCTCGGCTATCCTTGTTAATCATGTACTCATGCAAGAAATTTGTAATATTTGGATTGATTCCTCTAACCTCCAAATATTTGTGAAAACCCTTCTGCAAATTCTCATCCAAATCACTGCGAATCATCAAAGAGAAACAATCAAAATCCAAACTTGCCGATAAAATATGATGCATTTATACATAAGCTATTAATAAAGTAAAAAGAAAGCTTACTCGAAATCAGGGCCTTCATAGGCAAGTTCATCCTCGGCGTCGGAACAACTTCGGAAACACAAACTGTCGATTGCAATATGATCAAGGAAGGCGGTGCAACTGAACTCCAAACTTGTACCATCTTTCTTTGAAACAGTAACAACCAATGGGATGCTTGTTTTATTTTGATCTTCATAGTCATCCTCGTCGTTGTCTTCACCTTCCTCTTGTTCGTCCTCGAGATCGAGCATGTGAACATCGACTTTTACAAGCTCACCGTTGTATTCTCTACTCAATGCCACGGTTTGAATCCCCGGGATATCCTCGATTTCGAAAGGGAATCCACTCGGGGTTCCTTTGACCTGTGAAAAACCAACATCATACATGAATGACCATTTTTATTTCAAATAATTAAAACCCTAAACCCACAAAACAGATTTTTAAAATACCCATATTTACACCAAATTCAGTTAAAGAATGCTATTATGCCTATTGAAATTACAAATACCTTCCTTTTACTTAGAAACGAAAGCAGAATTCCATATTACTATGTTCAGCTTAAAGCGTTTCCCGCCATTTTATGAAATAAAATTTTAAAAACCCACTATCCATAAATTCAAACATTCATTATTTTTTCCCACTAATTTCACATAAATAAAAAAGAAAACGTTTTTAAAACGGCAAAATAGTCGGTCACCTGATCGGAGCCATCCTCCTCAGCACACTGAATCTCAGACTCGAGAACTCCGATAAGAGACTCGTCCGAAGAAGGTTTCTTGGAAACGACGGCGGTGGAGAAACGAAGGGTATTTGGGTAAAAACGGTTAACGGAGGATTGCTGGGATTGAAAGCCCTGGTTCAATGCCGTGAAGATGCAGGAGTGGTAGTTTCTTTGCACTTGGGTGAGTCGAATCGCGAGTGGAGCCAACGAGTTGGCTGATTTGCGGAGAATCGAAGCGAAAGCCATGGAAACTGAGCTGAGAAAACGAAAGCCTTTGCTAGGGTTTTAGAAAAAGCTTGATTTTTTGACTCGAGGGTTTAAACTTTAAAGGCGATTTGGGCTATTTTTACGACAAAAATTGGGCCTAAAATTGGTCCAAATTAGCTTATTTGGGCCACTATTGGGCTTAACCTTGCACCTTATTTTTTATATTTATTTTCTTTTTATGAAATATGACTATTAACTTAGCCGTGTTAAGACCTCAATTTCTTGGTTTTCCAATTCTTGTTCATATTTATTCTGGTTTAAGTTTCAAATAATGTGCATATGGGGAGAAAAACTCGATTCGAAAAAATAAAAAAATAAAAATTATTTTATTCTAATTTTATAAACTTAACTCGAATTTTTTTAAATGAAGTTTGTGTTATAAAATAAGATTCGTTAACTCGACTCAATTAAATACTTGCTCATAAAAATAAAATACATTTTAATTATTAACTTGATTATATTTTATAATAATTATTTACGATTATGTTTATGTTGGGAGACTCAAGTTTAATAAATATCGTTTGGAATACATTAGACATGTCTTATTAAATCGTTAAAGAAAAGTATGGACAAATATTTTTTAATAGTATTAATGTGATTACACGGTAATATTTGTTTATACATTAATGTATAAACAAATAAAACAAAAGTATGAGCAAACATTACATGTTTGAAACAACCACATTTGGTCGTTTGGTTAAACTGTTCATATTTGTTTTCTTATATTTCTGCTCATGGGCTCGAGACCTAAAGAACATTTTCATTCTTTTTTTTAAATTTTTTTCCCTCTCATCTAGATAAGATAAAGATCAAATTTAAAATTTATATATAAAAAAAAACATTTCATTTTCAATATGCTCTGATTTAGGGTGGGTCCAAAGATATTTGTTGGTTCATTGAATACAAAGCTTTTATCCGAAGGATAGGAAGAAAACAAAGACATTTATGAATATCGTTTCTTACCAAAATATTCTCTTTTAGTAAGACTTTCACACTTCTGTCTTTCTCTTTCCTCGAAGTAACTTAATGGCTTAAACGAAAAATTAGTGCTTAAAATATTATTTTTTTAAATTCAAAGTGTTAAATTTTATTTTAGTAAAAATAGGTACTCAAAGTTTCAACCGTTATAATTTTAAATGTTTAAAATTTATAATGTTATAATTTTAAGTATCTGACCATTAAAAGTGTTAAAACATTGTTAACTAATCAATACTTGACATGTGACATGTTTATTTTTTTTTTTTTCAAAATTGAAAACTTCAAATATTTTTTTATAATTTTTTTAAACTTTTCAGAAAATCTCAAAATCTTATAATTTTTACAAAACATTTATTAAATTCTTAAAAAATATTCAAACTCAAACTCCTAAATCATCGCCGCTTTCGCTGTCGGTCCTCGCACCTGAGTAGACTTATGTGGTTGTCGGACCAAGACGGTCATTTTTCCAGCACAATGTCACCGAAAACGACGAACGGCATACAAATGAACGTCGAACATGAAATCGACGTTCGACTGACACACCGTTCGTCGTTTCTGACGACGCCGTATTAGGAGAAATGATCGTCTCAATTCAATGACCAAAGGGGTGTGGTCAGCGGCTGCGATAGATGGTAGAAGCAGCATTGATTTGGGGTTTGGATTTGAAACATTTTAAGAAATTGGGGACTATTTTATAAAAATATCAAAATTTTAGGATTTTATGAACATCTAAAAATTTTAAGTGTTTTTAACAAAATTAAAAATAAATAAATTAGTGTCATGTGTCAAGCATTTGTTGGTTATAAAAAATTTAGGGTAAACTATACTAATGACCACCGAACTATGGGGTTGGTGTCGATTTGACCACTATATTTTCAATTGTGTCAAATATACCACTTAACTATTTAAATGGTTCCAATTAAGCCACTCGCCGTTAAAAAAACGAAAAAGTTGACGGAGCTGTTCAACTAATTGGTATAATTACACATTTAGTCCTTTATATTTATACAATATATCAATTTAGTCCTAATTTTAATCTAACAAAATAAACTAATTATTTAATAAGATGGTGACACGTGTCACCACCTTATTGGAAGTCTTTAATTATTTTTATTTAATTTATTTAATTAATTTTCCACCTCCAATTGGGTGACACGTGGATCGAACCCGTGACCTTGGAGAAACAAAGGTTTGTGCTTGCCACTGAACCAAGCACACTTTTGTGCTATAGGGTACAACATTTAATATATGTGTTTAATGATTGTTAGTGCCCAAAAAAATGAAAGAAAAGAATTTGCACTTGGGTGGATTCGAACTAGGGACCTAAAGATGCATATCATAAGTGCTTGCCACTGCACCAAGTCAACACTCTGTGATATATTGTACAACATTTAATATATGTCTTATATAATTTTTAATGCTTGGAAAAAGGAAGGAAATGTAATTTTAAGAAACTCGAACATAATATTCTTATGATGCATAAAAACATTTAAACCAATTAAATAAATCTAATAACTTTAATCCTTCCTTTTTCCAAGCATTAAAAATTATATAAGACATATTAAATGTTGTACAATATATCACAAAGTGTTTACTTGGTGCAGTGGCAAGCACTTATGCTATGCATCTTTAGGTCCCTGGTTTGAATCCTCCCAAGTGCAAATTCTTTTCTTTCATTTTTCTGGGCACTAACAATTATTAAAAACATATATTAAATGTTGTACCCCATAGCACAATAATGTCCTTGGTTTAGTGGCAAGCACAAACCTTGGTTTCTCCAAGGTCACGGGTTTGATCCATGATGGAGGCGTTTTGTTCCTTAATTAATTTTCCACCTCCAATTGGGTGACACGTGTCACCACCTGATTGGAGGTGGAAAATTAATTAAATAAATTAAATAAAAATAATTAAAGACTTCCAATAAGGTGGTGACACGTGTCACCATCTTATTGAATAATTAATTTATTTTATTAGATTAAAATTAGGACTAAATTGATATATTGTATAAATATAAAGGACCAAATGTGTAATTATACCAATTATTTTAACAGTTCCGTCAAATTTTTGTTTTTTTTAACGGCGAGTGGCTTAATTGGAACTATTTAAATAGTTAAGTGGTATATTTGATACAATTGAAAATATAGTGCTCAAATCGACACCAATCCCATAGTGTGGTGGTCATTAGTATAGTTTACCCAAAAATTTAACACTGATTTAACTGTCCTAAACCTAAAATTGTTATTGTTAAAACTTTGAATCTCTATTTAAAAAAAAAAACTTTAAACAACCAAAGTTCAAAAGAAGAAATCTTTAGACGCGTATTTTTCATTTAAGGCTAATTTAATTATACAAACTTTCCACCATTATTCAACATTTTGGCTTTGCTTTTGTTTTATTATCTTCATCCCTTTCATTTTCATGGCTTAACTCAGCAAATCAGCAGACACCAAAGCCAATTTCACTACTCAACCCACCTCATCAACTTCTATAAATTCTCGTTGAAAAAGAAAACAGAGAGAAAAAGAGTGGGAAAATTCACCATGGCTTCAGCATACAAAGCTATCAATTTTGCAAGTATTGGCTCACTTCTTCCTTCTTCTGTTGAAAAGCTGAAGAATTCATCACCCACAGCTCAAATGAAGTTTAGGGTATCGAGAAATCCATCGGTTAAAGCAGTACAAAGCCCAGCTGTGGAATCGGATACTGGAAAATGGGTTAGACAGAGACGACCCCAGAATGTTAATGGGGATTTCTTTGTAGGTAGATATCAAGATTTGATCATTTCCCAGAAAAAAATGCTTCCTTTTGTGGAGCTTTTTCTTTATAATGTACTGTAATTTGTGGCAAATTGTTACTTTGATGAGTTCATTCATTTTTGGTATTGATTTTTATTCTGTTTTGCAGATCATACTTGCATAGACTGTGATACTTGCCGATGGATGGCTCCGGTAATTACTCATCAATCAAGGTTTTATTTGTATTAGAGTTAAGTTTTTGAGTCAGATGAATGTTGGTTTACTGCTAATTGGATTTAAGTTTCAATGGTCTGGTTTAGAAAATAATTGGAAAAGACTGTTCACCAACAGTTTTAATTTCTTGATGCATTGAGAACTGAATGATTTTGTATTAATCCATTTCTTAATAAATCAATGTCATGTTTAATTCATATTCCTAGCTGAATTTTGGTTCACAAATTACCTGTTTTACTGTGTTTGAGATGTTGGCAATATGAACTCAAAATCAATAGGCTGAGAAGTGAGAACCATTGCTAGAGAGTTATAACCACTGCGTCGAGATTTACTTAATAATTGTATTCTTGCTTTAACGTTCTTTATTTTGTTTGTTTTCAGCAAGTCTTCACAAGAGTTGGTGGAATGTCTGCAGTTTATAAACAGCCAATTTCTAGCGAGGACCGGTTGAAGGCTCTCCAGGTACCGTTTTACTGGTTCCCTTTCTCGTATTTGACACATCCATACAGTTGCACGCCTTTCTGCAGTTCTCATTTCTGTTTGTATCAATTATCATAGAGCCGGTTTATTATCGGGATATCTTAGTTTAATACCTATTCCAGAAGAAACTGCAATGTTTATCATAAACCATTTATATTTTCAGGCCTTGCTTTCTTGTCCGACAAGCTCAATCCGTACTGAAGTACCTCCTGCTGATATCCTAGAAGCTCAGAAGACATTTCCAATTCCAGTAGACGAGAAGAAACTTCCTGTAACTCATATCATTACTTAACTGTATTTTTATATTATATGTGCTTGGATTAGCAACCTAAATCACCATGGCTATATGATTATTTTCAGGGTGTCTATCATTGTGGGTATCATTCTGAGAAATCATATGGAGCTGCTTCCTACTTGATTATTCATCCTGAAGGAAATATACTTATTGATAGGTAAATATAATACCTTTTATGGTTAGAAACTTCCGGAAAACCCCGCTGCTAACTGTCATGAGTATTTGGTCTATATTGCTTCGACTTTTCATTTTTCTTGAACTATCCGACACCTATGTCCGACGTATATCCGGACATGGGAATGGGGTATAACCCTCCAAATACATAGAAACCCACTGGAAAAATTTTAATATACCCATACCAGATCTGACACCCACACCCAAGTCCGAGTAACATAAACTTTGGGATCAGCCTGTTTTTGGAGAAAAAAATATGAGAAGCATGGATGGACCGAGGGGGGCTAGAGGGGGCGGTCGCCCCTCCCTTGAAAATTTGAAATTCGTATATGATTTAGAAATTCTAATCTATTTTTGCCTATAAGTTCGCCCCCTAGAATTTTATAGGTTATAACATAAAATCTTATGTCCGTCCATCAGGAGAAGCATTGATGACTCATGGTCTTTTCTCCACTAGGGTCACTTCATATGTTAGGTTGAACTAACTTGGCTAAATTATTTCTCTGCAGCCCCAGGTTCACGGAGAAACTTGCAAGGAAGATCGAGATGCTGGGTGGAGTACGCTATCTGTTTTTAACACATAAGTATGTCAGTAAATTTTTTATCTTTCTTTTTCCTCCCCCCCCCCCTCTTTCTAAAGGCTTCTGATCCATGTTCTTATGGTCAGGGATGATCTTGCAGATCAAGGGAAGTGGTCAAAGTGGTTTAGCTGTGATCGAATTCTGCACTTCGACGATGTTAGTTTCATCATCCTTATCCTCTGATATGTACTTTCATCTATATAAGGAAGAGATTTCATCATAGTTTCTTTGGTGTTCTTAAATCTTTCGGAATTTGCAACTTCTAATATATTAACCATTGTTAACTAGCTTCTATTTGTAATGTACTGTTCTCTGCAATAGAAAATATAATGATCTCTAATTGAATTTACTAATAGCCTAGAATACTGATAAGAGCTGCCTTTCGAATCAAGCATAGCAGAAAGCATGTTGTTTCCTCCACTTCTATGCAACAAGTTTTCTGTATAAAATTGGGACTTGCTCTCCATGATTTCCTTTTTTTGTTACATTTTATTTGTTTGAGTCTTATTAGGCTGCAATTTTGTGTTGTTTCTAGTTGCAGTTTGTATTATTGTACCCGTTTTTGTGCTTCTTTTTCAATGATTTCCATGTATGACTGTTACTGCATTTATTTATTTATGTCTAACAGTAGTCGGACCGTAAATGCAAATTTAAAGCTAATATACTTGTGTTTTTTTATCTCTGTAGGTAGAAGTTTGTACTGCCGATATTGAGATGAAGCTAGAGGGGAATGGTCCATGGAGCCTCGGAGACGACATTATGCTTATCCACACTCCAGGTCACACAGAAGTGAGTTCTTAATCTAATGCATACAAAGAACTGTAAAAATTAGATATCTTCTGCAGATATGACTCCCTTTTGGCTTTGATAAACTTCACTCGATTTATGTGTTTTTCTAAATAGATTTTCAAATAATCACTATATACGAATAAAGTTATACAAATTCAACTATGGATATCTCAGGAGTTACTCGAACAGTTTGAGATGAACAAAGCTCATAATTATACATTTTCTAAATTGTTGCAGGGATCTGTCTGCCTGCTTTATAAGCCACTTAAGTTGCTATTTACCGGTGACCATCTAGTAATGACTGAATCTGGACTCAGCATAATGGAGATGTACAACAAAAGTTCAGGTAAAACTAAGTAAATTCGACTTCCTTTGTACGAAAAAAGGATTGTTGTTGCATGGAATTGTTTGAGAAGTCAGGGTGCATTTACAATTTTTTCCGTTCTTGTCGGATATGGTTATGAATCTGACACGGTAGTTTCGAAGCTTTTTCAAATATTTGGGAGGTCATATCTCATACTCATATTCCGATATGTGTTATGAATTGTTTGGCATTCCTTTTCCTTATGCTCACTAATTTTGTTATTTTTCACAGTGCCTGAACAGGTGGACAGTGTTAAAAGGTTGTTAGATTTGGACTTCAATTGGATAATACCAGGTTTGTATCAGCTGTCTTGTAAATTTACGGGCTGTTTTGACAGTATTTATCACAATTTTGCTTGCTTTTGAAGAACGTCCATCTGCATATGTTATATATAATTGGTTGGATGAAACAATTTAATCGTAGTTTGTCTCGTGTCATGTCCGATCCGAGCTATATGCTTCTCAAACACGAACATATTTCCTCTTACACCCTTATTCATTTCCTTGTCTCTTATAGCCATATTTGAAACTCAACAGAAGTTGGATTCATCGTCTTCATCCTTCTCATATTTGATTGATATTCATAACGATAGATCACAAAGGTTTGACATCTATATATTTACAGGTCATGGTCGGAGAATCGAGTTCAAAGACGTTCCGGAGAAAAACGCCATTCTCGAAGCATTTGTCCAGGAAAAGTATAACCAGTATTCCTCAGCTACAAATAAACGGTTTTAAGAGTTTGCAAGGAAAAAGAAGAAAGAATAGTTCCATTACTTGACACCACGTTATCAGAGTGAATTTTTCCTTTTTATCAAATAGTTCTCTGAATGGCTTTGAGAAATCTGTTGTACTATGACTTCTAGTTGCTCTCTGCAAATAAAAATTAGCTAATGGTCACTAGACTATCTTAAAATGATCATTTTGGTCACTGAACTTTTGATTTTGTTACAAAATGGACGGCGTTAGATTTCGTTAACAACTTAAAGCAGGTTGACTGGACAATTACAATAATATATTAATTGTTACAAAATGGTCATTAAACTTTATAATCTGTACGCGACGCTCACTTTAAATCTGAATAATTTAGATTAATTCGAAATGTTTACTTCATTGGAAAAGAAAAGAAAATGAATTCAACTTTACCAATCACCACTAAAAGGGTGAAAGGAAAACAAAATGGACAGCTTTAATCCATAAAAAGGATAAAGATAAGCAGAAAATGGTCAAGCTGCTGTCACTATCCTACAAGGAAACCTCAATGTCACTTTCCTGGGGTGTGGGGGGGGGGGGGGGGGGGGGGGGAAAGAAAGAGCATTTGTTATTACAGTCAATAGATTCCTAGGCTCTAACCCTCAAAATCTGCACCAAAAAGAGAAAAAAAAAAATCTTGGATATTTGTTAAGCTACTGGAAACTCCCCCATTTCTTCTTTGTTCATAAAACTGGAGAAAACCTGTGATATGCTGATATGGCCTTGTTTGGATGTCCAGGAAAGTTGAGTGGACTGTTAATTGAGAATGGGGCAGTGTATTTTTGCAGCTGCTTCAGTTGGTGCCATGGTTTCTGCTCATGGCTTTTTTAACTCTACTGCCTTCTGGTATTTTTCTTCTCTTCTCTTTTTATCTTGGTTATATCCTTACTTCAACATGATTGATTGATGGTTATCTGCATATGATTCCTATAACTTGTTTTAGTGGTGTAAACGAGCCGAGTTAGGCCTCAGAGCTCAACTCGGCTCGTTAAGAACTCGAGTCAAGTTCGAGCTTGATTGAGCTTAAATAGTGTTGAACTCGAGCTGAGTTCGAGGTTCAAGTCAAATTTGAGTAGATCTATATGTTTGTACAGCCCTATTATTATTATTATTATTATTATTATCCAACAAACTTCATTTTAATTCACTTTAATTTTAAAAATTTTACATTATATTTACAAGTAGGTTGCGAGCTTTTCGAGTTGAGTATCAAGTAGCTCGGTTCGTCTCGTTAAGAATTCGAGCCAAGTTTGAGCTCGAGTCGAGTAAAATCAAGCCGAGTATTGGCCGAGCTTTGACCAAGTCGGACTCGAGTAGCTCATGATCTGTCTCATCTTATTTACACCCTAACTTGTTTTGTATGTTAAAACTGTTGATTAACTCATGTTACTTGGGTGTTAAGTGAGAAGCACGGTATGTGTTCGAATATATCGAAAAGTTCTTGGCAGATTATAGTCTCGTACCATGTCTAGATATGCATCGTGTACGGATATTGAACACGAGTACTTTTGAAAGAAAACGAAGAATCGAAACAATTTAAGTTTTGTACCTGGAAATCTTTGCAAGATTTCTTTAGACATATACTCATATCCGACACTAAAACTCGAGTTCAATTATTATGTATGGTGTAAATATAGCAATGAATAATTGCAGTGATGATGCTCTGTTGTTTTATGTATTAGCAAAGTGTGGTTGAAATGGCATGCTTGTCTGTCATATATGTTTTTTTATTGTTCTTCAGCTACTTGATTGCTGCAATGGGGATCCAAGTTTTGTGGAGCTTTGGACTTGCATGTCTTGATTTCCATGCTCTGAGATCAAAGACAAACCTACACAATCCTGTCTTGGTCACCATGTTTGTTGTTGGTGATTGGGTAATTCACTCTTCCTCTTGGATTTGTTTCCACAACTCCGTCCATTCATGTTACTACTTACTACTTATTATTGTAAGGGTTAGCAGAGGCGGAGTTAGGATAAAACATTGAGAAAAATTAAGGACTAAATGTAAAAATTGAAAGAAAGATAATATTTGACTAATATTAAACTGAAAATTACTTAAAATATTATTATACTAAAAAATTTGAGAGAGACAACAACCCCTCCCACACTAAAAGTAACTTCATCCCTGAGTGTACATTTGTGTGATAATATTCAAACTTCTTTTTGAGTTTTCATGTACTTTGAGGATCTTTAAAAGAAGGGATAAATCAACTTTCAACTTCTGAACTTTGACAAATTTTCTCAACTTGGTCCTTGAACTTTGTTTTGTCCGCTAGCCTTTGAACTTGGGTTTTTGGTCATTTTAATGATGTGACACAATATTAGGGTGTCACATCATTATAAGGCCTAAAAATAAAAAAAGTTGTCAAGTTCAGGACTAAGTTGAAAAAAAATTGTCAAGTTCAAGAATTAGATGTTACTTTATCCCTTAGAAGAAAGTGATGCCCCATACTCATGTTCGGATATGCATCAGACACAGATCTTGACTTGCTGAATCCGAATCCGACCGATGAAAATTGCAGGTGACAGGCATTTTATCACTTGCAGCAGCTAGTTCATCAGCTGGTGTAACAATTCTTTATTCAAGAGACCTGGATTACTGCAGATCACCTCTAGTTCCATGCACACATTTCAAAGCTTCCATTTTGTTTGCCTTTGTCTCATGGCTCCTCCTTGCCATATCTTCCCATGTCACATTCTGGCTTCTGGCTGCTGTTTAAGTAAAATCCCAATTTTCTGGGTTCTTTTTTCTTGGAAAATTAGTTCCAATTTTCTTGGAATCTTCTCATAGTTGGTGATCTTGTCATGTTCATAGATTTTCTCTCTTTTTTCTGCTAATGCAACCACACATATTGTATACATGTCTTTATTGAATTTCAAGAATTAGATTCTTTCTACCAAACCATTTTGGATTATTTATTTCGTTTTGGTTTCAAATCATTTATGAATTGATCATTATTAGGTTTAGAGTATTGAATTTTTATGACCAAATCAGATTCGAATCATAATAAATGATTCGAGCTTTTAAAATCGGGTCAGGTTAGCATTGATAAAAATATGTGTCAACACCCCATGACCATTTTGAGATCAATTATAAAATTATTGAGGTCAAATTATTAGAGATCTAAGAGGAATTTAATCAACCAATTTAAAAAAAACAAGAAACTAAATTTATTAAAATAAAATCCATCAGCCAAGACGGAACCAAACTGAATATTGAGGTTGAATTATTAGAGATTTAAGAAGAATTTAATCGCAAAATTTAAAAATATTTTTTTTAAAACAAGAAACTAGATTTCACCATGTTGGTAAAATGAACTGCAAAAAAGCTGTTAGCACTGACTGGAAACTATAAGCAAAAACAGAACATAAAATGGTAGACCGTGTCGTGGTATGGTGGCCACTGCCTTAGAAACAAAACTGCCCCGAACAGTGTAGTCGCTTCACGGGCAGGCTGTCCCCCGAGGTGCACACGGACGCTCCTGGAATCGTACACTCGACTCTCGGAGTGAACAACAGTGGAATTGCTCGAACAAGTGGAGAAAACAGAGAGAAAAGCTGGAATGCTTTGTGAATGTGTTTGATGATATGAAATGCTGCATGCAACATCTCTATTTATAGGCTGTATAACATGTCTATAATAGACATTTCACTGGCACACATAATTACAGAATTAAATCTGTATAACAGCCATCTTAAATCTGCTGTAACAGATTCTTATAAACACCATTTTAATTCTGTAATAAACATGTAATTACAGTGTTGTTACACCATGAATTTGACTGAAAAACAGTCTAAATTCATCCACTGAACAGATTGTACATATTCGAATAAATTCGAATAATTTGTACTGGAATCAAACCGTTCTGAACGTTCGAATTTAAATCAAATAAAAATTCTGGACGTTCGAATCAATTAAATTCGGATGATTCAAACAGTTTTATCAAAAGCCTATAAATAAGATAAAATTCTTTCACATATAGTCTTTTATTCATAAGAAAATTCCTACGAATTTTCTCCAAAAAGAATATATACGCGCGCGTACGTGTCGAAGACACGTGTTACCCGAGCCCGAGCCCGAGCCCGAGCTCGAGCCCGAGCCGGACGGCGGCGGCGACGGTGCGCGAGGACTTCCCTTGTTCTTTCCCACTCAACAAGGGAGGGAGGAAGTAAGGGTATAAATACCCTTCCCTAGCTATTTTCCCAACCAATGTGGGATATAGCTTTGTCTTTGGTAATTTCTTGAAGCATTACCAACATTCCCCCACTAATGCGAAAGAATTCATCTGTATCTCAAACACAGCCCTCCTCAGACGAGCAGTTGCGGAATTAGTTGCTTAAGCACTAGTGAACGTATCTTGAACTAGTACATAGTGATAATGAGCGATCCTTCTCTTAGATAAGTGAAACTAGTCTTGAACTTTCTAAGATAGGGGTAAACTCATAACACACAACTAACTCCTTCATCCACCGAAGTTCTCGATGTGTAAGATATATATACACAAGTGTATATTTGGCCATCTTACCCTCAGGATTCTAGTAAGTGTTTTAGAAAAACGGCCCAACGTTTTTCACAGAAGGTGGCTAATCCTTCTCACTTACATAGGTTATTTCATCAGGTTTATCTTAATATAAACCACCCTGAATCTGGGCTATGAAATAATTAAGAACCATTTGTAATGGTTCAACCTCTTATAGACTTATGGTGATTTCTTCAAGTCCATTTAAAATGAACCACCCAGTATTGGGATAAGAAATCATTAAGAATAAATATTCAACCTCATTGTCGGTGAATTCAAAATGTCCTTCTCAATAGGATCATTTAAACTTTGAATTCATTAAGAGTTTCTCGAAACTCAACCTTTCTGGCGGTAAGTCCATATTGTCCTTCTCAATAGGACAACACATTCATACTTGTGTTATGAACTTATTAAGAATAAGTATTCAACCATGATTCGGTAAATTCATCAAGTCTTTCTCACAAAGACCACCCAAAAACTGGGCTATGAATTTATTAAGAGTAATAGTACTCAACCTGGGCATGTACATTATTCGTCATAGGGATAGGCAGTGAGAAATGTACACTATGAGTCTTTCCATGGTTTCGTTTGACCACATTGAACTTAGATAACTAAGTTGGGTATCCACCATGAATTCCTCAACCAATGGGCTTTAAACCCATCCCCCTCGACGAATCTAGGACCAATTTCCGACTTAACCCTTTGGTAAGCGGATCTGCTAGGTTTCTTTCCGACTTCACATACTCTAAAGAGAGTACTCCATTCCTTATTAAGTGTCAAACAGATTCATGCCTTATGTGAATGTGTCTCTTTTTGCCATTGTAAACATGACTCTTGGCAACACAAATCGCTGCTTGTGAATCACACAACAAGGAAACAGGAGGAGTCGGAGTTCCCCACAATGGAATATCGGCTAACAAACTGCTTAGCCACTCAGCTTCTTGCCCAGCTAAGTCAAGAGCTATAAACTCTGACTCCATAGTAGAGCGAGCAATACAAGTCTGTTTTGAAGACTTCCAAGAAATTGCTGCTCCTCCCAAAGTAAATACATACCCACTCGTAGAGCTTATTTCATCACTATCGGAAACCCAGTTGGCGTCACAATATCCTTCTAATGTAGCAGGAAAGCCAACATACTCAAGTCTCTAGTCCATAGTACCCTTAAGGTACTTAAGTAAGCGTCTAAGAGCAACCCAGTGCTCACCACTAGGGTTATGAGTGTATCTACTGAGTCTGCTAACAGCATAAGCAATATCTGGCCGAGTACAGTTCATTAAGAACATCAGACTGCCAATTATTTTGGCATATTCCGTTTGAGAAACGCTACTTCCTTCATTCTTAAAGAGATGTATGCTAGAGTCATAAGGAGTTCGAACAGGGACGACATCAAAACTGTCAAATTTCTTTAACACTTTCTCAGTATAGTGTGTCTGGCTTAAAGAAAATCCCTTTTCAGATTTGATTACTTTGACTCCTAAGATTACATCGACTTCTCCCAAGTCAGTCATCTCAAACTTAGTGGACAAGAAACTTTTTGTTTTGTTAATGGACTCAATGTTAGTACTGAAAATCAACATGTCGTCAACATACAAGCTTATGATGACACAATCAGTACCAAACATCCTCGAATACACGCATGCATCCGAACCATTCACAACAAAACCAAAACTAAGAATAGTTTTGTGAAATTTCTCATACCACTGTTTAGGAGCTTGCTTCAGGCCATAAAGTGACTTTTTAAGTCTACATACTTTGCCTTCCATACCAGGCGCCTCGAAGCCAAGAGGTTGCTTCATATAGATCTCCTCATCTAGATCCCCATTCAAAAATGCAGTCTTTACATCCATTTGATGTACTTGCAACTTGTGAATGGAGGCTAGTGCAAACAATGCACGGATCGTTGAGATTTTTGTGACGGGAGAGTAAGTATCAAAGAAGTCTTGACCAAATCTTTGAGTGAACCCTTTGACTACTAGCCTTGCCTTATACCTTTGGATAGAACCATCTGGTCTAAGTTTCTTTCGAAAGACCCACTTACTGTTAATGATTTTAAATCCTCTAGGCAAGTCAACTAATTCCCAAGTATGATTAGACATTATTGATTCTAGTTCATCTTTTATAGCGCTTTTCCAGAAACTAGCATCAATAGATCGTATAGCTTCTTCGTAAGTTTTAGGATCCTCATCTAACAAATATGCTTGAGCTATAGGATCAGAAAGAGTGTCTAAGTCATTTATCTCAGAAATGAAGGAAGTTATGAAGTCTGGTCCAAAAGAGGTTTCAACTCTTTGTCTCTTACTTCTTCTAGGCTCAAATTCAATCTCTTGAGAAGACCTAGCAGGCACACTAGAAGAAGAGGATGGCAAGTTTTCTATTTGTGTTTCAACATTTAATCTAGGTTTCTTGAGAGGAAAGATTTCTTCAAAGAAAACAGCATCCCTAGATTCACAAATAGAGAAGTCTTGTAGAGTCATGAATCTGTATGCGGCACTGTTAGAAGCATAGCCTATAAACACTGCATCAACGGTCTTAGGTCCAATGGTGGACTTCTTAAAGTCTGGCAACCCCACTTTGGCCAGACACCCCCACACTTTCAGGTATTGTAAATTTGGGGCATACCCTTTCCATAGTTCGTAAGGGGTAGAATCAATTTTCTTATGAGGTACTCGGTTCAGAATATGATTAGCCGATAGAATGGCTTCCCCCCACATGTTGTCAGACAACCCAGAACTTATCAACAATGAGTTCATCATCTCTTTTAAAGTTCTGTTTTTCCTCTCGGCTATACCGTTCTGTTGAAGAAAATAAGGGGCTGAAGTTTCATGTATTATGCCATTCGTCTCACAAACCTCTTTTAGAAAATTTGATCCATATTCACCACCTCTATCAGACCTAACACGTTTTATTCTCCTATCTAACTGATTTTCAACTTCTGCCTTATAAATAAGAAAGAAATTTTCAGCTTCATCTTTAGTTCTTAGGAGATAAACTTTTGTATACCTAGAGAAGTCATCTACAAAAGTTATGTAGTAGTGTTTTCCTCCTTTACTTTCAGTGTTTCTAAAGTCTGCTAGATCAGTATGAATAAGTTCTAACAGTTCAGTCTTTCTTTTAGAAACATTTTTAAAGGTAGGTTTTGCATGCTTTGCTTCTACACAAACTTCACATTTATTATAGTTTGTTATGTCTAGTTTAGGCAAAATATTCATATTCATCATTTTCTTTAGGGATTGAATATTTACGTGTCCTAATCTAGCATGCCACATATCAATAGACTCAACAATATAAGCAGAAGTGGTAGCTTTATTATTTTCATTAAGTTGAGTTTCTATGACAAATAAACCTTCGCTTAAAAAACCTTTCCTGACATAATCACCGTTAGGGGAAAGTACAAGTTTATCTGCCTCAAAAACTAACTTAATGCCTGCCTTATTTAAGAGGCCACCACTAATCAAATTTTTACGCAGGGCAGGCACAAATAGGACATTGTTAAGGCCACCACTAAATTTATTAAAATAAAATCCATCAGCCAAGACGGAACCAAACTGAATATTGAGGTTGAATTATTAGAGATTTAAGAAGAATTTAATCGCAAAATTTAAAAATATTTTTTTTAAAACAAGAAACTAGATTTCACCATGTTGGTAAAATGAACTGCAAAAAAGCCGTTAGCACTGACTGGAAACTATAAGCAAAAACATAACATAAAATGGTAGACCGTGTCGTGGTATGGTGGCCACTGCCTTAGAAACAAAACTGCCCCGAACAGTGTAGTCGCTTCACGGGCAGGCTGTTCGAATCAATTAAATTCGGATAATTCAAACAGTTTTATCAAAAGCCTATAAATAAGAGAATTTAGAATTTTCTCCAAAAAGAATATATACGCGCGCATACGTGTCGAAGACACCCGAACCCGAGCCCGAGCCCGAGCCCGAGCCCGAGCCGGCCGGACAGTGGCGGCGGTGCGCGAGGAATTCCCTTGTTCTTTCCCACTCAACAAGGGAGGGAGGAAGTAAGGGTATAAATACCCTTCCCTAGCTATTTTCCCAACCAATGTGGGATATAGCTTTGTCTTTGGTAATTTCTTGAAGCATTACCAACACACCAAAATAAAGAAAGGACCTGAAATTAGATTTAAAAAAAATATTTTTTTTCACAAACAAATTTCATTGTCTTTATCTAACTAAACGCTTAAGTAACGATATAGGATAAGTGATTAACAAAATCAATCTTGCATATTGTCATGTTAATAGTTCTAAAATCGTCTGCCAGCTATCATAAAAGAAAATTTAACTATATGAGATTGTCAACCTTCCTTGACCAATAATGTATGTCGTGATAAGTGCTATATAAATATTAAATTGTCACAAAATAAATGAAAACATATCATAAAACAAACGAAAAAAACATACCAACAAAATAAAAAAAAAACTTGTCATCAAGATAATTACAGCTATGCTGTCATGTGGAAGTGAACAATTTCCATTACCAATTATTGGTCTTTGGGAAACAACATTTCAACGGGTAATATGAAATGGTACGGTGCGGCACCAACTAAAAATATTATAAGATTTGAAATATGAAATTAAAAATGTTATAATTTTTTATAACATTTTCTTATACTTATAAAAACTTAAAACGTTATCAGAAACGATAAAAGTTTCGATACTTACCACCAACCGAAAATGATATCAAATAGTGTAACATTTTTAGTTTCATATTTTAAATTTTATAACATTTTCAGTTAGTGTCACATCGTACTATGCCGTATTTTTGACACGCCCATTTTCAACAAGTCAATGTGTTGGATTAGTTTATGTTCCAACTTGTTGTGGTCCAGTCATTATTATAGTGATGATAATGACACTTGGAGGAATATGCTATTTAGGCTCTTTATCCTCTCCTTTTCTTATGTCAGTTAAAATATATATTTCTATAATTATCGGTATCTAATTTATTAATTGATTAATTTAAATTAAATACTTAAAAATTTTATTATTAAGATAATTTTTTAACTTAATTTACTTCATTCATAATACTAACATCAAGCCTCTTTCTGTTAGAATAATTGGTTGTTCGTAGTATAAAAATGCATATGAGAAAGCACATAACTTTATGTTAGAGGGTGAATTTATAAAATTTTAAGGGAGCGAGTTTATAAAATTTTAGAGGGGCGGAAATAGATTTTCAATAAATAATATATAAAAATTTAAATCATATACAAATTTTAAATTTTTAAGGGATAACCGCCCCCTCCAACCTCCCATCTGTCCATCTCTAATTAAAACAATATTAATATCAGCAGAACTAAAAACCTAATAGAAAAATATTAGATATTATATTGTATTTTATTTTTAAAATGCAGTTAATTTCTTTATTAAAAAACTCATTTTAACCTAACTAATTTTTACCCTTTGCCGGTAAAAAATAGAATTGGATTTTTTGGGGAGGTAGGTCTACCAACTGCAATTTTTAATAATTAATCTTTAATATTGATTAATTAAAAAACAAACAAAATATATGTGTGACCCATAATATGTCATTTTTCACATGGTAGGGTACAAATTTAATCAACTTTTTCCAAGCATTATTTATTTATTTATCCACTTGATTCTAAAGAAGAAAAGTGAATGGTTTTTTTTTTTTTGTGAAAGTTGGATGTTATATTCATTTGAATTATATAAAGAACAAATGGAAATTCAATTATCAAATCTTTGGGATTTTGATAGCTAAAAGGCAGGTCCTCATATAATATACAAATCAAATTCCAATACACATTTTTTTTTATTAATAATGTTTTATTCCACCGTGTGCCTCATTAAATCTACTACACATTTTTTAATTCTCTTTTCCTTTTCCAAATGGCAATTTGGCATGCTACCATGGACCAAGGACATGTGACCAAAATAAAATGAAGGTAAAATGACAAAAAATATCTTCAATGTTTACATATTTTGTCATTTGGTCCTTAGTCTCTTTTTTTGGAGTAAACAACCCCTAACTTTTTAATTTGGTCCAAATATACCTATCTTGGATGGAAATTGCCAGTTAACTGACGGTCAATGACTGACGTTGACTGGACTTGTCACGTGTTAAGATCTGCTCACGTGTTAGCATAATATTCACCACGTGTCAATATCATATTCGCCATGTGTCACAATCTGGTTCAGTCACGTGTCACCATAAAGAATAGTATAACAAAATAATTTTTAAAAAAATCTGTCGTAGCATATGCCACATCAGTCGATCTTAACGCATGACAAGTCCAGACAGAATTAGCCGTTGACCGGCAGTTTTCATTCAATAGAGACATATTTAGACCAAATTAAAATGTTGGGGATTGTTTACTCCAAAAAAATTAAAAAACTAAATGACAAAATATACAAACGTTGAGGATATTTTTTGTCAATTTACCTAAAATGAATATTTTTCATGCATTAATGGGATTTTGGCATGCATAGTTTGATAATTAATAATTAGGTAAGAAATTGAGAGGCCATTCAAAATTTTGTAACGTGGATAAGTTTTGACCGGTTGGTAACATAGACTTATCTTCGTTTTCTATTTCAAAAGATTACTCTATGTTTATAAGGTTATATTTTTTTATTTTAAATAGAGATATTATATTTTTATGTCGAGATTTAAACTCATACAAAATAAAATAATATAAACATTTTTTTGTCATTAAGTCAATTAGCGAATCTCAATAATATTTTTTATTTTTATGTCGAGTTTTGTTCACCAACGATGATCAAATTAATTGATAGTTTTGTCATATGTATTTGGTGACCACAATAATGCTCAATCTTTTATCGTTTTGGCCCCTCCAAGATTGAGCAAAGGTATCTTATCCAATCCAATGCTGCCGACAGAATGGGGGGCTTGTTACATGCATTTAAAAGACTATCATATCCTAACACAATGGCATGAGTTCTGTCGATACGGATATGTGTTCGATAATTGAATATCGAGTAATTTGTTCATATTCGAATATGTATCGAACACGAAAAAGAAGAAGATGAAATAAAAACTCATTGACAATTCATTATACAGATACAAAAATCCCAGAGAAAGCCAACGGATATAATTTATTCTGCAATATACACTAGGGTTACACATTTCACACCAAAGATTTATCCTATGCAGTGGACAAACATAAGTACTTGCAGAAAACTGAGATTCAACGCTTGTGTTGTGGGGGGAAAAGAAAGAATTTAATATAAATAACAAATGCATTCCTTAAGACAAAACATGTTTTGCTGCTTAATTTTACCTGGAAAACGGAAGACATCGTCACATGACGATCTCTGGCTTCAAAATGCTCGATTTGATCTCTTTGTGAGGCAGAACCACGCCTCCGTTGCTGTAGATTTCATCGCATACATGGACGTCTTCACCGAGAATGGTCATGTTTTCTACCCTAGCCCATTGGCCGACGGTGGAGTGCCATCCGATGATACTGCTGGATATGCAAGCATGTTTCTTGATGCGGACTCCGCGCATCACGGTGCAGCGAGAGAGTCTGACACCGGACTCGACAACGCAGCCTGGACCGATTGCCACATCTGGTCCGATCAAGCATCCTTCTCCGATTTTAGCAGTCTCGTGAACCAAAACATTTCCCACGATGTGTGAACCAGCGGCTAACTTTGGTGAGGCTTTCTTCCGCAGGGAGTCTAGATAGAGTCTCAGTCCAGTAATGTAGTCCCTTGGCTGACCAATGTCCATCCAAAACCCGGGAAGGACCATTGCAAACAGCTTCTTCTCCGCTGCAATCTTTGGGAAGACCTCTTTCTCGATTGAGGTCGGCCTCAGCTCGATTCTATCAAGAACAGAAGGGTTCAGCAGATAAATCCCAGCATTGATTTTGTTTCCAACAAACAACTTCGGTTTCTCCACGAATTTGTCCACTTGCCCTGTTGATTCTTCCATCACCACCACACCATATTTCGATGGCTCGTCCACCTATTTAAAGTCAACTCGAGTATTACAATCTGTCCAAAGAAAATAACTGAAAATAAAGAATTAAGAGCTGATTTGTTACCTTGGTTACCATAATGGAAGCTTCTCCTCCATGGGCTTTGTGGAATTCAATCATTTCTTTGAACGGATACTCGCTGATGACATCACTGTTAAGGACAAAAAATGGTTCACCAGACTCGTCAATGAGTTTGTCCCTAGCCAAAGCAAGAGGACCAGCAGTGCCGAGCGGCTCCGTCTCTTGAGAGCATGTGATCGTGATCCCAAGTTTAGTTTCGAATTCCTTCAAGAAGTTCAACATTACCTACAAAATCAAGTTTCCAATGGTCAGTCTATGAACCACTTATCCACTAAACTTTTAGTCCATTGCATTAAATTTTACACATGAAGGCCTCGGCCTCATGTACCTCAGGTTGGTAGTTAATAGCCAATACAACTTCAGTTACTCCAACAGCCTTGAGAGCCTCAATCTGAAAACATCCAAAGATACATTACTCCACAAAATAAACAAACTTACCTCGACAAAACAACAATCATAAACCAAAAAAAATGCTTCCAAGTGCCATAGTTGAGAAATATACCTGATGCAATATCATGGGTTTGTTAGCGAATTCAACAAGCGGCTTAGGAACACTAAGAGTCAAGGGCCTCAAACGTGTTCCGAATCCTCCAACAAGAATAAGTGCCTTCATTGTGATACACCTTTTGGATTACCTGTAGATAATACGATCAGTACCTTAAGCAGCAATCCAGTTCAGATCCAAATAGGAAAGCAACTTGAGAAATGCTTAACCCCTAAAAGCAATACTATGAAATTCTAATGGTTGAGTTTAAAAGAATAGCAAACGTTGATGTGAGACTCAACCATCTGATTATTATTTTTCATTTCTTTACTTTCTACCAAATACATTGATTGGCATGAATCTAGAACGAAATCCAGCTAAAGAGTAACCTCTGCTTCAAGTCATGACAGATGGTTTAACCTATTTTCTTTTTTCTTATTCCATTTTTTAAATCCTTTTCAAGGGAAAAGAGATCTATATATTTTTAAAGAATTTCCTTTTCACGCTTCCACTCTACAATGGTGCCATAGGAAACAGAAAATCGCCACAAAAATTGCACCTAGAATGATATAATAAACACAGATTTTCAACTAGAAGCATTTGAATTGACAAATTCCAAGTAAGAAATCAAAACTTAGGCCAAAAAAAAGTCAGCTAAGTCGGTCTTGGCTCTTGATCTGGCGACACGGAAATAATTGACGTTTACAGAGTAAATGAAAACAAACATAGCAAAAAGAAATGAAAACTTCAGTAGAATTCTTAACCAACGCCAAAATGGCGAGTAAAACATTAACTTCGACTCTGCGGCCAAACGAGAATGAGATTTGCAAATCAAATCAAGCCTAAAAAATCTCCAAAAACGCAATAAAAGCAACGAAATCGAACAAAAACAACAGCACAACGAACGGCAAATCACATTGCCAACGCCACTGAAGCATTCAAACCAAAACTCTCACGAAACTTTGAGAGACGACTCAGTACAAAGCTCGAAACAACCAGAATCAAGTGATTACCTTAAAGCCTTACCAGATCCAAGCACGAACCGAGTTCAAACAACAAAACTCGAGCCTGATTCGAGGCAACCGAAAAGAAAAAGGGCGGGGAAATGAGTCGACCAGGACGAGTTGTATGATTTTTGTTTTTTCACCGTCGGTAGCTGAGCTGGCAGCTAAGAGAAAATTCGGGGGCGATGTTTATGAGAAAGGAGACGCGGTATTTATATACAGGGCGAGAATGTGAAGAAGATAACTAACGTGAAGTTCTTCTTTGGCGGATTCGAAATTTAATTATTAAATTCAATTTATTTATTTCTGTGGAAAAAAAAGGGATTTCTAGTGACGGATTTGGGAAATTGTAGGGGTTGTTTCGAGGTGGTTTCGGGTTTTGGATGGGTTACGGGTCGTGGATAAAATAGTACGGGTCCGGACTTTGTTGGCGCAGGTGGGTGTGGTCAGAAAATGATGGAACAAGGAAAATGATGATAGGCCTTCATTGTTTTAACTGTCACAGTCAGTCAGCCTTGAGAAATTCGAAATTTATATTTTTTTTGTTTAATTTTCTCGGTTTTATATTTCTTGAAAAGTAAGTTGTTACTACTATATTTTAAAAGAAATAATAAATGAAAATATAAATAAATTGTTTGTTTTTTTAAGAAATGGAAAATTATTGTTTTTCAATTGTCAGTTATTATTATTAGTTAAATGACAGGAAATGAATATTTTTGAAATTTAAAATTTTGTGTGTGTTTGAATAAGGAATTATCACAATTTTTAAAAGAGATAATATCACATTTAGTATTTATATAACAAAATATTTAATGTAGTATTTATATTTTTAAAATATTTTCATATAAGAAAATATTCAAATATCAAAATTACTATTTGTTTTGGTATTGGAGCTGTATTAATATGCACTCTCAGTTGTCCACTAACCAAATTCACATTATTTTGTGAATGCATATTGTTGACTCAAATATTTAAATATGTGCTGAAATATGAATTAAAAGATGAATAATTTTTACTTTTAATGGGATGCGAATACTAATCATCCAAAATTTAACGGATTCTGGTAAATATCTAAAATATAATTAAAAAATAAAAATTTAAATATGACTTTTTGTGGTTCGAATATTCTTCAAACAATAATAATATTCTAATAATTTATACTTAAAATAAATTCAAATATTTCAATAAATTTACAAATTCATATTCAAATGATTTTTTTTAAAAGGTAAAATCAACCCGTTGCAATTCCTTATAATCCTATGTGATATGAGTGTAATGGGTAGGTCACAAGGGTAATGAGGCGAGACAGGTCGTGAGTTACTCGAGTTCGATTTTGTCAAAATTTGATTAAAATTTGACTTGATTAGACTTGATTCGAGATTTTAACGAGCCGAGATGAGCTACTCGATACCCGACTCGAAAAGCTCGCGAGCTACTCGAGAAATATATTATATTATATATTGATTAATTAGGATTTATTTTTACGTTTTGGAGTTAATTTAGGGATTAGAGTATGGTTTAAGATTTAGGGTTAGGTTAGATTATCAGTGGCTTATAAGTTTTTGGAATAAGGATAAGCAAATTATGGTTTACTTTGAGCTCGAGCTCTAATTTTTGTTTTCAAGTTTGATTCGAGATCGCGAGCTTTCGAGCCAAATCGAGTTTAGCCATGAGCATTTAGTGTTCGAATCGAGCTTAATGATACTCGAGCTCGACTCGACTCGGCTCGTTGACATCTCTGGGTGAGCAGTGGATCAAGACCCGACCCATTTTGTCATTAAAACGAATGAAAAGTGGTTCAAAATCAACCAGGGCATACGTAGTTTGACTTGGTTAGTTAAAAGGCAATAATCTCGGCTTAACACACGCGGACCAACAAAGCCCAGTAGCCCACCCCTCGAGACTCCTAAAAGAAACCAAAACTGTGGGCAACATTTGTATTATTTTAAACGTGTAACCAATCAGTTTCCCTAACCTTAATTAAGTTGTAATTAATGTAAGAAAAAAAAACTTGTCCGAACAAAGACAAGACTGGAAGTTTCGGTTCTTGAACACATGCCCTAATGATAATGCCAAAGTAATTTAATGGCATTGCCGCGTTGACATGGTTTTATTTGTTTATTTAATTTTTTGCCCGATTGACATGGTTTTATTTATGGACTGCCTTTGACATCTTTTCAAGTCAGAAATAAACGGCTAATTCAGTTAACAATACAAGTTTAATTCACGATTTTCTTTTTAAACTATATATTGTTTCGCTTTATATTTTAATTTATTATTTTTACAATAAAATGTGACATGTGATACATTAATGTAAAATGTAAAAATTAATTTAAAGGACAGTTTGAAAAAACTAAAATAAAATGCGGAAAATATCGTAAACAAATCCAATAATATATATATATATATACTCTTCTTTTTCTTTTGGAAGAAATTGGGCGGCCTTGCATTTCTAAGTTTCGTAGCTCTTTATTCAAATCTAAAGAAACCATATAATTAATCCAACAACCCAATTTCAAGATTTTTTTCACGTTATTTTATATGTTATATACACGTGATGTTCAAAGATTTACGAGACTATATAGAGTTTATTAAAACGAGTCATTTTAATTTATAATCTTAAAAACATATAAAGTTTTTTTAAAAGATATTTATATCTTAGTAAAAAATATATTATAGAACTCTCTTTATATTTTTTTTTTACTTTTTTATGTAATTTATTAAACTAAAATTATTTGTTTCTCGTATAAACATTTAATTCAACTCCCTAAAAAATCAACTCATTTGGAGCCCTCTTTTATTGGAGACTTTGTGCGGTTGCTCATCTCGCTAATGTTCAAAAAACCCCCACTAGTTATATATACGAGTTAGGATTCGTTTATAGTGTAAAATTTCAAGACATTTTCGGGACCTTGGGTGAAACTAAAAAATAAGCTCATGTAAAATGAAAGTATATTCCATTACTTTGAATAATTAATTTAATATTTCATTGATAAATTATAGAAACATGATTAAACTTTGTCAAACATATTATTTTCATTGTTTTGTTAAGAAAACACCTTAAACACTATTAAAATAATAAGACATTGTCACTTACTCACAAATTTATCACTTGAAAAATTATTGAAGTTGTGAAGGCAGGAGACTGAGCGGGAGTTCATATTACTCTCTCTTTTGAGACAACACTGTTTTTTTATTAAGACCGCTCATTATCTTCAACACGGCGCAAATCTTACATTGGACTATTTTGTTTTAGTCAACAATTCAAATGTAAGTTTTGGTGCGACTATACCGAGTTCCTAGCTCATTACTGAAGTTGTGAAGGCAGAAGACGGGACTCTGAGCGGGGGTTTATATGACTCCCTCTTTTGAGACATTACTGTTTTTTTTATTGAGACTGCTCATTACCTTCAACACGACGCAAATCTTACATTGGACTATTTTGTTTTTGAGTCAACAATTCAAGTGAAAGTTTTGGTGTGACTATATCGAGTTCCTAGCTCAATGGCTAAGCCTCTAGTCTTTTTTCAAGGTAGTGAGGGGTTTTAGACATATGTGAGATAAGCGACCACATTGAGGGCATCAAGTAAAGAGAGTCGCAAATGAGTTGAACTAAATACTAATAGGGGAAACAAAAGATTTTGATATAATAAATTACAAGAAAAAAATAAAAAAATGACTTTAAAGAGGCCCCATAATATATTTTCTATTAAAGGGTCTCGTTTTAATAAACTGCACAAGGCCCTATAAACTTTTGAACTGCCCATGTTACCAGAAAATCATGTATCAAATAGTATTATTGATTTTTTAACAGCACAATATTAGCACGAACCAACTTGCCTCAGTGGTTAAGGGAACGGTTGTTGTTCCTAGAGGTCATGGGTTCGAGCACCAGCAATTACAGCAGGATGATTGAACGTTCATTGTCAAATGGTTGAGAGTATACTTAGAACAGATACTACTTGTAATCACTATAGCTTTCATAAAAAAATAGCTCAATATTAAAATAAAAACAAAATATAACATTAAATATATTTTTATAAAAAAATCGTTAGTTGACCAAAAAATAAAAGAGAATGATACTCAACATAAAAAGTTTAAATATATAGTTATAGAAAAGGTGGAAATTCTATTGGTTTAATGGCACCGACAGGTAGTGTTAAGCCAAAGACAGCTAAGAGCGTATAAGAGTTTACCAAAACATAAAGCATTTCCCCACGTGAATTGTGAAGTACCATATCAACTTATGTTGTTGCCTTTGCTCCTTTGCTTATTGCAGCAGCAATTGTGTATGTCCAATGCATCATTATATTACAAGCATTTCTATTTTCCTTTTCATACATTTATTTAAGGGTTAGGATCACGTTTTTCAAGTCGTTTAATGAGTAAAATAAATGGTTGAGATTAACTCTTTACTCTTTTTTTCAAGTGATAATCTTCACATATCCTACTGTTAATCTCAATAATTCATTTTACTCACCAACGATCCAAAAGACGCGTAAAATTTAAATACTTTTACACTGTGTATATGTATCCTATCCCATTTATTTATTTATTCATTAATATAGACACTACATTTCTCCGCAACACCTTTTTTGCACAATATTTCTCCGTATATATTTATCTAGACATAAAATTTAAAGAATTTTTATAGTATTCACGATTAGTCTTACCAAAAAATCACATAATCTTTGATAAAAATAGCTGCCAAGTCTACTCGATTAATCAATCAAATCTACTGATAGGCTACCAGAACTATACTAGCGCGTCCATTATTTTCTACAAAGCATAAACCTGACATCATGCCAGAACTCTACTAATAACCATGAAGGTGAGCTCTAAAACGGGGATTAGACATGACTCATCTTCCTCTCATTTCTCTTTACATTCACCATTAATCGTGACTCTCGACGTAAATCAAAAGGAGTAAATCGTCTAAATGTCGATAACCATTATTCTATCGCTTAAATTTATAATTATACAATGCGTAAGGACTTGATATGACATTCTATCATTTTAAGAGGTTATGAAACAACATTCAGGTGAACTAATAAATCAGATGTAACTCGAAATCTGAAAAAAATAAATGCATTTCAAACAAAACTGAGATTAGTGTTGTTCAAGAACAAGTGTTTTTTAGGCTTAATTTTCCATCATTACCTACTTCTTCCAAACAATGATACATTACCTAATTTCCTAAGTTGACTCAATTAATAATTTGTTTATAATTATTATAACAATCATCTGGTCAAAAAAGAGAAAACACCATATTCTTTAAGTAAAACTGAATATTTAAATTATGACGTTGTGAATAGAACAAATTAAATCGAGAGGCTCGTCTCATAATGAATCTTTGTTGCACTTAATTTATATAGGTCGATCCATGAATCAGGTACTTGTAGTTGTATCACTTTTTTTTTTCAAATTTATAATACAAATAAAAAAATGAAAGGATTATTTAACGAAGCAAACACTAATCCAAGTTATTTTTCAGTAAATAAAAACAAAGAAAATGTTTGGGCCCATGGATCAACAGCCCATTTTAGGAGCCCGTCAACCTTTCTTATTGGGATCCAAAATAAATCTAAAAATATAAAAAATATATATATTTTATATTTCAAGAATGGGATCCGAATCCATGCCCTTTCGGACCAGTACCTGAAACTGGCGCCTTAGACCAACTCGGCCATCTTGACTCAGTTAAGTTTTTTTCAGATATTATTTGATTATCGTTTATATTAGGTTAAAAAGGGTTATTATACAAATCGGTAGATGTAATTAGGGGTGGATATTCGATCGAGTCAAGTCAAAAAAATTTGAGTTGATGAATCTTATTTTATGACTTAAACTTTATTTGTAAACATTTATAAGGATGGAAATCATCTATCCCTTTTCGGTGCCCCTACATATGCCCAACGCTCAAAATTAACTTTAGGGTTTAGGGTTTTAGGTTAGGGGTTGTGGTTAGGGTTTAAGGAATTTAGGGTAGGGTGTATTTTTAGGGTATATGGTGTAGGGTTTAGGATTTAGAATTTAGGGTTAGGGCTTAGATTTTAATTTTGTAATGTTTTTTAGTGTTGGGGCATATGTAGGGGCACCGAAAAGGGGCATACGAATTTTATCTCATTTATAATGATATAGTACTAATTAGTTCTCATTTAAAAAGTTTTTTTATAACCATGTAATATATATATATATATACACACACATTTCTTCATATTTTTTATATGTGATATGCATATATCAGACATAATTTAAAGACTAAACTTAAACTTGAAAATTGACCCACTGATCACTAAAAATTCCAATTTATTAGAAGTTCCATAGTATAAGTCAAATTTTATTTAAAAATTTACGAGTTGAGTTTATAAAACTACTACAGAAATCAATTCGAGTGGAGCTTTTTCAAGACGATCCAAATCGAAAAATTTAATTTTTAGTCGTGCTAAAAAACTTAATTTATAGATTTTTAATACTTTAAACCAAATATTTTTTATAAAAAAGAATTACGAAAGAAAATAATGGTGTTTGGTCCCATGGACTAATAGTGATTTGAGTAGGGATGACCATGTGATCAGGACCCAACGATTCTAATATGTTTTGATCTTATAAGTTCGGCTTTAAAAAATGAGTTCAGATCAAATCGGATGAAATTGAATAACTTTCAAGTCGAGTTTAATCTTATAGTAAAAATATACGACTTGACTTGAGATATTTATATAATATTTTTATATATTTAGAGGTAATTGTTATGGTATTTCTTTCTTTATATATTTTTTAGTTGCGTGCTTAATTTTATCATTAAAATAGAATAAAATTTGAATCGGAGTAAAGGATTAGCAAAAAAAAAAAACTCGAACTGACCGATACTCATCCATAAATTTGAGGAGCCCGTCAAGCTTTTTATTTTTGGTATCCTAGATTACTCTCATTTCATTTAGAGGTGTGCAAAATAAACCATAACCGTTAACATCCCAATGGCCATAGGAGTGGGCCAAAAATAAATCATGGCTAAACCTAGAGGCATCGCTAACTGCAGTATGTCCTCTCGAATCTCGTAATTTTTCTTGTCTTTACTAGGATTTAGGATTTATAATGTATTATGTTCTTTACTAGTAGAACAAATCAAATTTAAGATTATTAGCTATGATTTGCCAAAAGATTTCGAATTAAAATAATATCAGTAGTTTTAAAGTGGAATGTGTTCTCTCATATTCATCCAAAGCCTTTTTTTTGCTTGTCCTCATGCAATCCTTTGATTTTTGTAGCTAAACAAAAAATCAGCTAACTAAAGTTTTTTTTTCTCGAGCCATGAAGTATTCTACTGGAGGCGTTATTGAGGTACTTGTTCTTTTTATAGTGTTTAAGATAACATGTGTGCTGAGACGAAAAAGACTTGTATAGAAAGATTATCTTAATGGTTCTGTATTGAGTAAGCATTTGGCAGCTTACACCAGCTTAACTTGGAATGATAAGGGTGGCCATCACGAAGTTTCTGTAGAAAGGTACTGAAAAGAGTCTCAGTTTAAGTACTTTAATTTATATCATTTATTTGATAAAGAAAGACCATATTTATAGATTACAAGAGAGCACCTAAACTAGGAAAAAAAATTACAAATAAATTACAAGAATCTAATTTCTTATTTACAGCTATTAACAAGATATTATGAAGATAATTACTAACTAATAGCAACTTGATATTAGAGAATTAACATCCCTAGTTTTCTGCAATCCACAATCCACAGTTCCTGGTGCACAAATACCGTTTTAAACTGTGAATGATAGATGTTGAAAATTGAGAATGACATAAGAAATGGAGCATACTTGCGTTCAGTTCTTTGAAGCTGATGATGAAGTGTTTATATATTGTTGGCTTAGATCCAGAAATGTATCAGATGAATGTTCATATTGATATGTTGCATTGTGTTTTAAAAACCAAAATATTCATGTATCACCTGCCAACATACTGATGATATGTGCGCGCGAGTTCTATTCTTCATTAGTAATATGAGCGTGTGTGTTTTTTTTTGGAAGGGGGGCAGTGATGTCAGACAGTTTTTGAAACCAGAGCCAAAAAATTTGATGGTTCTTGTGGTCATAATTCCTTGGTAGTCTACGATTCTTCTTTTTCTTATCGATCTGTTTCATTTGCATAATTGATAATATATTGTATATTGTTTTATTATTTCTTACATATATATTTGTGTTTGGTTTAGAAATGTTGGAGCACCTTAATCATGTTCCAATGTATTTGATTGTAACATGGTAAACAACTATGTCATGGGCATTTGTGAAGCAGAAGCATTTTCTGAACGGCTGAAGCGGGAGCTTCTTGTACTGGAAGTCGCAAATGTACATGTTATTTTGAAAACTGAACCTCTAGTGGATAAGGTATTTTTTTATTTTTCCTTTGTGATTGTGTTTTCCTCTAGTTTTACTCAAATCTTACTGGCACTATGTTGAGACTGTTAAAATCAATGGTTTGCACTACTCGGTGCTTAGCTTTGCTGGTCTAGTTTCACTCCCCATATGCATTAGTAATCAAGCAGGCTTATTAGGTAATCGATGAAGTCTTTTTTTTACTCATTCTGGATGTACTCAGGTTCATCATTCCTCTACCTCGACTAGTAGCCAGTCCTCTCTTACAGCTGCGATTTATGTTTTTCTACACCCAAATAGTTCCAATGAAGATGTTATGCACAAAGAACCTCTATTTATATTTTTTCTTCCCTCGTGACTATTATGATTGCTTTATGTTTATAGGATATTATTTGGTAATAGTGGCATGCAATACAGCTAGGGTAAAACAATAAAGTAATAAAAACAATAAAGCAATTGGAATCAAAATTTAAGGTACTACTGCTGTAATTGTGTTTTTGAATAAAGTCTACAAGAAAAATAATTCAAGTTGCAAGTTTTTAGCTACTATTTCATCTGTTGTGTACTCCTCACAGAGGGTTAGTTCTCTGTAGACAATCTGGTTGTTTCCCTGTAAACAAAATAAGACATAGAAATAGGTTAGAATTATATAGGTCACCATATGCTACTTCTGTTTTTGGATGAAGGCTACAAGAAAAATAATTCAAGTTGCAAGTTGTTTACTGCTGCAATACTTGCAACTGTTGGATCCCTTGTGTTCTCCTCGTATAGAGGTTTAGCTCACTGTATATAGCCCTTCCATTAATTGTTGTTTCCACTATGTACCCCTTTGAAGTGCAGTTCAATATCTTGCACTCAATATTTTTTTTAATGAAAATAAGAAATTAGTAAATATTAGAATTATATTAAGTCAATATAGGTAAAATAAATCATATTTTTATTACCAACAACATGATGTGTGTAATGTTCAAATTTTATATAGTGAGGTTGGCACGAACTAAAGTTGTCTAATTTTGTTGTTGGCGACAGACTCAGCATGATGACTCATCTTTTAAAAAAAATCTGTTCGAAGTGATACAAGAGTTCGATGTACGGTTTACGTATTCTTTTACAGGGGGTTTTTGGCGTGGCTGCCGTGGCACTGGTGGCACAGGGTGCTGTTCAGCCTGCTGCTCAAGGTGCTGTTCAACCTGCTGCTCAGGTGCAATTTGAATGGGCAGTGGTTCGAGGATATCGAACTCTACAACTATTTCTAGGAGTTATTAGAGTTCATTGTATCAAAACCTTCTAGGTCGGTCACTGTTTTGTATAACTCGTATAGTTTGACTATTATGTCGTCTGCCTTTCTTGGCCTGAGTGTAAACTTGCATAAGTATTTTATTTAAAAATTTCTAGGAAAGTAAAATCTGATAAAGAGAAAGAAAAAAAAGAAATGAATGAATGACTATTCTGCCATTTGCCAAGAAATGAATGAATGACTATTCTGCCATTTGCCTTTCTTGTCCGAGTGAAAACTTGAATTAGCATTTATTTAAAAATTTCTACGAAAGTAAAATCTGATAAAAAGAAAAGAAAAGAAAAGAAAAGAAAAGAAAATCTTACTTGTGAAGATTGATCCTCAAAGTTACGAGGTATTGTTTCAAACTGGTTTCAAATAGGATGTTATTGGATATCATCTTACTTGCATTAGCATTTGCCTTAGCTACTTTCTCGGCTAAAAACTGAGCTAAGTCACCTCGAAATTCTCTAAGTTAGAACACTTAAAAACGTCGCGGAAAAGAGAAAGATGTCATGAAAAGCTTACAAACTGAAGTAAGTGATGAATAAAAATGACCAAGGTTGAGCTTTCTTTTATAGTGAGAGTTCTATACAATCAACGGTCAAGATTACAAGAAATCAATGGTTAGGATGAGAGCCTATTGTCACGGACTTATTTCTCTCAAACTCAATCCATGCGGCACTAGCACTCCCGACACAATGCTAGTAAGCCTTTTAGCCATGCAACACGATGGAAACACAAGTGAAAACTTAAGAAAGAGAAGCTTTATTAAGCTTAGGAGAAAGCTTACAAGAGTATACAACTTGGAGACTTATGGGATGATTTACAAATGAGAGGGGTGGCCCTATTTATAGGCTCACACTTCCTCAATGAACGGCTAGGATCGCTTTGATCCGACAGCTAGTATTTTACCTCCCAAAATATCTTACAACAGCCTACAACATTCTAGATAAGTCAATACTTATCTATATATATCTCTAATACTCTAAAGTATTCTAGAATATTCTACAACTATCTAGTTATGTCCTTAACTATCCAAAAGCTTCTAGAAAGTTCCAGAGACTTCCGAAATAGTCTCGAACTTTCCAGGGTCTTCTCCAACATTTTAGATCCTTCTAGAATGTTCTAGATGCTTCTAGGATGTTCCAGGTCTTTTTAGAATGTTCTAGAACCTTTGAGAACCTTCCAGAGTCTTCTAAAATCTTCTAAGGCTTTCAAGACGAGTCCAGACCTTTGAAGAATCTCCTGGATCCTTGTGAGAACGTTCATGATGATTGTGGGCCTCTCTAGGCCGTTCTAGAACCTTCATTGGTTCATGCTTGGCCTTAAAATGCCCAAGGCACTTCACTTTGCCTTGGTTGGCCCAAGTGCACCTAGGTGGGGCTCCTCGGTCGGCCTTGGCGCACCTAGGGGGTACTCCTCGGTTGGTTGTGGTGTGCACTGGTGGGGCGTGACACTATCCTATCTACAACACATTTGAATTTCAAATGGAAGATAGAATGAGAATTATCTTTACATATAAGCACAAAAATGATAAATGAGATGTCTTATCAATTCACCATGGTAATTACTTCCCTTTGTGCTTTTCACCATGGTAAAAGGCTAGATCCTGAGCTATTTGGCAAGCCCAAAATGCTGCAATGATAAACTTGGGCTACCATGGTTGCACTTATCGAGTTGGCGGTCCGTGACATTCCCCTACTAGTTCTAGTGACGCCCTCGTCGCGCGGCTAGAATAGAACTGGTCAATTTGTTCCTGGAATTGCCACAAGGCATCGACGAGTTCCCAACTCATCTCACTTTTGGGAAGACCCTTCCACTGAACAAGGTACTCGTGCCTTGGTGGATTTCCCACTTGTCGAACGACTCTCTCTGAATGAATCGCTTCTATCTCTTTCTCGTATGAGACCCTCACTCTGACTTGCGCTCGGTGTGACTTGCCCCGATCTGGATCATCCACATCATGATGGTAAGGCTTCAACAAACTCACATGAAACACCGGATGAGCTTTGATGCTCGGTGGCAACTCTAGTCGATAGGCCATAGTACCTACCCTCTTCATGACTCTGAACAGCCCCTCATATCGTCGCACAAGCCCCTTGTTATTTAAACACTAACCTCTAATGCATTCTTTATATGAATTGGATCAAGTAGAAAACGGAATGTAATTCCTTCAACCTTCAGTGAGTAGACCTGTATTTTATATATTAAAAAAACAGTAATCAATTAATCATAAAAATCAATATTATTATTTGCAATCCAATTTTAGTAAACATTTTAATTTCTTGAACACAAATGACAATAGACAAACTGTAAAACCTATGTTTGATTTTGATATAATTAAATTATTGAGGATT
The DNA here is from genome assembly GCA_958450335.1 of Hibiscus tridactylites. NCBI lineage: Eukaryota > Viridiplantae > Streptophyta > Magnoliopsida > Malvales > Malvaceae > Hibiscus > Hibiscus tridactylites. The sequence continues at coordinate 3,119,334 of OY288281.1, forward strand.
ATTTTGTAAAACTTAAAATTAGTTTTTAAGTCCCTTAATAAGTTTTTAAAAAAACACCAACACTTTGAAACTGATTTATAAAACTCAAACTCAAAATATTTTCTAAGTGTTCCAAGGCAAAACCACTCAAAAACGTCCAGGCGTATCGATACAGCACCTAGCGTATCGATACCATTTTGCCAAACTTGGTCACTGCCAAACCCTCGTATCGATACCCCAAACCCTAGTATCGATACTCCCCTGTGTTAAAATTCAATGAGTTTGAATACGGTACCGATACGGCTAACCCCGTATCGATACGTGCTTTATGATTTTTTAAAATAAGTCGGTTTAAAAAATATGACCGTTGGTGTCAGTTGGTTGGTAACCAATCTTTAAAAGTTAGTTGACCCGTATCGATACGCCTAAATTCCGTACCGATACGGAGGTTGGACAGTAAGCTAAGTTCACAAAATAGTATCGATACGGCCCTTGCTGTTTCGATACCCCGTACCGATACGCTTACGTGCGTATCGATACCCCTGTATTAAATGCACACAACGGCTCTTTCTTTTCTGAGACAGGTACCGATACTCCTTCCCGCGTACCGATACTGGTAGCTGCACAAGTGCATTTATGGTGGTAAGAGAGGGTTCCAACGGCTCTAATTAAGTCCCCAACCACCCAAACGGCTAGAATTCAATGAGAAGGTATAAAAGGGACATCCAAAAGCATCAGCAACAACTATTGAACTTCAAGCAAACATCCAAGCATCAAATTCAAGCATTAGAGCAAAAATCCCAAATTTGTGTAAAATCCCAATTTGTGTTCTTCATTCTTATTTTGTAAAATTGGGTTGAGTGCTTGTATTGGGGCTATCATTTGTATTGAGAGATACCTAATTAGCCTACAAATTCCTTTGTTCTCTTGTGTGAGGGTTGGGTTGATTTTTGGGTAGAAAAATCAACCGATATTGTAAAGGGTTGCCTCCTTGTCCTAGAAAAGGGGAAGATCAATTTAGTGAAATTGTTGCAAATCCTTAGTGAGACTAAGGTAGTGGATGTAGAGTTCATTTGGAACTTGAACCACTCTAAATTCCTTGTCCTTCAATTTTAATTTGCCAATTTCCACTACAATCCTTCAAATTTCCAATTCACCCCCCCTCTTGGTAAATATCGATCTTTCGATCCACTCAACAATTGGTATCAGAGCTTAACTCTTTGAGGATTAACAACCACAAGAGGAGATCCTTGGAAGAGTGTGATCATCAAAATATCAAGAGATGGCTTCAACCTCCGGTTCCGGCATGTACGAGTCACAATCAACCACCAAGCCTCCTTTCTTCAATGGTGACAACTACTCTTTTTGGAAGAACAAAATGAGGCTATTCATCAAGTCAAGTGACTACCTTGTATGGGATGTCATTGAGGATGGGCCATACATTCCATTGAAGCAAGATGGTGAAGGCAAGATGGTGTTGAAGAAGAAAGCCGAAATGAGTGAAGAGGAGAGGAAGAAGATTCAAGTCAACGATAAAGCTCTCCACATGCTTTTTTGTGCTTTCGGTCCGGACATCTATTCAAAGGTCTCCTCCATTGAAAATGCCAAAGAAGTGTGGGACACACTTGAGACTACTTACGAAGGCACCAATGATGTCAAGGAAACTAAGATTGGACTTCTCAATCTTAGTTATGAAAATTTCAAGATGGAGCCCGATGAGACGGTGTCAAAGATGTTTGATCGATTCTCCACAATTGTCAACGGGCTAAAGGGCTATGGAGAGATCATACCGGAAGACAAGCTTGTCCGGAAGCTACTCTATTCACTTCCCGAAGCTTGGGATGGGAAGAGAACCGCCATCATCGAAGCAAAGAACTTGAAGACATTAAAGCTTGATGAGCTTGTGGGTTCTCTCCTTACTCATGAGATCATGAAGCAAGGAAGGGAAGATGAGAAAAAGAAAGAAGGAAAGGATCCCATCATTTGCTATGAGTGCAAACAACCCGGCCACATCCGTTCGGAGTGCCCTCAACTCAAGAAGAAGAGCTTTGAGAAGAAGAAGAAACTCAAAGCCAAACTTGCTACTTGGAGTGATGAGGAGTCATCGGAGGATGACGAACAAGAAGTGGCCAACCTTTGTCTCATGGCACTTGAGGAAGATTCCTCCTTGGTAACCTCTAACTCATCTACTTTAGATTTTTCATATGAAGAATTAAATGATGCATATGATGAGTTGCAAGAGGTATATGATGAATTAGTTGAGAAGTTTAAAGAATCGGTCATTAAAAACAAGAAAATCATTTTAGAGCTAAATGAGAAAAATGACTCACTCACTCAAGCTAATTCTAAATTTGAGAAAAAGATTTTAGGATTAAAAGATGAACTTAAATTCTTTCAAGATGAAAATGTTGATCTTAATAATCTTTTGTCTCAATGCAATAGTGAACACCAAAAGGTGTTAGGTGAGCTAAATGAGCTCAAAAAGTCCTTAAAAAACGTTGGTAGTGTCAAACATGAAGTAGGAGAATCCTCTAGAACACACCAACCTAAGAAAAGGACTAATTACTACAAACAAAGTAGCTACCCTAGACATAGTAGAGCTAAAAGAATTAGAAGTGTATGGGTTCCTAAGGAACTTGTAAAATCTAATAATATTATTGCTATGTCATCTTGGATTCCTAAGGGAACCAAGGTTTTGGGAGCTAACACTCATGGACCCAAAATGATTTGGGTACCAAAAATCAAGGTTTAATATCTTTGTTTGTAGGGGGAGCATTGCTACAAGGCCAAAGCACAAAGTCAAAACTCATGGTACCTTGATAGTGGATGCTCGAGACACATGACCGGAGACAAGAGTCGATTCATGGATTTAAAGCCAAAAAGTGGAGGAGTAGTAACATTTGGTGACAACTCCAAAGGCCACATTAAAGGTATTGGCTCCATAGGTAATCACTCTACCATTCTCATTGAAAATGTCTTATATGTCGATGGTCTTAAACATAATTTATTGAGCATAAGTCAATTGTGTGATAAAGGATTTAATGTTTTATTTGATAAAAATGGATGCAAAATTGTTGACATTAAATCTAATAATATTATGCTCATAGGTCATCGCATAGGAAACATATACATGGTGCATTTAGATGACATACATACATCTCATGCATGTTTAGTTGCTCAAAATGAAAATGATGCATGGTTGTGGCATAGGAAGCTAGGACATGCTAGCATTAGTGTTTTGGAAAAACTAGTCTCTCTAAATCTAGTTAGAGGTTTGCCCAAAATTAAATTTTCAAATGACAAAATTTGTGATGCATGCTCTAAGGGTAAACAACATAAGTCTTCCTTTAAATCCATTAATGATGTTTCTACTAGTAGATGCTTACAATTAATTCACATGGATTTATTTGGGCCAATTAGGACTATGAGCTTGGGTGGTAAATCTTATGCATTCGTGTTAGTTGATGATTTTTCTAGATTTACTTGGGTTCTCTTTTTAAGTACTAAAGATGAGGCTTTGGAAAAATTCATCACATTTTCAAAATTAACCCAAAATGATCTTGAACTTAGAATTTCACACATTAGAAGTGATCATGGAACCGAGTTTCAAAATTTAGGGTTTGAAGAATTTTTGAATGAAAATGGTATTAGCCATAATTTTTCGGCTCCTCGAACTCCTCAACAAAATGGGGTAGTTGAGAGGAAAAATAGAACTTTACAAGAAATGGCTAGAACTATGCTTTGTGAAAATAATTTACCTAAATATTTTTGGGCGGAAGCCACAAACACCGCTTGTTATATTGTAAATCGAGTAATGATTAGGCCAATTTTAAAGAAAACACCTTATGAGATTTTAAAATCTAAAAAGCCTAACATTAGCTATTTTCACCCTTTTGGGTGTAAGTGTTTTGTTTTAAATAATGGAAAAGATAACTTAGGTAAATTTGATGCAAAAAGTGATGAAGCTATTTTTATAGGTTACTCTTTAACCTCTAAAGCCTATCGAGTATTTAACAAAAGAACTTTAGTAGTAGAAGAATCCATTCATGTTGTATTCGATGATAACCTCCTTCCTAGGAAGGATTCTTGTGATGATGATGATGTAGGAATCATAAATGCCTTTGATGGAGGTCAAACTTCAAAGGAGGATGAGATTCAACCAAAAGAAGAAGACACACAAGATCCACCTCTTGAAGCCTTGAAGGACTTGGCTATTGAGGAAAAGGAAGTGAGCTACCCAAGGGAGTTGAACTATGTCAAAGATGGTGAAATCTTGGGTGATCCATCCAAGGGGGTAACCACTCGTTCTTCTCTTAAATTAATGAACCATGTTGCATTTATCTCATGCATAGAGCCTAAAAACATAAAAGAAGCATTGAAAGATGACTTTTGGATTATGGCTATGCAAGAAGAGTTAAATCAATTTGAGAGAAGTAATGTATGGACATTAGTTGATAGGCCTAGTAATCAATCTACAATAGGAACTAAATGGGTCTTTAGGAACAAACTAGATGAGAGTGGTAACATTGTGAGAAATAAAGCTAGACTTGTAGCACAAGGTTACACTCAAGAAGAGGGAATAGATTTTGATGAAACCTATGCACCCGTAGCTAGAATGGAAGCCATTAGGATGTTGCTTGCATATGCATGTTATCATAATTTCAAGCTTTTTCAAATGGATGTTAAAAGCGCATTTTTAAATGGTTTTATAAATGAAGAAGTGTATGTGGAACAACCACCGGGTTTTGAAGATTCAAAATTTCCAAATCATGTTTTCAAACTTACCAAAGCTCTTTATGGTTTAAAACAAGCTCCTAGAGCTTGGTATGAAAGGCTTTCAAACTTTTTAATTGAAAAAGGTTTTGAAAAAGGTAAGGTGGACACTACACTTTTCATAAAAATGTATAAAAATGACATTTTAGTAGTTCAAATTTATGTTGATGATATAATTTTTGGTTCTACTAATGAATGTCATTGTCAAGAGTTTGCTAAGCTAATGCAAGGTGAATTTGAGATGAGCATGATGGGGGAGCTCTCATTCTTTTTGGGACTCCAAATCAAGCAAAAGAAGGATGGCACCTTCATCAACCAAGCAAAATACATAAAGGATATGCTCAAGAAGTTTGGCTTGGAGAATGCAAAGCCTCAAGCCACTCCTATGAGCTCATCTACAAAGCTTGACAAAGATGAAGGAGGTAAGTGTGTTGACTCTAAACTTTATCGTTCTATGATTGGATCCTTGCTTTACCTTACCGCAAGTAGACCGGATATCTTGTTTAGTGTTTGCTTGTGTGCTAGGTTTCAAGCTAGTCCTAGAGAGTCTCACCTTATAGCCGTTAAGAGGATCTTTAGATACCTTAGAGACACTCCTTGTTTAGGCCTTTGGTATCCTAGAGACTCTACCTTCAACCTACATGCTTATTCGGATGCGGACTATGGGGGTTGCAAAATTGATAGGAAAAGTACTTCGGGAACTTGCCAATTCTTAGGTAGTATGCTCATATCTTGGTTCTCTAAGAAACAAAATAGTGTAGCCTTATCTACCACCGAAGCCGAGTACATATCCTTAGGGAGTTGTTGTGCTCAAGTCCTTTGGATGAAGCAACAACTCTTAGATTATGGAATTAAAGTTGGAACCATACCCCTAAAATGTGACAACACTAGTGCAATATGCTTAACTAAAAATCTCATCCAACACTCTAGAACCAAACATATAGAAATAAGGCATCATTTCATTAGAGATCATGTCCTTAAGGAAGATGTGGTTATAGAGTATGTAGACACCTTGAATCAATTAGCGGACATTTTTACAAAACCCTTAGACAAAGAGCGTTTTTGGTCCCTTAGGAGAGAGTTAGGTCTAGCTAGCCTATCTTGACCTTTTAGGACCTTTTTTTTGTGCTTAAATATGCTTGATCTTGTGAAATGTCATGTTTGTATGCTTAGACTCCAAAATTCTTCCATGCCTATAGTTAGGGGGAGTATGTTTCTGTCAAAATATGTTTAGAACTGCTCATACATCATTTGCATACTCATAGGAGAGATTAGGTTCGAGCCTTTGGATGTTCTTTGTACCAAATATGCATTTCTGGGCTTGCAGTATCGATACAGGTGTACGCGTATCGATACATGTTCTTCATTTCGTTTCCCAGAATTCTTTTCGCTTCACGCGTATCGATACGGTTCATCCCGTACCGATACAGGTCGTTTCGATACGGACCCCTCCGTTTCGATACGACTGTTCCAACGGGCATATTTGCAAAAAGACATCTTTACCCCCGTATCGATACACCATCGGGCGTATCGATACCCGACTGCGCTGATGGCTTTAATTAGCCTTTAATGAGTTCAACTTTTACCTAAATTCAAACTTTTCAAAACCTAATTAACCCTAGCCGTTTTTGCCTATAAAAAGGCACTTTCTCCTTCATATTTTTCACATCTCAACTCAAACCTAAAAGAGTTTTTCAAATCAAGCAAGGCTTTGTGCTCTCTTTCTCATCTTTGTGCAAGTTTTCTTCAACTCTTCAAGTTTCTATCAAGGTAATCACCTTTCTTTTTTTTCTTTTTTTTTTTGTTTTAAATCTGCCTTTGTTTAAATTTTTTTTTCCTCTAATTTTCTTTCTTGCCAAAATTTCTCTTTAATTTTTTTTTTCCTTGATAATTACTCAAATTGAAGAAATCTCCCTTGCTTAATTTCTCTCTTAGATCATGGCACCAAAAGAGCCATCGAGGAAGCGACAAAGGGCTAATCAAGCCGGTGAATCCTCCAACCTTGGAGTGATTGCTCGTCCTAACTACTCGACTATCTACGAGCAATCCTTTGAAAGCAATTCGGGTCTCAATCACTTTCGTCAGTATGAGAATTACAAGATCCGTGCCGAAAGGGTAATATCCATCCCTTTTCTCAATTCGGAGCGTTTCAAGTTTGAATATCTCCACTTGCTTCATCGTTGGAATTTCATCCATTTTCTCTCTATTCCCGGTATTTTTTATCGTCTCTTGGTTTTGATTTTCTATGCTAATGCGAGATGTGTTAGTCGAAATGGGGAAGTTGTTGCAATTAACTCCTATCTTATGGGGAAGAAAATAACCCTTGATGTCGAGTCTATTTGTGAGGTTTTCAAGTTGGATGATGAAGGCCTCGATGATGAGCACCATGGGGGGCATGTTCTAAGTGGATCCGTTACCGCCCTCAATGCTCATGACCGAATTCTACATTTGATGGTATCGTGGTGGTTTCGCCCCTCCGGAGGAAAATATTCCACCATCCGTCAAGTGGATGACTTTTGGATTCGGTGTTTCCGTGAAGCCAAACGACCAAATCTTGCTCGTCTTATGTTTGCGGAGATAGTCTATCTCGTTCAACATCGTCACACTCCTCATGTCACCTCCTTCACATACGGTACGGCTTTGAGCTATTTCTTTGTTAAAAAGGGAATTGATTGCTCATATGACATTGCAACTCCACTCACCGATCCTATTGATGAGCACTCCCTTGCTCGGGCAAAATTCTCTTTTGTTAACGGTGAATGGGTACGTCTTGCCGAGTTACCACCGGAAGTTGCCGCAATGCATGAAGCGGCTCAAGCGGCTCAAGCTCCTCAAGCCCCTCAAGTCCAACAACCCAATATGGATGCTCTCATGACCTATCTTAATGAGCAATTCACCGGATTACGTACGGACATGAATACTCGTCTCACATCCATGGAAACTACTTTTGACACGAGGATGACGGGTTTTGAGAATCGCCTCACATCTCTTGAAAGTGGGCAAAATTCCTTGAATATCTCCATTGCCGCTTTCCATGATGAGTGGCGTAATAGTATGCGCACCAATGAGCCTTTAGGAGATGATGATGAAGAAGATGAAGACGACGAAGACGATGCTTAGACGTTTTTCTCTTGTTTGTCATGCATATCATTTAGGACTTTATATTATTTTGCACCTATGCTTTATGTTTTTAGGATTAAGTTTGTCTTAGGGTTAAAACCTATGCTTTGATTTCTATTTTTGCCTTTGTTTGGATTTTAAGTATGTTGCTTTAATGAATAAATACCTATGTTGCTTATTATACCTTTGATTTCTTTATGCACTTAATTGTCTCAAAGATTTTTTGATATAACAAAAAGGGGGAGAAGAAACTAGCTTACACTTTAAAATATTTTGATTTAAATTCAAAGGTTACCAAGCTTATATTAAGGGGGAGTTCTTCATGAAGATTTTTCAAAAATTTTAAGTTTTAGTTTTGTTATATCAAAAAGGGGGAGATTGTAAAACCTATGTTTGATTTTGATATAATTAAATTATTGAGGATTATTTTGTAAAACTTAAAATTAGTTTTTAAGTCCCTTAATAAGTTTTTAAAAAAACACCAACACTTTGAAACTGATTTATAAAACTCAAACTCAAAATATTTTCTAAGTGTTCCAAGGCAAAACCACTCAAAAACGTCCAGGCGTATCGATACAGCACCTAGCGTATCGATACCATTTTGCCAAACTTGGTCACTGCCAAACCCTCGTATCGATACCCCAAACCCTAGTATCGATACTCCCCTGTGTTAAAATTCAATGAGTTTGAATACGGTACCGATACGGCTAACCCCGTATCGATACGTGCTTTATGATTTTTTAAAATAAGTCGGTTTAAAAAATATGACCGTTGGTGTCAATTGGTTGGTAACCAATCTTTAAAAGTTAGTTGACCCGTATCGATACGCCTAAATTCCGTACCGATACGGAGGTTGGACAGTAAGCTAAGTTCACAAAATAGTATCGATACGGCCCTTGCTGTTTCGATACCCCGTACCGATACGCTTACATGCGTATCGATACCCCTGTATTAAATGCACACAACGGCTCTTTCTTTTCTGAGACAGGTACCGATACTCCTTCCCGCGTACCGATACTGGTAGCTGCACAAGTGCATTTATGGTGGTAAGAGAGGGTTCCAACGGCTCTAATTAAGTCCCCAACCACCCAAACGGCTAGAATTCAATGAGAAGGTATAAAAGGGACATCCAAAAGCATCAGCAACAACTATTGAACTTCAAGCAAACATCCAAGCATCAAATTCAAGCATTAGAGCAAAAATCCTAAATTTGTGTAAAATCCCAATTTGTGTTCTTCATTCTTATTTTGTAAAATTGGGTTGAGTGCTTGTATTGGGGCTATCATTTGTATTGAGAGATACCTAATTAGCCTACAAATTCCTTTGTTCTCTTGTGTGAGGGTTGGGTTGATTTTTGGGTAGAAAAATCAACCGATATTGTAAAGGGTTGCCTCCTTGTCCTAGAAAAGGGGAAGATCAATTTAGTGAAATTGTTGCAAATCCTTAGTGAGACTAAGGTAGTGGATGTAGAGTTCATTTGGAACTTGAACCACTCTAAATTCCTTGTCCTTCAATTTTAATTTGCCAATTTCCACTACAATCCTTCAAATTTTCAATTCACCCCCCCTCTTGGTAAATATCGATCTTTCGATCCACTCAACACAAACCAGTAGTTAAAGTAAAGGAGTCACCTGATCAAGTGTAATCGGCAATTCATTTCTTCTCATATTTGTTCACATACCACTTACCAGAGTCGCTGCTATTTTACACTAGCTTTAAGGTGGAGAGAGATATCATATCATCCAACCCCAAATTGCAGGCGACGCTTCCTCTACAGTATCCACTTACAACACATCTGTCACTTTCATTTGGAGTATATTTTCTTTACATCAACTAAACGAACCCAAAAATCAAAAATTTATTTGAAACAAATAACTTGCAACAAGACTCAAACCCTCATCCCATAATATGTAAGGGCCTAGCACAAAACAAATGTGCCAGGAAAAGAATTTGATTTATTTCCACTAAAATTTATATTTAACGTATATTAAGTTATCAATAACACAAAATAAAATATTAAAGCTAGAGGAGTGATTTGAACACAAAATAAAATATTAAAGTTAGAGGAGTGATTCGAACACAAAATTTTATTGATAAAAATTTAAATATTTAAACTTCAAGTTAAACTAAAAAGTTGTGATACTTTTAACTTAAATTATATTTAACTAAATTGTGATTAAGATTAAAAATCAAACTATGTTTCATCTTTTCATTTTGTTCGATAATGAAAAATTAATTAAATAATCATTTTTAATTTTTATAAAATTATTTTAAAAATTAAATTAATAATATTTATTTGTTATAGAATATAAACTTTTAAATTAATAAGGTTATGTGTCGAATCACTCCCCTAGCTTTAATATTTTATTTTGTGTTGTTGGTAACTTAATATACATTAAATATAAATTTTAGTGAAAATAAATTAAATTCTTTGCTTGGCACATTTGGTTTGTGTTTGGCCTTCCATATTATGAGACATGGGTTGCAAGTTATTTGTTTCAAATAAATTTTTAGTTTTTGGGGTTCGTTAAATTAATTTAACACTCTTAATCACCTTGGGGATGTGGGTTCGAAACCTAACCTCCCAATTTAAATATTTTTTTTATTGTTGTGGTGGTGACACGTGTCACCGCCAAAACAGGAAAGGTATCTAAGATGAACAATTTCGACAAAAAAATAATTTGGTGACAAAAAACAGAAAAAAGATAATAATTGAGTGACCACCAGCATAATTTTCCCTTTTTAAATTTGTCCACTTTTAGTAAAAACAGATATAGGTCGCTATGTAAGTTCTTTAATCAGGATTCGGACCCTCGGGTCCAAATAAGGGTGAGAGAACAATACCAAAAAATACGAAATTATTTTTTTTAAAAAAAAGTTAAAAGGTAATTACAAGTAATACCTGCTCCGAATCACTGTTGGTGCTCGAACTCGTGACTTCTAGAAACAATAATTATTCCCTTAACCACTGAGGCAAGTTGGTTCATGCAATTTAAAATTAATTTTGAATATGTGCAATGAGTGTTCAAAAATACTCAACATCATTAAAAAATAATCTAGTATTTATAATAAAAATACTCGAATTTGCAGGTCGGGGGTTTTCAGGTTGGCCATGTTCGTAAAATTTTCCTTATTCGCGTATTCAACTACCCGATAGCCGATCTTTTTTCTTATCAAAGAGGAAAGTCAATTTCATAAAACAAAGCAAGGGGAAAACAACCTCCAATACTTACATGAGCCAATCAAAATGGCATGCAAAAGCACGCAACCGCAAACATGGAGAGCAAAAAATCTCCCTAGACCGTGCCAACAACCGAAAACAACAAGAACGTTGGCAAAATACACGCAAACAAAGGGCAAACATCCAACAAAGACGAAAGCCAAGACATGGATGAATCCTACGCACAAGATCATATTAAACACAAAGAAGAGACTTGAAGAAAAGATAACATCTCGCCTTTTCTAAAACTGGACTATGGACACTATCCCGAAATCCTAATGAGAGAAAACAGGCAAGGACATTTTTGTCTTTCGATCATACAAGCAGCAAGAAGAAAGCACAACGCCTTGGGCTAAATAATAATATATTTTTCTTTGTCTTTCGATGATGTTGAAATCGTCAAGGATATTTTTATTCCTTAAAACTCTCAAAGAGAAAATAGGCGGAACTTCAAAAATTAGGCAAAAAGCAAGGGTAATCACCACCGTAAACACTAAGAAATTAAATGGTGCCCGCTTAAAAAACCTTGGAAAACACAACGAACAGCTGGTCAAACTAAGAAACATAGGACAAATGTTGAGTGTACAAAAGTTCTATATTTTACCCCTATTTAACCCATATTTCTGCTGCATTCAAGCATAATTCATTGCATTTAGGATAGATTTCATCCATACATCACAATTATATCAAATGGCGCAGTTTCTACTGAAATTGGTTGTTTTTGCAGGTAGCTGCTGTAGCAGATGAAGGGCAGTGGAGAAGCAGAGCTGGACACTGGACTGCAGCTGAGAAGAAGGATGATGCCATGACCGATGTCATGGCAGCCAAGGACGACAGCAATGGTGAAGGGAAGAAGTGAAGTGGACCTCGACAGAAAGAGGAAATTAAGTCGGTCTGTCGTGGAGCACTCTTATAATTTTCCAAGCCCTAGATCAGAATGAAGGTCAAGCCCAAAGTTCAAGGAAGAAACTCCAAGCAAGAAGGAATGACGAATTAAAGATATATGCTCTGAAGATTTAGTCTTTAATAGAGTTGTATTTTAGTTTAAACTTGTATTCTTGCCATATTAGAAAATTTGAACCCAAGGCCTATATAAAGGCATGTAATTCGACATAGGGAATGATATCTTACTCTCTAGGCTTCTTCCCCTAAACCCTAGTCGTTTTCCCCTTCTCATCATGTTCTAAACTTCCCCTAGGGCTAAGGGTTGATTCTGTAAAGTAGTTGCAAGGATTGCATTGTTTTAGGATTTTCTTTTGTTTAATAAAATAGACTTCAAGTTTGCTTATTCTGGTTTTCAACATCTTGCAAGAGTATCGGGAGAGCATTGTGAGATTACTCATTTACTTAATATCGGGAGAGTTAAGTATACGAAAGGAATAAGTACGGGTTCTCCAGTTTATGGTTGAACTATCTCGGACCTAGGGATAGGACGATGTTAAGTGGCTAAGGAAGAATTCAACAACATCGGTGTTCATCCTTCGATTCACGCCGGGAGGTATCATCAAAGACGTGGTCATCGACAGACTTGGACCTAGGGATAAGCCAAGGCATAGCAGAGATTCTTGCCAAACTTGAAGTGCTGAGTTGTGTGTTCGCTGCCGCGACAACAACAGACCGCTGCCGCAGCAGGTGCTGCCGCGACAGGCGCTACAACAGAGCAGAGAAGTCTTAGACATTGCAACACCTGCACTACGGAGCATATCAATACCGACCTATTCTTTACTCTGAATATTTTATTCTTTTATTTTCAATCTTCTTTATTAGTTAGTGACAAACTATTAAAACTCTTTCTTTTCCCCTTCGTGCAAAAAATTAAGGTTGAAGCTATTAGCCCAGTCCCTGTGGAGACGATATCCGATACTTACGTATCACTTTATTACTTGCGTCGTGTACACTTGCACTACATTGCGATAGACACTTTTACACGCAACAACAAAAAATCCCATGAATCTCGATTTTATGCAGTAGGACAAGACAAAGCAAGATAGGAAAAGACCAAAGTGCCCTCATCGCCAATCCTCTGCAAGAACTGAGACCCTTCTCTAGTGAGGCACCGACCACTCCGAATGGGGGGTATAACCATGAACAAGAGGTATCCACCGAAGAAAATTTTTCTTCTTCCCTTTTTTCGGAGGGAACGGTGGATCTGAGCAAAATCGATGAAACAGAAAAGCTACGATTGACTGGAAAGAAAAAAAATGAAAATAAAAAAAGGGCGGACTCCACTTTCCCTTTAAAGAGGCATACTATAAAAATAGACATGTTTATGGAACTTCTTACCTGGATGGGAATCAAGAAAGTTCAAAGTTCGAAATATTAAAAAAAAGAATAAGATAAATATATATATTATGGTTTGAAAAACCCTTTGTGACATTTCTTTTTGATTCTAAACGATGGAATCGACCTTTGCGATACATAAAAAATGACCGGTTTGAAAATGCTATAAAAAAATGAAATGTAACAATATTTTTTTACACATGCCAAAGTGATGGATTCTCCGGCAACCAAAGAAGTTCCAAACCAAACCGCTTCTTCGGTGATAGCCTTCAACACGACGCCGACGCTTACGAAACCGGCGCCGCGCAGACCTTTTCCGTCATTCCAAGAAAGGCTCCCGAACCAAAGCTCGTCTACCTTGGGTTTTTCGGCGACCATTCCAGTGGCCACTCCACAACAAAGCCTCCGTCGGGTAAAGCCCAGCTCCTTAGAGCCTCCGAACAGCACCACTGCCCATTCCAGCCCTAACGACAGTCCCTCGCTCCAATAACTCACACCCACTGTGCAACTCCGCCGCTGCTGATGAATGACGGCTCGCTTCAGTCGAGAATCCAACAAACTGAGAGCAAAACCAAGCAACAATACCAGATGGGGGTAGAAAACGCAACGTAACCCGAATACCCGATAGCCGGTCTTTCTTTTTTTTTATTAAAATTTCAGTTTCAAAGGTGAATGAAAAACAAACTATTCAAAACTTGGATTATTATACTGTTACAAAACGTGAAAAACAAACTATTCAAATCTTCCCACGACTCCGTTGTTCTAAGTTCATTCCATACTTTAAATAGAGCACCCAATGATTCTCATCATGTAAAATACAGTAGCACCTGAATGTGAAAAAAATAGGGTATTCTGTTATTCGAATAAGTGGGTATCCGAGCTTTACGGGTATTTGACTTGCAGGTATTCAATTATCATGGGTCGGGTCACGAACTGAGTTTTTGGTATCTGAATATGACTTATTTTTTTTTATTTGAGTTTAAAGAGAGACGAAGCCGAATTAGGGAGTTAGGAGAAAAATATAAATTTTGAGAATTGCGGTTAACGTGGTTAAATTCATAATTAATTTATTTTTTTAATGGCACAATGTCAAAAAATACCCCACATCAAGGGTATTGGTACACATTCTCGTTTATCAGTACGGGTTGCTAGAAAAATATATTTTGAGTCCAAAGGACCTATAATTCGAAGATTAAGGCCCAATAAACTTCTAAAGGGATAAAATGATTGGTAAAACCGAGAAACTGGATTTTAAACCCTATATATAGGTGTGTAATAAGTAATAACATGATAATACATTGTACGACTTGTTGGGTTGGAACAACAACGACCCTTGTTAGATCGAATAACTGTTGAGTACCACGTAAAAAGGTTGTCAAGAATGGGATTCGAACCCATGCCTTTTCGGACCAGCACCTGAAGCTGGCGCCTTAGACCAACTCGGCCATCTTGACTTGGTGATAGAGTTTTCAGATGTAATATAAGTATCCAATTTCAGTAGTTTTAGAGGTTCAAATACACCAAAGTAATTTTACAACATCGAGTCTTTATTCTATTTTTATTTGAAAAAATTCGTAAACATTGTGTACCAAATTCACATTTTAAGTAGCATATTCTGTTTTTTAATAAAATTATTTTTCTATAAATTCAAATATAAAAAAATATTAAAACCATGGAAATTAGAGTTAATATAGACACTTAGTCACTCACTAATTGTATTTGAGTAAAAATAGATACTTTAATTTTATACTTAAAATTAAAATTAGATTCTTATTTTTTATTTATAATTTCTAGTACAATGACTTGGCATCATTATTATTTTTAATTTAGCCACTGGTATCCGACTCATTGGCCAACAAATTCATATAAGATTTTGTAGAGGCTCAATATCCGGGGACCCTTTCAACTTAATTTTTTCCATTCACAATATCAGGATTCGGATCGATTTTTTTGTGTTTTTTCACCATTATATGTAATAGCAATTTGACAAAAATAATTTAGATATCGACCCTGTTTGGCAATTAGCGGATAGCTGATAGCAGATTACATTAGCTGATAGCTGAGAGCTGATTGCATTAGATGATTTGACTAGCGAATTGTATTAGTCAATTGTATAAAAGTGTTTGGTAAAATTAACTAATAGCTGATAGTTGTTAGATTATTTAAACAAGTAAAATGACATATAAGGACATGATTATATTCAATACTTGTTTGAATAGTTTATTAGTTATCAATATTTTGTATCTAATTAATATTAATTAGATCTATAAAATTATTTTTAATATAAATTTTCTAAACATATTCGAATGATTTATATATTAATTTATATAATTATTTTAATATAATTTAACTAATTAATAAATTTAAATACATATAAATATGTGATAATAAAAAGAAAAAATAAATAGGATTAGCTTATAAATAGGGTGAGAAAATATTTAATTTAGGTTATTTTGAGATTTTTGGTAACTAGTAAAGGTAAAATAGTCTTTACAGCTCTAATATCAAACCTCTAATTTCAAAAACTCCTATTATTAGCTTTTTCAAAATTAGCGGTTTCACTCCAATCCACTGTTCACCAAACAAAAATATTAGTAGATTTGACTGATCAAACCTTTAATTTTTGTCTAAACCTCTCTTTATCAAATAGGGTCATTAAAAACATATTTGAGAGGTTTTGTTTTGTACTTTAAACTAAATATTAGTTTAACCACCGATATTCGCCATTAATCGACTAATCCATATTTGAATTCGTAAAGACACAATATAAGGAGACCTTCTCATCTTAATTTTTTCCAACCAACTAGTTGTTAGTTAAACCAAATATTTTAATAAAGAAGAGGAGGATTACGAAAAGAAAGAATGATGTTTGGGACCATGGAATAATATCGATTTGGGACTTTTCTAGTATGCGGCCGCCTAATATACGGCTAAGAAACGGCGTTACCAGAAACATTATAAGATATATAATGTATTCGGTAAAGCGCTACCGGATATGTTGATATGAAATGATGTATCCGGTAAAAAACATGAAAAAAAATGAAAAAAAATGGTAACCGACAAATTTAAGTTATCGGTCAAACATAACAAAATCGGTAAAATGACCTATTTTGTTGATCTGAATATCAATATATTCGGTAGCGCCTAAATTGTTGATATATTTCGAGCTAATGGGGCCTCGGAAATTCCCACGACAACAAAACCGGTAAAATTACCGATTTTGTTATCCGAATATCAATATATTCGGTAGCGCCTAATTTGTTGTTAATTTCGAGCTGATGGGGCCTTGGAAATTCCCACGATAACAAAACCGGTAAAATTACCGATTTTGTTGATACTCATATCAATATATTCGGTAGCGTCTAAATTGTTATTATTTGATCGTTTACATTAATATTAAACATTTAAACAAACCGGTACAAGGGTAACGTAATAGGTAGCCAATAAGAATCGATACTTTAAACAATAATATCGATATTTTAATAAAAACATTGGAACTGGTTCAATTGTGGGTCGATAGTATGGATACTTAAATAAAACATATGGATACTTATATTAAATGTGTCGATACGTTTATTAGAAGTATGGATACTTTCTTTAAAAAGAATGAGTACTTGCAGGAAAAGTATGGATACTTATATCAAATGTTTGGATACTTCTATTAGAAGTATGGATACTTTCGAAAAAGTATGGATACTTCTATTAAATCGTTTATATCAATTATATTTATGAAAAAAAAGAGTTCCCAATGAAAAGTTTAATTAATATAAGGAAAAAATAAGAAAAGCGCGAGCATATCAGAAGGCAGTAAAGCAATTGAAAATGGTGTTATTAAGTTAAATTCAAAGGAAGAAAACCCGAAAAAGGATGCTACCACAAGTATGGAGCATGTAGAGAGGAGCCAGAAGATCCAAAAGAATCAAGAAAATACAAGTGCATCAGATAGTAAGGAAAAGATTACAAAATCGAATGACAATCCCAATAAACGAATAAATGCTGAGCAACCTGACCTTTCAAATAAAAATATGAAGAATGAAGAAAAGCAAGAGGGCAATAAAAGAAGAAAACAAAATGAACAGAAGGTAAAACACAGTAACTCAGTGAGGAATAACACATGTGACGAAAAACGAGATGGCAACGGAAAGAAACAAGAAATTGAGAAGAAAGAAAAGATTAATGGTCTAATATTTATGTGCAATGCAAAGACCAAGCCGAATTGTTTCCAATATCATGTAATGGGGTACCAGCTGGTAAAAAGGATCTTGTCCTGAAGAAGACTAAATAATTAATTTATTTTATTAAATTAAAATTAGGACTAAATTGATATAGTTTATAAGTAACGAGGACTAAATATGTAATTATACCTTTATTTTTTTAACTGCCACGTCACCCTTCCGTTAACCTTTAACGGCTGGTGGTCACATTGATACCATTTAAATAGTTTGGTGGTTTAATTGTGGCGAAAAAAAGTAATGTGGTCAGATCGTAACTTTTACAATAGTAAGGTGGTCATTTATGTAGTTTACCCATACAAAAAACTGTGCCCAACGTATCGATATTTTCGACATTTTTTTTTCCAACCGCGGTTACATTGCTGTTCAAAAAGTATCGATAAACTTTTAAAAAGTATGGATACTTTCGAGATTAAGAACAAATTAGGCGCTATCGAATATATTGATATGAGTATCAACAAAATCGGTAATTTTACCGATTTTATTATCGTGGGAAGTTCCAAGGCCCCATCAACTCAAAATTATCAACAAATTAGACGCTATCGAATATATTGATATTCGGATCAACAAAATAAGCCACCTTTCTATCCGGTTACGCCGTATATTAGCCGCCTTACCGCAAAATTACCCATCGATTTGAGGAGCGCGTCATGCTTTATTTTTGTATCCGAAATTTCTCTCATTTATGCCTCTTCTAAGAGATTCAAAAAAATCTTTATTAAAAAGATTGTCAAGAATGAGATTCGAACCCATGCCCTTTCGGACCAACACCTGAAGCTGGCGCCTCAGACCAACTCGGCCATCTTGACTTGTTGATACTCCCTTCAGGGTATCATATTTTATGTTTTATCTTAACTTAAAAAGGGTTATTATGTAAATTGGTCATGAACTTGACAACTTTTCTCGGATTAGTACCTAAAGTTTATTTTTTTAAGGGTAAAATAGCTAAATCATCACTTAACTTTGCTTCGTGACTTGTTTTGGTCACTCAACTTTAAAAAAGTTCAATTTACTCACTCAACTTTCAACATTGACCTATTTTAGTCACTACACCGTTAAATTAGTAACTCCGTTATGACATGTTTTATTTTATCTATATTTAAGCCACATAGGCATTGCCAAGTCATAAATTAAAGGCAAAAAAAAATCTCTTTTATGATTTAAATACTTCATTTTCTTCTTTGCTGTGTCTTTATTTCTTCATTGTTGGAGATGAGCAAAAGTTTGTGTTTTCCATTGAAGGCTGCAACAACAACCTCACCACATTCCTTTTCCCCTCTATTGAAATCACTCACCAAATTTTCGTTTTCTGTCAACCCATTTGAATCTTTATTTTTCACCTTCAAATCCGAAACCCACTTGCATCTTCACCTAAAGAAGCACGATTTCAGTCGGTTCATTAATTTTATCGCCCTTTGACCGTCTTTGAAAATAATTTTCTTAGATTTAGGCTCGGGTTGAGGCTCTTGATCAACAGTACAAAACTGAAAGCTCTCTCTGTTTGTACGCGCCCTTTAGGAGTCTTGAGTTTCACGCGTTTGCGGTTTTTTTTTTTCAACTAGGTTCAAATGATTTTTATCCCAACTATTTATTGACATGACAGAATTATGATCAAACATTGAAAGTAATAAATATTTATTAAATATTAAAATCTAAAAATTTAAAAGAATAAAAGTCTTAAAACGACCTAAATTGTTATTGTAGGAATGATTTCATCTACATGAACGAATGTACATAGGAGTGGAAGCGACTTTTATCTCTACCAAAATTTTTGGTTTAATAACATTTTCAGTTTAAATTTAAGTCAAGTAATACTTTTACTCCATCTATTTTTTCAGTTTAAATTTAGAGATTTTTTTGTACTTTAAACCAAATAGATTTTTTTTGTTTACTAGTGGTTTCGACTCGTTAATCGACTAATCTGGATTCAAATTTGTAAATACTCAATGTAGGGCGGCTCTCCCAACTTATTTTTTTTCATTCACAAATCATAATTTGAACACATGACCTTATGTAATGCTTTATCCCGCTAGACCAACTAGTTGTTAGTTAAACCAAATATTTTAATAAAGAAAAAGAGGATTTTAAGTACCAAAATTAACATTTTAAGTAGCATGTTCTACAATCCAATAGGTGATTTTAGTGGAAAAGTGGATGATGTTCATCTTAAGAGATCCATGTTCAAATTGCTTTGTTTGCAAGGTATGTGTACATTGTCAAAAGGTTAAGAATATGTATGAACATATATTATCTTGTAATCACCTTAAAATTATTAAAAAATAACATATTGTAAAAAAATTAAATAAAATTACTTCTCGATGGATTCAAATATAAATAAAAAAACACTAAAACTAAAACCATGAAAATTAAAGTTAATATATATGCTGACTAATTGTATTTGAGTAAAAGTAGATGTTTTAATTTTACACATAAAAGTAAACCTTATTTTAAAAAAATTCTAGTACAATCGTTGATATCGTTAATATTCTCTTTTTTGTTAATACTTAATGTTAATTGTTTTTGATGAACAAAGATAGCATGTGTGTTTGTTGAGTTTATAATGATTTTCGTTGATAGATCATTAGTAACGAAAAGAAATTATTTGTTTTTTTTTTTTGTGTTTATATGTATGTTTTAGTATTTAAAAAATTGAGTTTAGAGTTTATGGTTGAAGTTAATTTTTTAAAGTTTAAGATTTAATATTTAAAATTAAAGTTAATATATATGCTCACCGTTTATGTAGTTTACCCTATAGTTTTCGGATGTAATATAAGTATCCAATTTCAGTAGTTTTAGAGGTTTAAATACACCAAATATTTCAAAATGTAAAATTTAATTGTACTTTAATTTTACAACATCAAGTCTTTATACTATTTTTATTTGAAAACATTCGTAAACATTAGGTACCAAATTCACATTTTAAGTAGCATATTCTAATTTTTTTAATAAAATTATTTTTTCATAAATTCAAATATAAATAATAAAAAATACTAAAACCATGAAAACTAGAGTTAATATAGATACCCAGTCACTCAATAATTGTATTTGAGTAAAAATAGATATAAAATTAAAATTAGATTCTTACTTTTTATTTATAATTTCTAGTATAATAGTTGGCATCATTAATATTTTTTATTTAGCCATCGCCCATTGGTATCTGGCTTATTGGCCAACTAATCCATATATAATTTTGTAGAGGCTTAATATGTGTGCGACCCACTCAACCAAATTTTTTCCATTCACAACATCATGATTCAAGTAAATTTTTTCGTGTTTTTTCACCCCTATATGTAATAGCGATTTGACAAAAACATAATTTATAGATTTTGTTTTGTACTTTAAACCAAATATTGATTAACCACTGATATTCGGCCATTAGTAAACTAATTCGAATTCGTAGAGACCCGGTATAAGGAGACATTTTTATCACAATTTTTTCTATTCACAACATCAAAAATTGATAATATGATCTTGCCTAAAGTTTTATCCCGCTAGATCAACATCAACTTGACAAAATTTTATCTCGCTAAACCAACATCATGCTTTATTTTTGTATCCGAAATTACTCTCATTTATGCCTCTTCTAAGAGATTCACAAAAATCTTTAATAAAAAAATTGTCAAGAATGGGATTCGAACCCATGCCCTTTCGGACCAGCACCTGAAGCTGGCGCCTTAGACCAACTCGGCCATCTTGACCTGGTGGCAAGGTTTTTAGATGTACTATAATGATTGAAACTCTTTAGTTTTAGAGGTTTAATACACCAAAGATCCCTATATTATTTCAAAATGTAAGATTCAATCATAGTTTAATTTTTAAAGACATTGTTCTCAATATTGAGTACCAAAATTAACATTTTAAGTAGCATGTTCTAGAACCCAATAGCCAATAGGTGATTCCAGTAGAAAAGTGGATGATGTTTATTTTAAGAGATTCGGGTTCAAATCGCTTTGTTTGCAAGGATGTGTACATTGTCAAAGGGTTAAGTATATGTATGAGCATATAATATCTTGTAATTGCCTTAAAATTATTAAAAAATAGCCTATTCTATTTTTTTAAAATAAAATTACTTATCTATGGATTCAAATATAAATGAAATAAAAAACACTAAAACTAAAACCATGAAAATTAAAGTTAATATATATGCTCACTAATTGTATTTGAGTAAAAGTAGATGTTTTAATTTTACACATAAAAGTAAACCTTATTTTTTTTATAAAAAATCTAGTACAATCGTTGATATCGTTAATATTTTCTTTTTGTTAATACTTAATGTTAATTACTTTTTATGAACAAAGATAGCATGTGTGTTTGTTGAGTTTATAATGATTTTCGTTGATAGATTATTAGTAACGAATAGAAATTATTTGTTTCTTTTTTGTTTTTATATGTATGCTTCAGTATTAAAAAAATTTAATATTTAAATACACCAAATATTTCAAAATGTAAAATTTAATCGTACTTTAATTTTACAACATCGAGTCTTTATACTATTTTTTATTTGAAAACATTAGTAAACATTGGGTACCAAATTCACATTTTAAGTAGCATATTCTAGTTTTTTTAATAAAATTATTTTCCATAAATTCAAATATAAATAAAAATTTTACTAAAACCATGAAAATTAGAGTTAATATAAATACCCAGTCACTCAATAATTGTATCCAGTAAAAATAGATATTTTAATTTTATACTTAAAATTAAAATTAGATTCTTACTTTTTATTTATAATTTCTAGTATAATTGTTGGCATCATTAATATTTTTTATTTAGCCATCGATATCTGGCTCATTAGCCAACTAATTCATATATGATTTTGTAGAGGCTCAATATATGTATGATCCTCTCAACCTAATTTTTTCCATTCACAATATCAGGATTCAAGTAAATTTTTTTCGTGTTTTTTCACCCCTATACGTAATAGCGATTTGACAAAAAAATAATTTATACACTAAAAACATAATTTAGAGATTTTGTTTTGTACTTTAAACCAAATATTGTTTAACCACTGATATTCGACCATTAGTCAATTAATTCAAATTTGAATTCGTAGAGACCCGGTATAAGGAGATCTTTCTATCTCAATTTTTTCTATTCGCAACATCAAAAATTGATAATATGAACTTGCCTAAAATTTTATCCCGCTAGACCAACATCACCTTGGCAAAATTTTATCCCACTAAACCAACATGAAGCTTTATTTTTGTATCCGAAATTACTCTCATTTATGCCTCTTCTAAGAGATTCACAATAATATTTAAAAAAGATTGTCAAGAATGGGATTCGAACCCATGCCCTTTCGGACCAGCACCTGAAGCTGGCGCCTTAGACCAACTCGGCCATCTTGACTTGGTGATGAGGATTTCAGATGTATTATTACAATTTCATTTCTTCAGTTTTAAAGGTTTAAATACACCAAAGATCCCTATATTATTTCAAAATGTAAAATTTAATCATACTTTAATTTTTTTTAACATAGTTCTCAATATTGAGTACCAAAATTCATTTTTTAAAACATTGTTCTCAATATTCTCAATATTGAGTACCAAAATTCACATTTTGGCTATACTTGGTATGGTGGAAAAGTGGGAGAAAGGTGGAGAAAAGAGAAATTGAAAATAAAATGAATTTAATGATTGTTTGGTAGAGTAGAAAATTAGAAAGAAAAAAATAGGAGGGGTATAATTTTTTTATACAAATAGTTTTTTCTCTAAATTGAGTGAAAATAGAAAAGAAAAGTAAATTTCAATCATGCTTTAATAATAAAATCATCAAATTATATTTAAACATTTTAATTTCTTTCACCATATTTATAATTAATTTTTATAGTTTTATCTAATATTTTTATTATAATTTTATTTCTGTTCAATTTAGTCCCTAAAAAATTTTTAATCTAGAATTTACCCTCATTTGTTTTAAATTTTATTATTAAATTCACTATTATTAATATAATAACATTTTATTCACATTAGTCCCTAAAATATTTATTTTTTCACTTTAGTCCCTAAAATATTTATTTAATCTAAAATTTCCCTTATTTGTTTTAACTTTTATTATTAAATTCAATATTGTTAATATAATAATATTTTGTTCATTTTTTTGAAAAATTGGCCCATGTAATTGTAAACTTTACGTTTCAGTCACTAATTTCATAATTGCAATTAACACTCTATTTCAAATCCGATTTCAAGAAGAATTTAACATTAAGTATAATTAGAATTAATGAGTCTAAAACGGACCTGAAACTGAATTTTTAACTTAAAATCCAACTTATGAATTAACGAGTTATTTGTAGCATTGGATATTCCAATTGGATTTATTTGTATCGGGTTTTAAGTATTACATTGATAGTGAAACTCTTCATACTAAATTATAAAAATTAGAAATAAATAGAGGTTAATTTCGGATTAAATAAAAATTTTATGGGCTAAACTAGACAAAAATAAAACCATATTAACAATATTGGACTCAATTATAAAAAAATAAAAATACATATATGTCAATTTTGAATTGAAAAAAATGGGGGATTAAATTGAATAAAAATAAAACTATATTAAAAATATTTTATTAAATTATAAAAATTATAAACAAATAGGGGTCGATTTTAAATAAAATAAAATTTTAGGGACTTAATTAAATAAAATATCATATTAAAAACATTCCACTAAATTATAATAATTAAAAATAAATTATAATTTTCAAAGCTTAATTTTCTTTCCTCTCACTTTTTCATTGTACCAAGCAATCGAGAGGAATGAAACTCATTTTCCTTCTAGATTTTTATCCTCTCAACCAAGTACACCGATGGGAAAAAAATATTTTTTTTTTCATTCTTTCATTTTTCCTTCACTTCAATTTTTCACCCTTCCAATTTTCTTTCCCCTCTACAAAGCAAAGCCTTAAAGTAGCATTTTCTAGAACCCAATAGGTGATTCCAATAGAAAAGTGAATGATATTTATTTTGAAATACTCAGGTTCAAAATCGTAAGGCATGTGTGCATTGTCAAAGGGTTAAGAATGTGTATGAACATATATTATGTTGTAATCACCTTTAAGATTATTAAAAAAACATATTCTAATTTTTTTAATAAAATTACTTCTCGATAGATTCAAATATAAATGAAAAAAAAAAACTCAAAAACTAAAACCATGGAAATTAAATTAATATATACGCTCACTAATTGTATTTGAGTAAAATTAGATATTTTAATTTTATACGTAAAAGATTTAAAATTAAACCTTATTTTTTAAAATTTCTGGTACAATCGTTGTTAATATTTTTCTGTTAATACTTAACGTTAATTATTGCTGGTGCCCAAATTCTGCTATCTTTGTTCGTCAACATCTATATATGCTTGTTGAGTTTATAATGATTTTCGTTGATAATAGAATTCATATGTTTATTTTTGTGTCTATATGTTTCAATATTAAAATTGAGTTTACGGTTTAGATTGAAGTTTAGTTTTCAAAATTTTTTAATTTAATATTTAAGATTAAAGGTTAAAATGTTAACTTTAATTTTTTAGTATTATGGCATAAATAAAATATCAAAAGAAAAAAACATGAAATTTTTATTATTGTTCGTTAAAACCAGGATAAATGTGAACAATTTCATCAGAAATTCTTTATGCACCAAAATAATATAGGTCTAATAATATTATTGTCCCTTGAATTTTTCAATAAACATTTGAATTCTTTTTTTTGTCCCTTTAAATTCTTTTTTTTCAAATTGAATTAATTGACAGAAAAATCATATATTGATATATATATATATTACAATTTTTCACTTTTATGATTTTTATAATTTCTAATGATTTATATATATATATATATATATATATATATATGAAAAATATCTCATGCATTAGCGGTGGAAAAAATTTCACAAGCGCCTTAATTTTAGGGTTTAAGTGCATGAGTTTAAAATTTAGGGTTTATGGTCTAAAATTAACGTTTATGGTTAGAATTTAGAGGTTATGGTTTAGGTTTTGGATAATATGATTAGATATTTGAGTTTTAAGCTCTAACCCCTAAAATTTAAGCATAAAACCTAAATTCTAATCACACCCCTAAATTCAAAACTCATACACTTAAACCCCTAAACACTGAACCTACACAAAATTCATAAACTCTAAAATTAAAGTGCTTGCAGAAAACCCTAAAACTAAGGCGTTTGTGACAAAAAATTTACACAAACACTTTTGCATGGAATAATTACCTTTTTTTACATTTTTCTCTTTTTATGTAAAATTACAATACAATTTATATTAATATTATTAAACAGAAAATAGTTAATGTTAGCATAACGTATTCATACATTTTATGTCAATTGCTTCAATTCGATAAAAATTAAAAGGGGTAAACTACAACGGAGATCACTCAATTATAGATAAGGTTACATTTGGGTCACCTAATTATTAAAAGTTACATTTGGGTCACTCAATTATAGGTAAGGTTAGATTTATGTAACCCAATTATTAAAGGTTATATTTAGGTCACTCAATTATGGCTAAAGTTACGTTTGGGTCACCCTTCATATTTAAAAAAAGTATAAAAATTTGTGTATTAGATTAATTAATGATTTCAAATGAAGCACTCTAATGTTAACGAGGATTTACAAGTGGTTTGGAAGAAAAAATGACTAAATTGATGTATTTTTTTAAATATGAAGGGTGATCCAAACATAATTTTACCCACAATTTAGTGACCCAAATGTAACCTTTAATAATTGGGTGACCCAAATGTGACCTTACATAAAATTGAGTGACCTAAATATAACTTTTAATAATTAAGTGACCCAAGTGTAACATTACCTATAATTAATTGACATTCGTTGTAGTTTACCCAATTAAAAGTCGGAGAGCCCCTCTAAAATAAAAGAAAACGACGCCGTCATTAACAATTTTTTTACAACAGCCGTTATAAATTAACAAAAGTCAAAAACCCTCTCATCTCATCTCTAACTTGCCTACCTCTACGCCTCCCTCCAAGCTCTCACGAAACCCTAATAATGGCGATCGACAAAAACGAACCTAGCAAAGTCCGGTGGGGAGAGCTAGAGGAAGACGACGATCTCGACTTCTTGTTGCCACCCAAAGAGGTTATCGGCCCGGATGAAAACGGGATGAAAAAGGTGATCGAATACAAGTTTAACGAGGAAGGCAATAAGGTCAAAATCACGACGACGACCCGAGTCCGAAAGCTGGCGAAAGCCCGTTTGAGTAAACGGGCATTGGAGAGGAGGAATTGGGAGAAGTTCGGCGATGCGGTGCGTGAAGACGTTGGGAGTCGTCTCACTATGGTTTCCACTGAAGAGATCCTTCTTGAACGCCCTAGAGCCCCTGGTTCGATTCTAATTACCCTTTTATTGAATTTTATTGGTTTTTTTTGTCGTTTATTTTAGATTTTTATGATATTGAATGTTTAGTGTTTGAAGTGTTAGATTAGGTTGATTGATTTATTGTTAAAATTCTTCTATTTTTGGTTTGATTATTGTGAATTTTATTTTATTTAAGTTTGATTGTTGTTAAATTTCTTGTATTTGGATTTGATTATTGTTAAATTGAATTTGGATATTAGTTACTAAGAGGGTGATTTTGTTAGAATTGGTGTTGAGCAAGTGTTATTATTGAAGAATTAAAACCAGAATTGTGATCTTATTGGATAATGTAATGCATGGTTTCATCTTTGTATGGAATAACTATGATAGAACTTGTGTTTCTGTGCAGTTATTTTAGTCGTTTTCATAACTTTTGAGAATGTTTTTAGCAATTCGTATAAGCAACAGTTAGAACGAGCTTCATTCGAGTCATTTGGTTATGGTGGTCAATTAGCCAGTCACATGTTGGCCGTTGTGGCTGTTGATTTGTGTGAATGGTCAGTAAGCCACCGATAGCAGTTGTTCATGGCCTTTCTACACGGTGAAAAAAAACTCTACGTTTTCACTGTTTGAGCCATTAACTACATTCGTCGGTATTTTTCTCCCTAGCCAAATTTTGACCTGCATTTGTGTTCAATCATTTGGTTGTTTGTTTAAAATTCAATGATTGTATATTTCGTCTCGGTTTTGTATTTCATTAGAATGTGGTGGGTAGGTTTTGCTAATCATTTATTATTCGAATTTCAAATGGCTGTTGTTAATATGGAATGGCGATGGGGCTGCCAATTGCATCTTCGTGAAGCCGGCATTTAATTGTCAAACTGTGACTAGAAATTGTTTTCATTCCAAGGCCATTAACAACATCCAAGAAATATTTGTTTTATAAATTGTGTTTTCAGCATAGACATTTAGATCTGCGAGTTTGCTTGGATATATGATTATGGAACATGAGCTTTCAAAAATTTGGGACTTTGTCCCTTGTTCGGAATTTGGATGTAAAAACCTTTGGAATATCGAATTGTTTACAGGTACCAAACAGGAAGAAATGAAGGTTGCAGGGGACAGCTTGGCACAGCTTAGCAAGGGAGGTGCCGTGCTTATGGTGTGCCGTACATGTGGCAAGAAAGGTGATCACTGGACTTCTAAATGTCCTTACAAGGATCTTGCTGCTCCAGTCGAAACCTTTGTCGAGAAACCTGCAACATCTGAGGCCTCAGCGGCTGCTCCTGGAGCTGGAAAGGGAGCCTACGTCCCACCAAGCATGAGAGCTGGTGCAGAGAGAACCACTGGTTCAGATATGAGACGTAGGAATGATGAAAACTCCGTGAGGGTAACCAACCTATCAGAAGACACCCGGGAGCCTGACTTGCATGAACTTTTCCGACCATTCGGTGCTGTGAGTCGTGTGTATGTCGCTATGGATCAAAAGACGGGCACAAGTAGAGGGTTTGGTTTTGTGAACTTTGTGAACAGAGAGGATGCCCAAAGAGCTATTAACAAGCTGAATGGATATGGTTATGACAATCTCATCCTTCGGGTCGAGTGGGCAACCCCGAGAACAAACTAGGAAGATTATCATCTTCATGTCGTTTAACGTGTTCTCTATAACAATGTCAACAGTTGCAATTAACTGTCTGAAGTGCAGGTTTTGGCCATCCCCTCTATTTCTGTTAGATTTATGACTTTTTGTTCTACTAGAGATCTTATTTATTGTAGTTGAATTGCTTGTTCCTGAATAGTTTGTGTTAAGTTACGTTTTGGAAGTTATGGGTAAGAATTTGATTGAGTCGAGTATTTTTTTTGAATTAATCGAGTTTACGAATTTTATTTTATAACTCAAATTTTGTTTGAAATTTTATCAAGTCGAATTTAAAAAATTTGAGTTGAGTTGAGTTGTTTGAGATTTTGTTCAAATTTAATTGTAAATTCATATAATGTTATGATGTTAATTTGTTTTAATTTAAACAACTTTTTATAACCATATATAATATACATATATATTTTTTCATATGCAATATACATACATTAGGCAAACTTAGGTATTCGACTCATTTAAAAATTATCTACTAATTACTAAAAGTTGAGTTATTTAAATTATTTGAGTTTTTATTTTATAATTCAAATTTCGTTTGAATTTTTTTCGAGTTAAATTAACTTATTTTTTTCGAGTACAATCTGAGTAAAAATGATTTTGATCACCATAATCATATATGTCGGTGTTTATATATAGTTGACAGAAATGATCCAAAGGCTTAAGAAATTTTGTGTATATTATTAAGTATAAATATTCTATACACATGTATGTTGTGGAAATTAAAAGTTTTTACAAGCACTTTAGTTTTAGAGTATAGAGAGTTAATTTAGGGTATAAGGTTTATGGGCCTTAATTTTAGGGTATATGGAGTCAGTTTAGGGTTTAGGGTTTAGGGGGTCAGGTGTATGAGGTTAAAATTTAGGGATTGTTGTTTCAATTTAAAGTTTAGGGTTATAATTTAGGGTTTGTAGGTTAAAACATAAATCCTCACCATGTTACCCTAAAAACTAAACCTAACATATAAACCCTAAATTATAACCCTAAATTATAACCCTAAACTTTAAAACGAAATAACTATCCCTAAATTCTAAATCCTTACACCTAAACCCCTAAACCCTAACCCTAAACTAACTCTATATACCCTAAAACTAAGACACTCGTAAAAAAATTTAATTTCTACCGTCATTATATAGGATATTAATCCTATTATTAAAATAAATTTTATGTAATTACGTTACGACTCTTCAGAACTATCACTATAAGCTGACATCATACTATTTTCTTTTTCTTTTTTCATCTAAATTCTTTACTCCTATTTGGCAGCTCTCTGGCTTCTTTTTACTGCAGATAAGGTTGAATTCCTTCCCTTCTTTTTTAGAATATGACAATACGGGTATTTCTAACATACGACATGTTACGATACAACACTAATTAAAAATGTTATAAACTTTAAAAGATGGAACTGAAAATGTTACACTGTGTGATAATATTTTCAGTTGGTGGTAAATATCGAAATTTTCATCGATTCTGATAATATTTTAAGTTTTTGTAAGTACTAAAAATAATATCAATCAGTACAATATTTTTAGTTTAGTGTTTTAAATCTTATAACATTTTCAGTTAGTTATGCACCGTACCGCATAACTACCCATGAGAAGACATTGTTTTGTTAATGGGATTTGACCTTTTAGGTTTGGGTCAGAACATCTAGAAGATCTACTTTTCTTCTAAATGTAATGGGAATGAGATGTTGGAAAACATTGACAAAATGAGTTTGGACAAGTACCACTATCATGTAGTAACACAGCTCACAACATTTGTCATCAAGTTGACTTTTTTCATACATTAAATGGCTAGATATTCCCATCCAAGTATCATCAAGTAACGGATATTGAAGTCAGGAGTTTTCTAGCATGCGGCCGCCTAATATACGGTTAATATACGGCGTTACCGGAAACATGATAAGGTATATAATGTATTCGGTAAAACGGTATCGGATAAGTTGATTTCGAAAGTATCCATACCTTATTCGGTAAAGCGGTACCTTATCATGTTTCCGGTAACGCCGTATATTAGCCGTACCTTATTCGGCCGCATGCTAGAACAACCCTTGAAGTCAAAGATAAATAAACAAGTATAGTTTTTAAATAAATTTTAGTTCGATTAACGGTTAGGTTTGTTTTGGTTTTTTAAGATATCCATTAGAGTGAGTCTAGTGACTAATTTTTTCGCATTCTATTAGCCTATATAAATAGTAGATGTTGACTAAAAATTTTAAAACTGCTTCATGCTCAGGGCAAGGATCAAATCCTTGACCATTAATTAAGATAGAAAAGACTTGTACCATCTGACCGAAGTCCCATGGTTAACGGATCCAACAATTTTTGACAAACTATATTTTACAGAATTTTTTAGAATGGGTAAAAAACCTTAATTAGTTTTTAGGGTTTATGTTATTTTTAAATAAATTTGACTTTTTATTCATCAAAACCAACTACAATATACACACATAACAAGTTTATACTACATGAACGTAAAGAAAAAAACATAGTACAAAAGAAGTGAAGCATAACAACTATACTATAAAACTAGTTTTCAACAGCCTTACCTGAAGCAATGCAGATGATGTATTCAATTTCCTCAGTGATTTCTTTCATGGAAGGCCTGTTCTGCCTACGTTCTTCCAAGCAACTCAATGCAAGAAACCCCAATGCTTTCATGGTGTCGATCTCTAACGGACTCGCTTTCGCTCTCAATATCGGATCGATGATGTCGATCAGTTTCTCTTCGTCTGCCATTCTCTTCACATATATTGCCAAGTTCACATCATCTGAATCTCTGTTGAAGTCTATGGCCTTTTGCGAAGTTAAAAGTTCTAACAAAACGACCCCGAAGCTGTAAACGTCGCTCTTGTCGGTTAATTGGTAGTTCCGGTAGTATTCTGGATCGAGATACCCGAGTGTGCCTTGTGCACAGGTCGATACATGGCTCATATCAGTGTGAGCCAACCGGGATAACCCGAAATCTGAAACTTTACCGTTCAGTTTCGCGTCGAGTAAGATGTTACTGGACTTGACGTCTCGGTGATATATTGGTGGAACTGCAGAGAAATGTAGGTATGCAAGGCCTTCGGCGGTGTCACGGGCGATTTGGAGACGATGAGTCCATGTGAGTTGTGCTCTGTCACTGGTGTTTGGGCTCTGCAGATGATCTAATAGGTTCCCGTTTTCGATGAACTCGTAAACCATTATAGGCTGCTCGAGTTCGACACAGCATCCGAGTAGTCCAACGAGGCTTCGGTGATTGACTTGGCAAAGGATTCGTACCTCGTTGAGGACTTGATCGGTGCCTTTGGTGTTGCCGAGCTTGGCACACTTGACGGCAATGACGGTGCCGTCGTCGAGAATTCCTTTGTAGACCTCACCATAGCCACCGGCTCCTAGGATACGGTCCCTAGAGAAATTGTTCGTTGCTTTCTTTATCTCTTTGCCGGTGAAAACCTTGGCTGCTTTGCCTCCATTGTTGGAATTAAGGATTGCTTCGCGCTCCTTCCTTAAGCATTCTTGAGCTTCGACGATTCGCATATGGCGCTTGTAGAGAAGAATGCCGATGATTGCCGCAATGAGCGCGGTACCGAGTCCGGCCGTTAAACCTGCGAAGCAAAGACATAGGATCGAGAAGTTCTTAACCAACAAGCACATTCAGATACCATGTACAATTATGTCAATAAGCACATTACCAACACAGGTTATTCTTAAAGATGCATATCCGAACATATGTACAAAGATACGATATATATTCGAATATAAATATTTACTTTTTAAAATACAATTATATATACGAACACTTATATCCGAGTCCGAATAATAAAGGAGTCAAATGCTGAAATGCACCTAACTTATCTTGAAAGAAAAAGTGACATAAAGGCTTAGGTATGACTTTGAATATTCAAAGGTCAAACCCTGAAATTTATGATACCAAACAAAGGTCTCGTTTTCCAGGCCAAGCGTGGATATGAACACTGTCCACTTCAAGTGTACAAAAAGTATGATTATTGGTCTTAATCTTTCATTTCAAGTTAATTTTAATTTTTTATAACCTAATTCATTTCGAATATACAATCACATGATCGAATCACTCATATAATGAATTTTTACTGTATCTTATTCGAATTAATCTACTAATAAATCTATTATAAAAAAAATCAGCCTCAATTTTGAACAAGTTGTCATCTTTGACCAAAAATATTTCCAAACTTAAAAGAAAAAGGGAAAAAGTTTTTAAATGCAAGTATTTACCTGCTATCAAAGCAGTCCGGTCGGAGCCACCGCAGCCATCAGAATTCTGACACGTAATATCTGAAAAAAGAATCCCCACAAATAAACCAATGAAACCATGCCACCTGTAAATACTGCCGCGAGAAAAAAAAAATAGAAAGATTTGAACCAAACTCACTCGCAGCGCAAACCCCTTGAATCGGATCCCAAAACAGCCCGGAATTACAGAAACACCTCCGGACCCCATTCGAATTCGGGTCGGTTCCACAAGTGGAGTTCCCATCACAATCCACTTGGGTACCGCATATTGGTTCAGGCGGCGAAACCCACTGCAATTCCATTCCCGGTTCAGGCCACCGGTTCACCGGCAAACTCGATTGCAAGTTAACAAAGCTCGTATAAGCCCTACAACCGGTCTCCGTCGCACGAATGTCATGCGCCGTCGCTCCTCCGCCAGCTACGAACGTACAACAGATCGGCGCCGCCTCACAAGCCGTCGCTCTCGAACTCTCGTTGACGTACACGTGGCACAACCCCGTAGCGGAACAGTCCAACGGGGAACGGAGGATCGAGTCCGTACAGTTCAAGAACATGACGGTGTTACTGCTGGTGATGTTGAAAGGTAAACTGTTGTTGAGCCGTACGCCTCCGAAGGGGAGATCGGTAGTGACGCACGTGTTCGGCACGAGACTCGCCGGCTGGATCACTAGCCGTTGATTGAAACGATTGATGGACGTGATCGGATACGAATTGTTGACAGTGTCGAAGAGCAGCGAGCCCGCGTCGCAGCGGATTTTGTAGTTCTGGTCGCCGCAGTTGGGGCCGGTCGAGAGAGGGTAAGGGACGGCGGTGGAACCACAGTCCGGGCATCGGTTGACGGCGAGCGCAACACCGACGGCGCACGCTAGCAGAAGCAGCGCCGTTGGAAGGAGCTTAAACGTTACCGCCATATTTTGAAGTGTTGATTGAAATGAAGAGGCTTTGCTTCGGGTCTCGGGGTTTTAAAATGTGTTCGATTTCGGAGGTATATCTGTAAATACCGACATCGTGAAGGTTAAATTTGGAAATTTACGGAAGCTTCTGAAAAGTTTAGAGCTAGTTGACTAAAATCTTTGACTCGTGTTATGTATTTTATTTTATTTTTAAATTTCAAATATTTCGAAATTTCCAGCTATAAAGTAATGTCAACTATTAAAACTTCATTATATAGATTTTTATTTTTTTGTCTTAATATACATTTTATATTTAAATTTGTCGTTTTTAATATAATGTTTATATTTTTAATATAGTGTTATGAAGAGGGGTGAATTAGAAAGAAATCACTTTCAATTATAAAAGAGAATATGCATAGTAAATAATTTTTTCTAACAACCGATTGTTTTAGTGAGATAAAACGTTAGGTTATAGGTTCGAATTATTATGTTATGAATGAAGAAAATTTATTGAGAGAATCATCCTTATAATAGGTCTATATAAAATCCGCTTCAGATCAATCGATTAATAGGTCTAATATCGTAATTATACAAATAATAACAATTTCTTTTAATATATACATACACATCTTTATAATTTTTTAGTTTAATTTATGGGAATGTGACATTAGAAAATTCAATGAAACCTGATCATTTAGAATTTTCATTTGAACATTGAAATGAATAGTAGCTTTCAAGCTTTTTTTTATCAATAAGAAGAAATTCATTTAGCCAGAATAAGGGAAGGCCACTTTGGCACCATACAACCAAAGCAAGAAATGCAGGCAAAAACATGCATACCCCGCAACAAAATTGAAATAATGGAAAGAATACGGAACTCGGTCCAAAAAATCAACTAGAAACAAAATTTTGATATAAAAATTTAAATTACATTCATGCGAGAGTTTTATCCGGAAGTAGACTTTCTTTCTTTACAAGGAAAAGATCTTTAAAAATTGTATAGAATCACACATTTATAAATTTACAATTTAAGTTAAATTTTTTCTTTTGTGTTGCGTCAAATTTTACTAACCCCTAACTTTAGAGGCATGGGCCATTGACTAAGAGATCCTTGCACCAACTCAAAACTACACATTTTTTTAATCACCTATTAACCGATTAATTTAAATTAAATATTAGAAAATTTACTATAAAATAACTT
The DNA here is from genome assembly GCA_958450335.1 of Hibiscus tridactylites. Classification (NCBI taxonomy): domain Eukaryota; kingdom Viridiplantae; phylum Streptophyta; class Magnoliopsida; order Malvales; family Malvaceae; genus Hibiscus; species Hibiscus tridactylites. The sequence continues at coordinate 3,154,261 of OY288281.1, forward strand.
TTCAATTCAATTGATTTTGTTGAGAATGTGATTCAAATATCCAACTCGTAACTCACAAATTTTCTTCGTATGAAAAAAGATTTAAACCAGACTTACTCGCAGCGCAAACCCCCTGAATCGGATCCCAAAACAGCCCGGAATTACAGAAACACCTCCGGATCCCATTCGAATTCGGGTCGGTTCCACAAGTGGAGTTCCCATCACAATCCGCTTGGGCACCGCATATTGGTTCCGGCGGCGAAACCCACTGAAATTCCATTCCCGGTTCAGGCCACTGGTTCACCGGCAGACTCGATTGCAAGTTAACAAAGCTCGTATAAGCCCTACATCCGGTCTCCCTCGCCCGAATGGCGTACGCCGTCGCTCCTCCGCCGGCTTTGAACGTACAACAGATCGGCGCCGCCTCACAAGCCGTCATTCTCGAAGTCTCGTTGACGTACACGTGGCACAATCCCGTTGGGGAACAGTCCAACGGGGATTGGAGGATCGATTCCGTACAGTTCAAGAACATGATGGTGTTACTGCCGGTGATGTTGAAAGGTAAACTGCTGTTGAGCTGTACGCCGTGGAAGGGGAGATCGGTAGTGACGCACGTGTTCGGCACGAGACTCGCCGGCTGGATCACTAGCCGTTGATTTAAACGGTCGATGGACGTGATCGGATAGGAATTGTTGAGAGTGTCGAAGACCAGTGATCCCGCGTCGCAGCGGATCTTGTAGTTCTGGTCGCCGCAGGTGGGGCCGGTCGAGAGAGGGTAAGGGATGGCGGTGGAACCGCAGTCCGGACAGCGGTTGACGGCGAGCGTTACGCCGACGGCGCACGTTAGCAGAAGCAGCGCCGTTGAAAGGAGTTTAAACGTTACCGCCATATTTTCAAGTGCTGGTTGAATTGACGAGGCCTCGCTTCGGGTTTCGGGGGTTTTAAAATGTTCTGATTTTCGGGTTTTATTTTTTTTAATGTGATATCTAGATTTTATACCTAAATTGCATAATTTTGTTATTTAATTGACATTTTTGCCACATGTCACATTCCCATTAGTTTTGAAAATGCCATATCATCCCACATTTATATTGTAAAATTCATAAAAAAAATACAAATTTAGGTATTAGATTGCATTTAAAAAATATGAGTATCTGATTCCATTAAATGATCCCAATGAAAAAAGAGCGTTAATATTTTTATGTAACGTGAGTTTGAGCAGTTTATATGCATGATTTATGCGTTTTCAAATGATAAAAAAACAAAAAAAACATATAATATTATATAATTACATAAGAATATTAAAAAAACATCATCGTCTTATTAAGAATAATAAATTTGAGTACTAGATTGTCTATTAAATATTTATAAAAATTCAATCGGGAAATCACACCAAATATCATTAAGTTATTACTAAGTTTATATCCGTGTCATTGTATTTCAAAACATTATAATTAAACCACTTAATTACTTGATCGTAACAATCTGATTACACTGTCATTAAATCTCAAATGAACATTAAATTTTTTATAGATAATTTAAATTCCAATCGAGTTCCGTTCTTTTTTATAATATCTCACCAACTTGTACAAAATCTCTTTATTGGCTCAATTAAGTGACATAATTGTTACGATCTCGATAAACGAGTGATTCTATTGTAACATTTTTAAATATAATGAATCAAAAATAAACTTTTAATAATAAAGAGACGTGTGAAAGAATTTACCCAAGTTATATTAAAGGAAATCATTGAATTGGAATGAAATCATTTTCAATTATGAAGAGAATCTGTGATATGAATAAGTTTCTTTTAATAAATAAAACCTAATCCATTTACACTTTCAAAACAAAACAAAAAAACCTAATCCATTTAGAATTTTTCATCTGAACACGGAAAATCTTTAGTATTAGTATTAGGGGTGTTTAAAAAAATTTGATCAGATCGATCCAATCCGATTATTTATTGGTCCAATTCGATTATTTGAATATTTGATCCGATTTTTATTTTTAGACATAATATTCCATCCGATTTTAAATTTTCTGAATCAGATACAAATAACAATATTTCAAGTTTCAAATTATCCGAAAATTCGAAAATTTAAATTTTTATGAATATTAATCTTGTTATATTGAACAATTTGATGCTGGTTATATCCAAAAAAAATTAAAAATAAAATTTTCATAGATGTGAATCTTGTTATATTTAATAATTTGTTGTTTATTATATTCAAAATTTGATAAATAGGGCATTTAAATTCGAAAAAATTAATTAAATTATATTGTTATCTGATAGGATGAGTCTACCACGTGCGACGAACACCGATGAACACCACTAATGATGAACACCGATGAGCACCATTAAATTAATTAATAAAGATTTAAAATTTCAAGGACCCATCAAATAATTAATAATTACTTTAAAAATTCAATTAAATTATTTTTATATATATTAAAATTTTATTTTTTAATAAGAGTAAACTATATATTTAGTACCTCACCTATTTTCGTATTTTTATTAAACTCTCATTATTTAAATATTATTTTAATTAGACATTATTCTTTATAAAAAAATAATTTAACCCTTAACCCTCAACCTAAAATCCTAAACTATTAAACCTTAAACTCTTAAACATATACCCTAAACCCTATACCCTTATTAAGGTTATAAGAGATTGAGCCGATCCCGCCAATATCACCACCCACCACATTCATCATCTCCCATCAGCTGAAGCCGAAAGAGAAGAGAATTTGCTGCAAAGATTGAAGTTTGAAGAAAATGGTAATGTTTCCCCATGCTTCTTTATATTCCACCGAGCCTGAAGATAGCTTTCGCCCCTCACCACCACAAGCCTATATCATCATTATAACACAAAAAACACAGTGAGATGGGGGAAAGTAGTTTTTTTTCAAACACTACTTCGCAAAAATTGAAGAGAAAAAAAATATAAAATAAAACACACGATGTTGGTGTCGATATATTTTGATTGTTATTTTCTTTTGCTTTCCTCGGATGGGGGTTTAAGGTTTAGGGTATAGGTTTAAGAGTTTAAGGGTTTAAGATTTAATTGTTTAGGGTATTAGGTTGAGGATTAAGGGTTAAATTATTTTTTTTATAAAAAATAATGTCTAATTGAAATAAATTTAAATAATGAGGGTTCAATAGAAATACGAAATAGGAAAGATACTAAATATATAGTTTACCCTTATTAAAAAATAAAATTTTAATATATATAAAAAATAATTTAATTGAATTTTTAAAATAATTATTAATTATTTGATGGGTCCTTGAAATTTTAAATCTTTATTAATTAATTTAATGGTGTTCATCGGTGTTCATCATTAGTGGTGTTCATCGGTGTTCGTCGCACGTTGTAGAAATTTCCTATCTGATATCCAAATAGTCGAATATCCGATTTTTTGAGTCAAATACGAATCACTATATCATCAATTCGAAACATCAAATATCCGAAAAATTAAATCTAATCTAATCTAATATCCGACAATGAACACCCTTAATTACTATAGCTTTCAAGCTTGGTGTAGTTTTCTAAAGTCTTTGCCTAGTGTCAATTTGTCAACACGATATCAAAATAGAATTTTTTATTCTAAAAACATATCTTCCGAAGAGTACGAATAAAATCATATGAATAATAGTGACAATAAATACAGTTAATTATATAATACTCCACAATCTCCCTTGAATTTATTATTTTTAAATTAATTTTTAATTTTTTGTCATTATTATTTATAAAATTAATAAATTAAATTTTATATTTTTAAACTACTTAATTAAAATTTTAAAAATATATTTTTATATATTTTTTCTCAATATCTTATAATTTTATTAGAGTGAAAAATCATACAAAGAAGATCATCGTATACTTTTTAAAAAAATTTTAATATATGATAAAAGAAAAGAGTACAATATGATGATCATAAATGACAAAAAACAACACTAACGAGCATAGTCGCGCAATGCAATAAAAAAAATTAAACTAACACTCGTAACTAAGATAACTGATTCAGTCCACTATTCCCCAGAGCATCTGCCACAACATTTGTCTCTCGACATATATTGTGGAAGCACACACACGGCAACACTCGACATGCCATATCGATAGTTCGAAATGAGTTTCACAACACTCAAAGCTATCAAGCCTTTTGAAAGACTCATGTCATCGCAATCGTTGAATCCGACTCAATTATGATCGAAAGACCATCCCTCCATTGTAAACGTACTACAAATCCAAAGCGTATTCAATTGCACGAAGCTCAACCATATTTCTATATTTCTATTATATAATTTATAGATTTATATTTAATACAACATATTTACATTCAATTCATTGACGATGTGGAAATAAAAAACTTCATAAACATTTTAATTTTAAAGTATAGACACAATTTAGTATTAAGATTTAAAGTTTTAAAATTTGGGGTTTAAATTAAAATTTTAAAAATTTGAAGTTATAATTTAAATTTTAGGGTAATATGATTATAGATTTAAGTTCTACCTTATAAATATTAAATTTTAACTTAAAACTCTATCTTTCATTCACAAGCCCTTAGATTCTAAATTATAATCCTTAAATTATAAGCCTTAAAGTGAATTTATAAACTCTAAAGTTAAAACATTTGTCAAATGTAGATGTGTAGAGTAATTAACCTAATTATATAGGGTGATAATTTGATTATTTTACTAGCCGCCATGCTTTTCCTATTTGAAACAATGGGCACCTTTGAAATAAACAAATCCTGTTCTGAAGCATTGGGGCCACGGGCCATTGACCATGTGACTCGCAAAACTCAACCCCCCATTTTCCAATTTATCAGCTCCCCGTTGGTCTTCTTTTGTGGGTAAACCATCTTTAATGGTTGTTGCTATTCTGCCTAAATGGTTCACATTGACTTGCTCGAATTCAGGAACGGAATTAAGATTAAAGATTAAAGAGCAAAATATAAATGTTTAAAAGCGTGGGGGCAAATTCAGAAATAAACTAATTTTTAAAACAGATTATATAAAAAAGACTAAAGTAAAAAAAAGTAATTTTTCAAAACCATCAAATTCATAAAGATGAATACTATTTTTCCAGCATTAATGGTGGAACCAACTAACAAACCAGTTCCATCTTTTCCAAAGCAAACCCTAAACTCAATTAACCAAATTAACCACCCTTACTAATCACTCACCGGTAGCAGTCTGAGCCGGCATCGGACGAATTGTTTACTGAATTTGCTTCAACATAGGTAGTTTCTGGTAGTAAAATGAGAAAACATCCTGGAGAAACTTTTGATATATGAGGAAACAAACATTACATAAAGGATTAATGATATAATATGGCAAACAATTGCACACTCTCAAGACATCTGATTCCATCTTATAGTATGAAATATATGAAAGCTACAAATATACACAATGGACCTACTTATATATTTTACATCTCGATCGTAGAAGTCATGCGAATCATGGTGAAACTCAGCCATGAAAGAATTGGAACATGCATATATGTATATGTATATGTATGAGCTGCATTATGTACATATACAAGTGACTTAAGATGATGCATCGACTCGAAAGAACTGCTAACCTAACAAAACTGTTCCGAGGCCTGGGTCAAGGTACTCAGGTGGGTGACTCAGCTAGAAGCAAGGTATGCCACCATCCGCATGCGACGTTTTTGGGGCTGCAACCCTCGATGGTAACTTGAGAAGGGATATTGCGATCAATCACGTCACCAAGACCGAGCTGTTTCAGACACCAAGAACTTGGGATTTTAGTTTTGCCAGAGACCGCAAAGTTGGAACAGAAGAGATGATGCAAAACTACCAATTATCCGATTTTGAATAAATAGTTACATAAACGAGTACGTAAAATCTCTAGGATTATCCCCTAAAATTTGGATTAAAAGAAAATCAATTTGATATCAAAGAATGGTGATATAAAGTCGAGCTGCTCTCTAGTTTGATCACTGAACAGTGTGAGCATGATACCTGGCCATACTTGTTCCATCCCCAGCAGAATACTTTGCTATCCTCTTCAAGCAACAAAGCAGAGAGTCAACAGACAGCCAAAAATGAAAGTGAAAATTTTCAAAAATGCACGGCTGGCATACCTGTGATCACAGCACTGTGACGAGCACCACAGGAGACACCTTTAACATGCGTATTCTCCAAACACGGAGCCTCCAAGAGCCTCGGGAGAGTCTGATATGAAATTCAAACAATAAGGCTAATGCACAACCTCTCTTGTGATCAGGAAGAAAGATCACTCGAGGAAAACATGGGAACTCAAAGAATTGAAACTTGGTGTGTACCTCGGCTTGATCACCTCCGGTTCCCAACTGCCCAAACTGATTCCCACCAAACGCATACACATCACCATCAGCTGACACGCAAACTGTGTGCCACAGTCCTGCCGCAACCGAGTCTATCCTGATGCCCAGTAAGGAAGATACACAAGTTGGGCTTAATTCATCATCTGTACTTCCTTGCCCACACTTGAAAAAACAATAAAATAAAATAAAATAAAATTTTAACTCCTGTATCACAACAATTGAGGACAGAAAAACCATTTTATCAAGCAGAGGAGAGACGAATATTGGAAAAGGAATTGAGAAGATTATCCCTTATTAGATTGAACTTCATCTTCAAGTTTACTGAGCTTTTTTCTCCACCAATTTCTACTTTACCTACATACCGATCCTGAAGAATAGTTCATTTGACAAATTCCAATCATTGTTAGGGATGGATATAATGATTGAAACATCGAACATGCCAGTCGAAGAAGTGGAATATGTTGGAATGATTGAAGGCTATAATCATCATTCTCAAGCTTTCGAATGTACAATTAGGATAGTGCATTTAATTAACAGAAGAAAAGGAACAATGTCTGCTTCAAGTGGAGCACATCCATCCATAATAGAAGATAGTGGCACTTTAGGGCACTAACCAAATAAAAACTTCAGTAATTTCAGGTGGCAATTAAATAGATCCAGAGGTGGGACAATAGAATTAGAGTAGAACTTTAGAAGAACTAAAACCAAGGGAGAACAGATAGGTAGGAATGGTTTCGATATATTATTGATTGAAACAATCGACAACTAAACTATGACATGATTAGGATCTCAGAGAGCAAAAAGGCAGTGATGATAGAAATTAGCACTATAATCTGCTTTGATGATGGAATGCAAGAGCATTTGTTAGGTTTTTATTCTCGGTCTCTCTTCTGTTGAGGGATGGTTTTTGGTGATGTGATGACTGATGAATGACCAACTCAAGTAAAAATATGCTAAGCCTTAAGGAAACTTGAGACAATATATTCTTTTAACAGAACTACACCAGTTCACCAAACTATTCAAAGTGAAAATGTTACTATTGAATTATGACAACGGCATCTTACCTGTCCATAGAGTCCCCAACCAAAAGTAAGTAGCGCACCAGCATCTGTTAAAGCACCAAATTGTTTAATGTGATAATGGTATCAGGCTAATTTGAGATGAACTAATATTGAAAGATATACACTAAAAATTAGACATCCAACAAGAAGAACTTCTCGCGTCATGCAACATTCTGATGAATCAGTAATCATCCTAGGGACTATCAATATTACAACTTCACCCATTTCCATGCATACCTTGCAGATCAATGGATCTAATGAGCATACAGGGGATGGATTAATTCCAAAGTTATCAATTTGCCTAAAACCATGTATTATAAGATGAGCCATACCTGTTCAATTACTCACCCTAAACCTGTATTAATTTAATGAAATTTTGTTCAATTTACTGGATCATCTCACATGAAATTCTAGATGGTATCAGAAACTTCTCCAGCAAGTCAAACCATATACAATAGCATTCTCTAATTAGTTTGAATTTTCATTGCAATTTAACCAGTTCAACAATGGAATGATAAAAGGCATACCTGTGATTACTGCACTGTGTCGTCCCCCACAGGCAATCCCCTTTATATAACGTCCAGGAACTCTGATACTCTGCATCTCTGAACTCAAGCTACCTCGAGAATGTGCAGAAGCTCTATCTTTCCCAAAAGACGAGGGCTCAATACAAGGTACAGGATGAGGCGAGGATACCATGCGTATCCTGGAACCCAAACCAAGCTGTCCCTCACCTCCATAGCCCCAGCCCCAGACCTGCCCAACATCTGAAACTTAGGGAAAATTAGGATACATCCAGTGTCTTCCTTTATTAAAAGAAACCATTCACAGCTGGAAATGTCATATAACCAATCCAGCCCATTTCACTGATTAGTCCAAGGGATGGACAAGTACCTGATAATGCCAGAGTGTGGCGCCCACCAGCAGCTACAGTTGCAATCCTTACTCCTGGATTCAAAGTTACTAGACATGGCAAAGCCGAGAGAGTTTCATCACCAGACGATGAGCTTTCAGCAGATTGTTTTGCTGATGATATTCTTCTTCTTTTTGTACTTTCCTCTCCTCCTCCTTTACCATCAGCTGCAGAAAATGTCCCGCCACTTGATCTTGAGCCTTGAGAACGGGGGCTCGCTTCAAGAATTTCAGACTTCATAAAATGAGTATACCAACAAGAACATATATCAATTTGTTATCTTAACCCAAAAGATGTTTACCTTGTTCCGCCAAAAACGAGTTCTGTCTTTCAAATGCATCCTTCTCTGTACCCATGGCTGATTCACCGAATACCTTCCCTGAGGGAATACACTCTTTCCACCCCCATGTATAAACTTCTGCATTCTCTGGTAATAAGAAAGTGAATTGACTTATCAGCTAAGTCACTTACCAAGGCTCCAACTAGTTGCTAGCTCTACAAGTTCAAGTCCTAAAAGGCAAGTCATATTTGACTAAACAGGCGAAACATCAAAATTAAACCAAGTGAGTGAGAGTAACAAAGTAGAGAAGTCTCGGTATTACCTGTAACTGCAGCACAGTGAGCCCAGCCTGCTGCTGCTTTCACTATGTAAGCTTCAGTTGGAAGTGGAAATGGCTCTGGAATTTCCTAAAACAAGCAAATTACATAAAAAGGAATGTAAATTTTAATACGCTACACAAATATAACCCCAACAAAAGGAAAAGAGGGGGGGGGGGGGGGGGGGGGGGGGTATAGTGCATTAAAATACCCCATGCTTCCCGGATGTGACATAGCTTTGACCTAAATCATCTGTTGAACCCCATGTGATAAGCTTCCCTGAATCTAAAGTTTTAAACAAAAGCACAATTAGTAAGCAAAGTAATGCATAAAAAACTATTGCACATGCCAAAATACAGCTTAAAACCAATATTAACAAGAAAAAGAAGTTCGATTCACTGCTCAAATCTGTCTATTAACAACTTGAAAGCTGTCTTTTTCTAATGTAAAGATGAGAGACAGATCTGTTGTTAAAACTCAGTAAAACAAAGAGCTCAAGTGAACTCAGTATCGCTAGCTTAACTCGGTTTAGTTGACTTCGAGGTAAACCAAAACCAAAACAAAACAAAACAAAACAAAAAGAGTGGAAATTTTGATAATTTTCTTCGTGTACTTCTCCTACATTTTCTCTCCAACCAAACAGATCAAAATGTACTAATTCAAAAACTCAGTAAAACAATGAACTCAATATCGCTAAATTTTGACTCAATTGACTTGACTTCGAGGAAAAACAAAACAAAGACAACGAAAAAAATTGGAAATTTCTCTCGCTCTACTTCACCTACATTTTCTCGCCAACCAAACAGATCAAAATGTACTAATTCAAATCTCCACCAACTCAACCAAAATTACACATCATAAAAAATAAAATCGTTATTAGAATAAAACTTCCTTATAATAAAAAAATACTGATTTTATAATCAAGAGAACTTTTTTAAAAAACAAGTGCATAAGAGAAGTTTAGAGATTTGAAAAAGGAAAGCAACCGGAGATGGCCATGGCGAATCCGCAACCTCCACCGCATACGTCGGTCCAAGAGGAACCGCCGGAATCCGGAAACCGCACTGTTGTCGGCGATAAAAGCGGCGTCCGTTGAGGCAACGCTCCGGGCAAATATCCGCACATGAAAACCACGCGCTCTCTGTTAACTGCTTCCTCCATTTTCATATCCATGCTTTCTTTTCCTTCTCCATTCATCTCCCAAAAGAGAAAGGAAAGGAAAAGAAACAAATTTCAAAAAAACTATTTTTTTTATTTATTTTTTTCCGGAGAGTTTTTCAGTTTCGTTGGGGAAGAGGAGAGTCCAAATTTGGGGCGAATTAAAAAGCGGGGGCGTATCGTTTGCAAGTGAACAGGGGTGCCACGTAGGATGCTCACGCTATGATCGATATCCACGTGGCGTACCGTGAGCCGCTAGATTTCTCAGCGGTTTCTAGCCAGTAGTTGAAGTGGAAGTTTCTGGAATGTTGCCTCTTTTTCCTTCTCACTTCCTGTTTTGTGAAGTTACAGGGCGCTCGTGGTTGATGGCGTGTTCGATTTGGAATTCGACACGTGTCCGACGTAGATTCATCTCTAATCATTGCGGTCTTCCACGTGTCGATTTATAAGGCGGGGTCTGTTGAAAGTCTCCTGACACATCATCGATGGGTCCATTTACCCATATTTTTAGAAATTCATTTAACAAATTATTTGTAGTAAAGTAATAAAAATTAAAATAATATTTTTTAATTAATCTTAATATTTATTTAAAAATTAAAATCGTAAATATCCAATTGAAACGATCTTTTTAATTTAATTTATTTCATTTTCAACGTCTGTATTTAAAAAATTAACTTTAATTAAAGCTTTTAAAACATTTTAATATTCCATCATTTATGATATAATTTTGGATTTTTTTAAATAATAATAACTAAATAAATAAATTATTTGCACAACTACTTAAAAGTTGTTTTCTTAATTACCATGTAAAGAAAATTTCATTTCCATAACTCTCTGGCATGCCACGTGCATGTCAATGTCTTTCTTTTCTAAAAAAAAAAAAAAAACAGTATTTGTGCTTTTTTAGCATTATTTCTTCTAGCATCTAAAATATAACAAAATGTGTTATGTGCCCGTATTTTTTTATTTAAAAAATTATATTTTATTATAAGTTAAATATTGCTTTTAAGTAGATTTAACATCTTTAATATTCGGAATTTTTTTAGATGATCTTTTAAAATGATTTTAAGTTTGTAATAAAATTATTCAACTCTGGCACATTTAACATTTTTTTGAATATAACACATTTAACATTTGTGCTGTTCTTATATGGTTTTTGTAACATTTTTTGTATTTATGTTATTGCGTGACGTGTTTAGAATATATACTTTATACATAATTTTTATATTATTAATTTGTTTCAGACAAGTTTCGACACTTCTATACATATATGTTATATTCGTGTTATTTTGTAACGTTTGATACTAATACAATTTCTTACTGAAATTATTATTTAATAATTTAATTGAATTAATGTCACCGATTAACCAATTAATCATAAAAGTGACACCGCCTCGATGCATTGTTAGTATAAACTTTAGAGACTTTCTATTTTATTTTTTATTTTTAGCTTGAAATAAGAAACAATAATTTTCGATAGCATGCTGTCTCAATGTAGAAAGAAGGAAAAGGGGTAATAAATATAGTGCAATTTTCAATTTATTTATTTTATATTATTTTTAGTAATATTCTATTTGGATTTAGTATTTGCACGATGAGCGGTTTGCTCATATTTAGTTTACAAGTTAAATCATGAAAAAGAGTGAATAGTAGTTTTTGCATATATTTTGTCGGAGTAAAAAAAATTAGACTTGATATTAAAATTTTAAAATATATAAATAATTTTTTTAAGTAGTGTTAAATTTGGTTTAATGCCTTTTTCAAAAAATTCGAGACGTCAACTGATACTTCGTTGTTGAAGGTGACTCCACCCATGATATAACTATTTACATCTATATTCGTCTTTTGTTATAAAACATTAAGTTGATATCACCTATTAACCGGTGATAATCAATATTATTATTATTATAGAAATTATTTATATTTTGGATAAAATGTTTTCGTTTTACTCCCATCGTGAGCGTGACAAAATTTAATGTGTGTGTGCTTTTTTAATTGCACAAGCAAAGTTAGAATCTTGTCGTTATGAACACAACTAAAATTAGACTATAAAGAGTTAAATTGTTTAACTTTGAAACTAACAGTATACAAAAAGATAATGAGAAAATATATGATGCACTGGCGGTGGAAACATTTTGTTTCCACAAACGTCCTAATTTCAGGAGTTATAGATCTAATTTAAAGTTTAGGTTTTAGGGTAATATACTAAGGATTTAGGTTTTTACCTATAACGCAAAAAATTCTAACCCTAAACTCTAAATTCAAACCATAATCCTTAAATTCTAAGCACACAAACCTAAACCCCTAAAATATGAACCCTAAACTGAATCTTTAACCCTAAAAGTAGGGCGTTTGTGGAAACAAAATATTTTCACCATCAGTGCATCATATAATTATCTAAAGATAATTAAATTACAAAAAATAGAGGTTAGAGTTTAATTCCACTAATTTCGACAAGTCTTAAAAAGTAATTAAAATAGATAAGTTGATACTAAAACTTGAAATCAACGTTAAAATTGACAGCTTTTATCAAATCAGAAAACTTTTGAGAGAGATGAGAGTTTGATTATAATAGTTCTAACACTTTATGGGACTCAAAATACAATTTAACCGTAAAAAGTTGGGACATGGCCCCTCCCATCTCCTAAGAAATCTTTGATGATTCCAATTGGGCCCCTCCAAGAATCGTGTGGCTAGCATTGATGGACTTATCATTAGGTACAATAGATCATGCGATGGAGAAGTGAAGCCCAATCATTGTTTGCGATTGGCCTAGCATAAGAATCATTTAGTTGCTGCGGATTGGATCACATGTGATTGCATTTGGAACATGTTGGGCCTTCAACTATTGGACTAGCAATGCACACGTAATACTTCATGTTTTTAGGTCATTTCGGTTCAAGTCAATTTCGAATGGTTAAATCAGTTTAGGTTATGGTTGATTGGTCAAGTCTTTTCGGAACATAAATTATTTATCTTTTTTGGTGTTTTTGTTTATGTTATATTATTAATAATTTAGATTTAGGGTTTAGGATTAAAGCCTAGAGTGTAATTTTTAGAGTTTATAGTTTAGAATTTATGATTAGAGTTTAATTTTGTAGTGTTTGGACATAAATAAAAACACTAAAAAAGTTAAATGAGTTTTGTTCGGTTTTTGTTATAAAACATTGAATTGATATCACCTATTAATCGATGGTAATTAATATTATTAAAGAAATTATTTATATTTTTAGATAAAATATATTCATTTTAAATGTGACGAAATCTAGTGTGTCTGTGCGCTTTTTTAATTCCACATGCAATGTTAGAATCTTGTCGTTAGGAACAAAACCAGAATTAGACTTTAGAAAGTCAAATTGTTTAACTTTGAAACTAGCAAGGTACAAAAAAAAAATAATAGGAAAAATATATGACGCACTGGCGGTGGAAATATTTTATTTTCATAAGCGCCATAATTTTAGGAGTTATAGATCTAATTTAGGGTTTGTAGTTTTGGGGTTTAGGTTTCAGGGTAATATACAAGGGATTTAGGTTTTATATATAACCTAAAAATTCTAACCCTAAACTCTAAATTCAAACCATAATCTTTAAATCCTAAGCACATAAACCTAAACTCCTAAAGTATGAACCCTAAACTAAATCCTTAACCCCTAAAACTAAGGCGTTTGTGGAAACAAAATGTTTCCACCGTCAGTGTATGGTCTAATTACCCAAAAATAATTAAACTGCAAAAATTAGAGATTAGAGCTTAATTCCACTAATTTTGCAATCAATGGGTCTTAAAAAGTAATTAAAATAGATAAATTGATACTAAAACTTGAAATTAACGTTAAAATTGACAGAGTCCTAAAAATTAGAAAAAAATTGAGAGAGATGAGAGTTTGATTAGAATACGTCTAATACTCTAAGGGACTTAAAATACAATTTAACCATAAAAAGTTTGTGCATGGCCCCTCCATCTCCTAAGAAATCTTTGATGATTCCAATTGGGCCCCTCCAAGGATCGTGTGGCTAGCATTGATGGACTTATCATTAGGTACAATAGATCATGTGATGGAGAAGTGAAGCCCAATCATTGTTTGCGATTGGCCTACCATAAGAATCAATTAGTTGCTGTGGATTGGATCACATGTGATTGCATTGCATTGGGAACATGTTGGGCCTTCAACTATTGGACTAGCAATGCACACGTAACACTTCATGTTTTTATGTCATTTCGGTTCATGTTGGTCTCTTTTTTATGTTTCTATGTTTGTCATCTTTTAATAATTCAAATTTAGGGTTTAGGATTAAGATAAAAGTGTAGTTTTAGAGTTTATGGTTTAAAATTTAAGGTTAAGGTTTAATTTTGTAGTGTTTGGACATAAATAAAAATACTAAAAAGAAATCCAACAAGTGTCCCAGTGAAAAGCGGATGATGCTCATCCTACGAGACACGGGTTCAGATCACTTTGTCTAAAAGGCGTATGTGCATTGTCAAAGAGTTAAGAATATATATGAACAAATACTACATTGTAGTAATTTTTGTTCAGTTTTTGATGGTGAAATTAACGAATAAAAATTTTCTATCCCTTTTTGACTCACAGATAGTGATAATCATTTGACCCAAACCCGATGAACTCCTTATTTTACCGAATAAAAATGAAAAATATTTTTTTATTTATGTCAACTTAGTTTCATATTTTTACTCTAAATCCAGGTCGGGTTCGAGTCTGGTGGAGCATTATAAAAATATTAGGCCGGGTACTGGTATGTCAAAAAATCGACCTAACCCGACCCGTTGCCATCTGTACTCACAGACTAAAATACTAAACCCTACACTCTAACCTTAAATTTTAAACCTTAAACTATAAACTTTAAAAACTAAATCACAAAATTCAAACAGTAAACACTAACCATATTCTAAAAAGTAACAAAAGATTTCTATTAAAAATTAACCACAGTGGTTTGGTGTTGTTTGTTGGCGGGAGCATGGCTGAATCTAAACCACTGGTTTCAAGGAGATGATGAAAGCAGCCGCACGCTCTCAATCAGGTGGTGTTTTAGTAAGCCACTCGTGAGGTTTTGTACTGAGACATCTGAATCTGATGGCCATGGCCATGGGGTCACAATAATAATGCACTGTCTTAATCTTATTTGGTTTTCCTTGTCATAACCGTCTGATGTTAGACACTTCACGTGTTACATTTTCCACCGTTTAAGACACAAAGAACTTCAAAGACAACGACAACCCACTTTTCATCCACGGTTAAACCAGTTAACCCACGCAAACTGCAAGGAAATCCATGGCAATGGCATAATTTCATATGCACGTGTCACCATGGAAGGACCGAGTGGGGTGCTGGTGTTACTCACGCCTCTTAAAAATTTTAGATTTCTCTGCGGTTTAGATATTTTATTTGTAGTAATTTTTATTGATGATCTAATTTTACACTCTAACCCCTACAATTCTAATATAATTTCTTAATAGTTCACACCACCTTTTTGTTGCGTCTAACGGAGGCAAAGTACATTAATCTCACATCTTAAAATATAAAAAAAGAATGACGTTGCATTTTTTTAGAAGAGAAAAATAACCTAGTGACAAGGAATATCAAAACGACTACTTGATTTCTTGATTTCACATTAATCCCACATCCTGTGATAATAACTTCACGAGATTAAGCAGGATAAAATCTCACACCCTGAGAGACGAAAAACTTAATCACGCACTAAAAAAATAGAAAGTTTAAGATATAAAAACGATGGTATTGCCCATCTTATTTTATACATTCTTTTTTTTTTGCATTCGGGGGCTATTCATACAATCCTCACAAGAGAGACATAAGAAGGTGAGCCAACCAATTCTCGTGATACCACGCAGGCTGCAACATATAAATTGCACTCTTTAACCGATGTTTGCCGCCATTGATATAGCTTAAAAGCTTGAAAGTGAGATTTGAGAACTGATCTGGAGATGGAGAGTGAGAAACAGAAAATGAATGGAGCTGGCTTATTTCCGATGCCGCTTCATTATCCAAGGTACACCGTGAAGGATTACTCGGACATGCCGGAGTGGAAGCTCGATAAGCTTTTGGCCGAGTATGGGTTGTCTGCTAATGGTGAATTGGATCATAAGAGAAAGTTTGCCATGGGTGCTTTTCTTTGGCCTGATTTCCATAGTGGCAACCAAAAGCCTCCGGCTTATTATGGTTATTCGTATCGTCTTCGTGTTATTTCGTGTGTGAAAACAGTGTTGACTACAACTTCTTTTTTTTCTTCATAAAAGACTACCAAATTGAAACTATGAGCTGTTTATAAATAATTCCATAGAACACAAATGAAATGAGCTATTAACTGCACCAGAAACAACTGGTTATGCAAAATCTTGGAGTGAATATACATCTTGTCCTCCTTAAGACAGAGTTGCTTTTTACAGAGCATACAAAAACCATTACAAGTTAAAACCAATATTAACATGTAATACATCATTAAGGTTTTGTTAAAAACGCACTACTTTGAAATATATGGATTGTGTCCTACAAACACTTCAAACATGCTTACCATTTGGATTCATCGCCTCCGAACACGCCTTTCATTGGGATTCTCCGGTTCTTCCATGGGAGCTTCTGTTGCTAGATCCATCCCATAGACACTGCTGCTACTCCTCTTCCTGCTTGATAGCAGATTTGAGCACTCCTCGACAGATGCAATGGCTTTCAACATCTCTGACAACAGGGACGGGCAAGATTCCTCCAAGTGCCGGAACCCTTCTGATTGCATTACCGCTGCAAAACGTTGGAAAGAATACATAAGTTTATGTCTCACACCACTGCCAAACACGAGTAAGACTTTTCAACAAAAATAAGCAAGTTCATGCCAATGAAAAAATTAAAGTGCCAGACCCTCTTGGAGGTTAAGCAATTTCAAGAGGGTTTGGTACTTGAAATATAAGCATCTTCCAGGAGTTAGATAACCTGGAATATGCACTGGTACTGTCTACGAACACGCACCTCCCAAGTTTGCTGGAGTGGCAGCAAATTTCAAACATACGGCCTTAAGCTGTGCACAATGGTGCTGCTCGGCAAGTGCAAGGGTTGTTGCCACTGTGTCAGCATTAAGTTCTTCACACAATTTTGCCTCACACAACACTTTCAGCCTATCTAAATTGTACAGATCAGCAGCAGCCAAAAGATGCTGCACCATGTTAGTAGACATACATGTAGCCGCGGAGCCTGTAATCTCCTGAATATCCGGAAGCTTGTCGGTATATATAAACAAGAGCATTGCCTGCAAGAACAAGAATTAATTAGCCAATAAATGAAAACAGCACATCTATAGAACTAAAACCTATACTTGAATCATTGCATCTAGGCAAGACAAAAATAAGAACCACAAATTGGATCATACTTCAGTGAATCAAGAAGAATCATATATTCAGTATTATCACTGTCAAGGGGTTTGCTAACGCAACGTGATCGATTCTTGGTCCATTATTTAAAATCCGAAAGAAAGTAAAAAAGAAGCATCACCTTGAAGACAGAAGGCTCAACATCGTTCACAACTACTTTATCCATGTTAGGATCCCCTACAAGTCCAAAAAACTGTGCTCTAAAAACAGGCGAGCGAGCAGCAAGGATCAACTTATGTGCCTTAAATGTCTCATCACCAACCTGAAAAATTAGATCGCAACCAATCTCAGATTCTAACAAAGCCTTAAGGTGCTGACCCATGTCCGATGGCAATACACGAATAGAACACTGTTTCGGCCCCTCGATGCGAGTTCTGACTACTCCAACAGTGCAGTTCATGATTATGCAATCATCCTTTATATAGTCAGAAGCTTCTAAAGTCGTTCTTCTAAAAAAACGCTTGTAACCCCTGAATGCATGGAGGAAAGAACATAAAATCAATGCCTTATCGAAATAAGACCCGACATGGATCCCAATATTATTGACATATAATTTTAACATCTTATGGGATGAATATGACAAAACACATACGAAACTTCAATGCTCACGGAAACAATAATCACACATTGCAACAACCCAACATGCATTTAAAGTGAAACCAAATGGAACTTACTAACAATCTAACATATCATTTCGTCTAAAACAGCCGAGTTACGCAGCAGTGCCTCAAATTAAATGTAAATAAATTCACGAAAAAAAGTGACCTACAAGTCCTAAAACCAAACCCACAGTTACCAATTCATCAAACAAAAGCATATAAACAATGTGATATCCCATGATTCTCAAGTTCAACACATCGTTTTCGATCAAAATTAGCTTACATATATAAATCTAATAATTATAACAGTAACAAAAACAACAATTACCTCCATAAATTATCAAATTTATTCTAAAAAACAAACAAACACATAATTAAAAGAAAACTTAAAATTATGAACCAAACCCTAACTTCCAAAATTCAGAACTGTTACCACATGCTTCCTCTGTATTTCAACGCATAAGGCCCACTCTCCAACGCTCGATCAAAGTGGCTATGAACCTTATGCTTCCCTTTCCCACTCTGGTCCACAAGGGTGAGCTCAAAAAGTGCTCGAACATCGGTACCTTCACTAGCCAGAGCAATGAAAACCGAAACATACATCGCGGTATCCTCCGGATTCTTGCCGTCGGGGTAAAAGTAAACCGCCCAATCGTAACCTCCGACGGTAAAAATATCGCTGGCTATACATTTCCCGGCACCCATCCCTTTCGCCAAGGAATAACCCTTGATCGTAAATTGGTGTGACCCGTTCACCGTATCGCTCACTGATTTCGATACGGAGTCCTCGGAATCATCCATGGGACTTTTCTTTCTTTTTCTCATTGAGTTCCCAAAACCCTAATTCTAGAAATTCGTTTATTGGTAAAATTCAGAGAAATTATGAGAGTAAAAATGGGGAATTGGAGAGCTTAGGGCAATTTACTTTGTATGGTGGTAGCCGTGGCGGTGGGCAGCGGCGGTAGCGGTGGAGGATTTAAAATGGCCGTAGGGAGAATGTGAAATAGTTTCTAGGAGATTTTTTTTTCTTCGGTGGAGTTTTTCGAGTTGAATCAGGCAAAAAGTATATAAGTTGTCTATTTTGGTAAATGCAACCAAGTCATTCAATTATGTATTTAATTATAAATGAGCCGTCATTTAACTTTTTTTTTTAACATGTCACTTTATTGGGTTAAGTGTGGGGTAAGTTTAGGGTACGACTAAAAGAAATTGAATTTTAATATTTGTTTAAAATTATAAAATATTAGATTTTTAGATAATGTTTTATGTTAATTTTTTGATATTTTTGACAAATTTCGATACTTACAAAATAAACTTTGATACTTTGTCCAATAATTTAAAATCTTATTAAAAAGTAAGTATTGAAATTTGTCAAAAATCATTAAAAAATTAACCTAAAATATAATTAAAAAATCTAACATTTTAAGTTCTTTGACAAGTTTCAAAACTTGACGTTTTTAGTCGTACCGGAAACCTGTTGTACGTTAGACTCACCCACCTTATTGTTAAAAGTTAAAAGAAGTGGCTAGGTATAATAAATATATTCTATTAATTTGATTATAATTTAAAATAATTACATAAATTTAACAATCATATTTAAAAACTTTATTTAGTAAAGTTATTGTGTTTACTAGTAGGTGGAGTTAAGGTCAAAATGTATGTGTTTCATTAATATGTCAATTGTCTAACAATGAGGTGATTATGTCTATTAAAATATCTCATATATGGGTTATCGAGTTAATGTATCACCATCTCATTTTATTATTCTTTTTGTCGCTGTTTTGGTGGTTTCTCAAGTAAAAAAATCACCAAATTATGTTTGTTCTTATTTTTATTTGTTTATTCTTTTCCATCAATTCAAATTCATCAAAAAAAATATTTCAATTTTCTCAAATAGCAATCAAATCTCAATCGAAATTAAAAATGTCGATTTCAATTGTTGAATTGATTTTGAAACTAAACAATGTCAATTTTCTGTCAAATAATTTTTTTCGTTTTTTTAAAATTGACTGACAACCCTTTTATTCATACAAAAATTTACTTTTTGTAGTGACTGCAAATTTAAAATTGGGTAAACTACGTAAATAGTCCCCCAACTATGCTTCAATTATCTTTTGCATCCTCCAACTATCAGAAGTTACAAATTGGTCCCCCAACTTAAAAAAAGTAACAAATTGGTCCAACGCCGTTAAAAATTTAATGACTGGTGACTTGCCAGTTAATATAAATTGATATAATTATATAATTGATCCTCAAGTTCTACACTTATTTTACTTTGACCCTAATTCTAAAAAAATTAGCCCACATAATTTTAATAATCAATCAGTTTAGTCCATCTTCATTTTTATTTCTCCTCTTTAATTCTTCAATTTATGAAGAACTTGCAAACAAACACCTGGGAACAAGCTGTAGAACCTGCAGATTTCACAAACGAATCACTAACTCTATTAAAGAACTTGCACGTTGCCCCCACTGTTACTGAAATTATGTGGGTTGCATTTTTCGAATTCCAAATTACAACTTCCAGGTGCAGCTAGAGCCAGGTAGGTACTCTTCCTTCTTTATGGATTTCATTCTTTATCTTGCTGCGATGTCAATCGTTTTTTTTTGCTTCCCTATTTTTATATTGCTATGCGTTTTTTATATCTATCCGACTCCGATCCGTATTTTATTCTTTCCTATTATAATAAAAATCTTCATCGGAGTATTGATTGAAGTCGCATTTCAATCACAAGTGCAAATTTAAATTTTTTTTGGATCCAATTATCAGCATTACTAATGTTAGTTTTAGATAGAGTTAGATTTTCTAAAATTTGCTGATAAACAATGCTTGTAGGCATATACGCTCCTAAATCTGCTATAACGTGTATGACTCGAATCGCAGATTATTGGAAGTATGTTTCACCAGCTGAAATTCTGTTGATTTTTTCAACAATATTTTTTATATTTATAATTATTATCACGAATTTTAAGTATCATTCTCTGCTTTGTAAGGCTTGTTACAATGTTTGTATCCATGGCTTTGATGCTGATTTTATTTCCTATTTTCAGATTATGGAGTCTGAGTTCAATAGCATGATCAGAGTATAAGAATGGTCCTTGCACTCTGCAGTGACGTTGTAAGATGGTGAGATAAGGTAAACCGAGTGGTACTTTCAGATTCTGACATGTTGCGCGCATGGCAACAAAGTGTCAGGTCTGGTTTAAGAATTATGTAATTATGTGGGTTGAGAGTGGACTAGATTTATAGATTATTAAAATTATGTGAGTTAATTTTTTAAAATTATGGTCAAATTAAAATAAGTGCAGAACTTGAGGGTTAAGTATGTAATTATATCAATTTATATTAACTGCCACGTTATCAGCTGTTTAATTTTTAACGGCGTTGGACCAATTTATTACTTTTTTTAAGTTGGAGGACCAGTTTGTAACTTTTGATAGTCGAAGGACGCAAAAGATAATTAGAGCATAGTCGGGGGACTATTTATGTAGTTTACCCTTTAAAATTTTATGGTTTTATTTTAAAAATAAAACTTCAACATGTCTCGTTATCATTTCTCAAAGACAATAACCATAATAAAAATCAATTATAAATTCAATGGTTGGAATGCATATTCTAAAAGTTTGATGATCAAAGTAAAAGTACCCTAAAATACATTCACAATCAATTATGTTAGATTAACTAATAGTTTGTTTATTTTATTACATTTTTTTAGCATTCTTAATGTAGATTTTAGTTTTGAGTAAAGTTTACGCATACCTTACAAATAATGTTTTTCGAACCTAAATTATTAAAAGAGAACATGACACTTTTTATCACTCCTAAAGTTGAGTTTTGTTATATCTTTGTTAATTAATGACAAAACATAAACGTGGTCTTACTATGGTTATAACCCTTCTACTATGAAATTTTAGATTTAACATGTAGGCTAATGATGTTATTAGGAAGTTTAAATTGATAATATTATTAAGAATCAAAATATACCAAATTAAAGTAACAAGATTAAATATTAAATGTTAAAGTGAAAGAGGGATTAATGCCATAATTAAATAAAAGAAAAACTACATATTTAGTACCTAACTATGTCCGCGTTATTATTTTGGTACCATAACTATTAATTTTGGCAAAATGGTACCGAATATTACATTTTTGTTCTTTTTTGATACCCGGCCGTTAAAAGCTAACGAAAATGGTGACGTGGCTTGGGTTAATAACATTTTTAGTCTAAAAATTTATACAATATATCAATTTAGCCTAAAATTCTATCAATTTAAATATTATTTTAATTTTTAGATTAAAATTGTAAATTTCTCTTTTTTCTTCTTACAGTCGAACATAATTTGCAATTTTACCCCAAAAAATAAGATGATGTTTTAAATTGATGTATTCTGGACTAAATTGATCATTTATATAAGTATTCTGGACTAAAACTGTGATTATACCAAGTCAAGTCATCATCTCCGTTAGTTCTAATGGCTGGGTACCAAAACAGAACAAAAACGTAACATTAGGTACCATTTTAATAAAAATAATAGTTGGAGTACCAAATAGTAACGCAGACATAACTGAGTACTAAATATATAGTTTTCCCTTAAACAAAAGGCTTAATAGTAAAAAAGTTGCCCAACCTATACCTTTTGTTCCGGTTTAGTGCCTAACGTTTCATTCCGTAACTCAGATTGGATTTTTCCGTCAATTAGCGTTAAAAATTTTTCATTAACCAATTATAACATGACACATGGCCTATTTTCTATATTTATTTAATTTCTAAATTACTTAAAAATTATATACTTCTTAAAAACCCCTAAGTTTTAATTTCTTTCAAACAAACCCTCAAATCAGATCTCCATCACCGTTCGGCATCCCCACACGTTGGCGGTTCACCGTTAACCACCCAAGCGTTGAGTACCTCACCGTTCAACATCCCCTCTAGTCGTTGATTAGAAGCCCAATCGATCTCTTTTTTCTTTATTTTTAAATGTTCGTCAACGAAGCAATCGACAGTTCATTCGTCAATTTTCGACGACAGAATCATAGGGCTTTTGGTCGTGGGGGGCCAACGAAGACAAGGGTGACCGGTGGTGGGATGGGCGAAATTTAGGTATCTAAAGTTTGGATTTGGGGTTTTAGAAAAATTAAAGATATTGAGTTTTTTTTTATAAAATTAAATTTTTTTTACTTTTAAAATAAAAATAAAAAAAAATACCAGAATATAGCATGTATTGCATTTTTATTGGATAACAAAAAAAAATTAACTCGGTCACGAAAAATCTCGAACTTAATTACGGAATAAATGGAGCAAAAAACATTAAGCACAAAACTACAACAAATGCTATATATTGATTATTGAACACCTTTCTGACTATTAAGCCTAAACAAAAGAAAGGACAAAATCTCTATTCACGGCCCGGTGAGGTTAGCAAAATTAACCTCCATCAATAGTTCCGAAAATTCGTTACTTCACAGACTATGGGCTCTTTTCTCCACTTCACAAAAATCACGAAAATGCCACTGTAGTCCAATTATTTTACTCCCTCTAGATTCAAAAAACGACGATTCAGAATTCTAGATCTCCGCAAACCCGCCACCGCCACCGCTCGCCGCCGTCGCTTTTGTTTTTCAACCAATGAAACTTCTCGGCAATGTCGAGTTCCTCAAGAGCCAAACGGCGATCAAATTCTCGGCTTTCGTTTTCATCTCCGTCTCATTCTTTTACTTAGGCAAACACTGGTCCGACGGTTCCCGCCAGCTTGTCTTCTTCTCCCGCCAATCGCCTTCCGCAACGACGTCGTCTGTACCTTCCGTTGCTATTTCTCCCAATTTCAATAAAGAGTTCAATATTTCTGCTCTCATTAATGCCGCAGAACTGGAACCAGCTGATCCAGATAAAAGTAATGTGCATCAATCGGTGTCGAAGGCAGCTCCACCTCCACCACTTCCTCCTCCGCCGCCTGTGATAAAGAGTTACGGGATCGTGGATGAAAATGGTACGATGTCGGATGAGTTTGAGATCGGGGAATTCGATCCGGATGTGGTGGAGGATTGGGGAAACGGAACGGAGATTGAGACGGAAACCAATAACGAAGATGCTAGGTCTACATTTCGGGTTAAGAAGTTTGGGCTTTGTGACGAGAGTATGAGAGAATATGTACCTTGTTTGGATAACGTTGAAGCGATCAAGAGGCTTAAATCGACGAAGAACGGGGAGAGATTTGAACGGCACTGTCCGGAAAAAGGGAAAGGATTGAATTGCTTGGTTCCGCCTCCCAAAGGGTACCGGCCACCGATCCCGTGGCCTAAAAGCCGCGACGAGGTAAAATATTTTGATTAATTTCAAATGATATTATGTTGTATGGAATGCATGCTTTATGTAATCCTGTTTTAAATATATTTAACTACTTCGTCTCAACTCGGTCAATACTCAAGTTCTGCATGCAGCCCATGGAGCTGAGTTAGAGTCGCGAGTTCATAATTATAGATTACTTAATTAGAAACAACAAGCTACGAGTTTGTTTGTTAGCTTTTTGGTGTTTGGGGGGTTTAGGAAGCACTAACCAAATGATTCATTTTCTATCTAACTTTTTGTTAAATTATTACATGTGTTGAAGTACTAAAAACGGATTTGGTAACTTTAGATCTTTACGTAAAATATATCCTATGGAGAATTGAGATATGTTGTGTTTGGGAATTGAGACTAAAGCAAAAAACCCATACAGAGAGATAAAATGTTGGTTATATTTTGCTCTTTTTGATTCTTTTTCCCCTTTTGTCGTTGAGGGAATTAATGAAAATATATTTTGAGGGTTTTCTTTTCCCTTTTTACCCTTATTTTTCCATTTTGTGCTTTCACAAGGTCCCTTTGTTACTTGAAGGTTTGTTTTGAAGTGGCTTTTTTTACTGTATGATCTGTTAACTTTCACTTATTTGTATGTAGCATATGCAGTTTTCTAATAGGTTATACTGCTTCAATGGATGATAGGTATGGTTCAGTAATGTCCCACATTCGCGCCTGGTAGATGACAAAGGTGGTCAAAATTGGATTTCCAGAAAAGGGAAGGATAAATTCATGTTTCCTGGAGGTGGCACACAATTCATACATGGGGCAGACCAATACCTGGATCAAATGTCTAAGGTATGAAAATTTTAAATTCTTATATGGATGCATGAAAAACTCCAAGAAATTGTCTGTGGATTTTCTGACGATCAGGTTCTAATCTGTATATCCAGATGGTTCCTGAGATTACATTTGGTCACCACATTCGTGTTGCTCTGGATGTTGGATGTGGTGTGGCAAGTTTTGGTGCTTATTTGCTATCACGGAATGTTCTAACCATGTCAATAGCTCCTAAAGATGTCCATGAAAACCAGATCCAATTTGCACTTGAACGGGGAGTGCCTGCAATGGTAGCTGCATTTGCAACTCATCGTTTATTGTACCCAAGTCAAGCCTTTGATTTGATACATTGTTCTAGATGTCGTATCAACTGGACTCGTGATGGTATACTTTTTGTTCTGTCTTATCTAGTTGCTATTGGTATACTTTTTGTTCATGTCTTATGTAGTCATTTTTTTTGGTTGCAAAGCATAGTAAGGAAAATATTTTAGAACTGATAAAATTTTCTTGTTCTATTTCAAATATCATATATGCGCTAACTTTGGGATCTGGCTACCCTATATGCTCATTCTATATTTTATCTGTTGCTCTTCTCCAGTAAGGAGGTTCTTCCACAATTCTTGTTTCCTTTCACTTTTCCAATAATCTTTTTCTTCTTCTACCTTTTCTTTTTAAATAAAAACTTGTTTATATTTCATAAACATTATTGCTTCATTAGATGTTTATAGAATATGACTTTCATGTTTCTTTTAATCAACTTCTGGGATATCTTCTGATTTATCCTTCTATGGTTTGTAATGAAGATGGAATTTTGCTCCTTGAGGTGAATAGAATGCTGAGAGCTGGTGGATATTTTGCTTGGGCAGCACAGCCTGTTTACAAGCACGAACAAGCCCTTGAGGAACAATGGCAAGGTAGAAATGATGGACCTAGAATTCATGTTAAGCATGTGAAGAAATGTGATAAATATTACTCATTGTGCATTTGCAATCTGAACTTTATTTTATACTGACATTTTCTTTTTATCATTGTTTACCATTTATACTATTTGGCTTCTGCTCATTTGGTGAAATATGTTATGTGTCAGTTTGTAAGAAATTTTGTATTAGATTTGTGATGCATGATTATATTTTGATCTTCTTTGTTTCCAGAGATGCTTAACCTTACTACTCGCCTCTGCTGGAATCTTGTAAAGAAGGAAGGGTACATTGCTATATGGCAGAAGCCTTATAATAACAGCTGTTATTTAGACCGTGAAGCTGGGACTATTCCTCCTCTGTGTGATACAAATGATGACCCCGATAATGTTTGGTATGTTCAAACTCTTCTTCTTATTTGAAAAACAACTGATAATGTGACAATATCATCAAACTTGAGTGGCTGATTTTTAGTTACACGTGTCCTTCCATGCATACGAGGATGATTTGAGTATCAGCAATCATATAATTGAATGCTTGAAGTTTTAGATTCTTATCCTAATCCTATGCATCTTGCTGTGCACTAGCTGGTGTATATTGTTTTTAGTGTATGTGCCATATAAAAAGAATGGGAAACCATCTGTTGCTGAAGAAACTTGTGCATATAATTGCTTTTCTGAAACTCTGTTGGAGTTTTGCCTAGTGTCTTTTTGACCACTGAGTTTTACCGACTGACAGCTGTATGAAATTGACCACTGGCATGATTTCACTTCTCTATGCTGATTTCGTTTTTGATGGTTCCATTAATTAAACAATGTTTTCTTCACTTGCATATTATTTTAACTTCATCAGTTTCTGAGGATTAATTTCCAAACCTATTTTGAAATCTGAAATTGCTAATTCTTGTCCTTATTGTCAGTGCTTCTTGGTTATCATTTAGGTCTTCCACGCTCAAGGGTGTCAATTTAAATTTGTTTGTTGCTTAATGTGAGTCGTTTCGAGTTAGTCACAGGATATTTGCATAATCTGTCAGGTATGTTGATCTAAAGGCATGCATTAGTCGACTTCCTGAGAATGGATATGGTGCAAATGTTGCTCCTTGGCCTGCTCGTTTGCAAACTCCACCTGACAGGCTGCAGAGCATACATATAGATTCCTACATAGCGAGAAAAGAGCTCTTCAAGGCAGAATCAAAGTATTGGAATGAAATAGTGGCAAGCTATGTCCGTTCTCTACATTGGAAGAAGTTTAAACTAAGGAATGTAATGGACATGAGAGCTGGTTTTGGAGGGTATTCTATTAAACCTAGTCTTTGCACTGTACAATTGAGATACTTGTTGCAGTATTTCTAAACCTATATTTTATGTATTTTTGTGCAGATTTGCTGCTGCATTGATTGACAATCAACTTGATGCTTGGGTTCTCAATGTGGTCCCTGTTAGTGGGCCCAACACCTTGCCTGTTATATATGATCGTGGATTAATAGGGGTCATGCATGACTGGTACTTCTTCTTAACCATAACTTTAATCAGGAAACTCTCCACAGTTGACAATCAACTTGATGCTTGGGTTCTCATTGTTTATCTTTAATCACTAGTTACTTGTGGCCAAAAACACATTACTTTGGATCTCGGGAAAGTGATACCTTCCCTTGGCTTCCTGCTTTTCTTCTTCTTATTTTTGGATTATTTTTTTAACTTTTTCCTCGTGCGTTTAATATACACATACACATGCATATACGTATGTGTGTGTGTTGTTAGGCCAACGAAGCTGATTT
The DNA here is from genome assembly GCA_958450335.1 of Hibiscus tridactylites. Lineage (NCBI taxonomy): Eukaryota > Viridiplantae > Streptophyta > Magnoliopsida > Malvales > Malvaceae > Hibiscus > Hibiscus tridactylites. The sequence goes on from OY288281.1 coordinate 3,182,102, forward strand.
AGACTAAAAGTTTGAAGTTTGCTATGTTTGTTACTCCTGCTTGATCCGGATTATAATCTAAATTGTGTGTAATTTTACAGGTGTGAGCCATTTGATACATACCCGAGGACCTATGACTTTTTGCATGCAGCTGGCCTCTTCTCAATTGAGAGGAAAAGGTACACCTTACGACCTTTATAACTTACAATCATGCCGGGACATTTATTTTTGCTGAAAACAGAAGATTTTATTCACAACTTTCAACGGTGAAGTTTCTTTCTTTTTTCTTTAAATAATTATTCAAGGTCCAAAAATTGTTAATTTTACAGTAAGTATGGGTTTGCATGTCTGATAGGCTTATGGTCACTATATTTATGATTTGGAAGTCTCATCACTCTTATTGACAAGGAGAAGTGTTAATATATTGGGTTTGTTGATAATTTGATTATTTTCCACTTGTATATCAGATGTAATATGTCTACCATCATGCTTGAAATGGACCGGATATTGCGACCTGGTGGACGAGTATACATCCGTGATTCTCTCGACCTTATGGATGAACTTCAAGATATTGCAAAAGCCATGGGTTGGCATCCGGCTCTACGTGATACATCAGAGGGTCCTCATGCAAGTTACAGGGTCTTGGCATGTGACAAACGCCTACTCCGCAGTTGAACCAACGGAACGAAACACTCGAAGTCGCACCCCCTTTAGTGTTAACAAATGGAAATTGAAGATGTAATTAGACAGGCTAATGCATATCCCGCAAAGGGTTGTTTCCGGAAAAAAAGGTCCTCGATTATTGAAGTTTTAACCTCGTACACTGAGGTATTTGCAGTCGTCGGACTGGAGGAGGGGACATCAGACACTCTTGAGGTTCTTCAGCTGAAATCGATCCCGGTATGTTTTTACAGATCCTTTTGCATTTTAATTCTAACATTATATCACCTGCAACTTTTGCTTTAATTGTTTTCCGGAAGGAAATGGTAGGGTCATTTTTGTTTAGAATTTCATTCGATTGGATAAACAACAGCAAAATATCTATTTGTTAAGCTAAATTCATCATCTTCTATAGTCATTCTGTTACTCATTGTATGAGTTGATCTGTAATAAAGCTTAGGTATGCTATTTTTATGGGTTGAGAATGTAGGTTTTCAATACCATAGGTAAGCTCTCGGTTAAGATTTTATTCTGATTTAAGTCTTATCATTTGTTGAAATCCGAATCCGAATGTATTTTAATTATGATAATTATCCGCATTTTATGTTAGAGGCAGATCTATCGACACAATGTAAATTTTTTTAAGTTTTACACTTTGTTAGATCGTTTGATGATTGAAAATTAATATATTAGAACTCCAAAAGCATGTAAAATATAAAACCAACAACCATTTCTTCTTGGAAAACCGGGGGAAAAAATTCCAGTAAACATTTACTTTAACATGAAAGCTCTTTGATTTATGTAGAAACATTCGTCGTCGTAAAAGTAGATGAAAGTTGTAAAAATATGTAAACATAAAAACAAATAATAAAACTATACAGACGACGAACTTGCCATAAATAAGAACACAATGTAAATGCGGTTTTTTATTTATCATTGTCCATGTTATAGGGACAAAGCTCCTCCAACACTTTTTAATATAACATTTCACTTTTCAATTCAAAATTTGTTACAATTCATTAAAACATACATATAAGAGGTGTACACACAGAGAGCAGTATTTCTATGTTTTGGGCACATTGTTCCAACAAAACATTAACCTTAGTAAATTCAAAATGCTTCAAAGGCAGCCTCTCTATTTATCAGATTTTGGCCTCCACATCTGCCCTTGATTGTAATACTGTACCTGTCCTAGCCTTTGACTGCCCAAATTCACATTATGACCTTCAGTCCTTGATTTCCATAACTGAGGTTGCATTTGTGAGACAGAAGGGGTCCTCCTCTGAAATTGATGGTTTGGCCTCGGTCCATTCGGCACCCTTGCTTTCGGAAATTGGGGTTGCACTTTTGATGTTGAGGGCTCCACTTTTGGAGCTTGGTGATGCATTTGTGAGGTTGATGGCTTTGAGTTCTTGTACATCGGCTCTTGTTGTCGGTGCTGCTGCATTTGCAAAGGTGATTGCACGGCCCAATGTGACTGTGCATGTGGATTCGGGTACTGGCTGCCATTGTTACTTGTGTAACCAGCTGAATGGTTTACCAAGAACCGAGACATCTGTGGTCCAACTAAGACACGAAGGAGTGTGTTTCGGGTCAAACTGGCTGAGATTAACATACGACGAGTCGTCTCAAATGCTTCGGCTATCTTTATCAGTTGTTTCTTACTGACGGTCCTAGCAGAATTTTCAGGCTGTTCGAAAGGATCTTCAATCTAAAACAAAAAGGTATTTTAGTGTCTAAGCCATGAACCATTTCAAAAATATAACACAAAAAGAGGGAGAGGATATTACAAATATTGCAAAAGTCCGAGGCAACCATCTCATATTGTTTGCTATGTACTCCCATTGTCCCGTAAAGGGACAGATTCCCAACTCCGAAGCCCTAATATTTATGTCTGAAAACTGTGAAAATATTTAATGATTATACATAAACAAAGCATATGTAGTGCGTTCAATAAGAACTGATTTTCGAATATGATTGCAGTACATGTTACAGAATACTTTGACTTTCAACATTAACAATATACGGTCATAAAAGTAATCAATACCTTGGCAATGAAGGAAATAAACAGCTCAGACAAAGAACTTCGATTTATGATCCTACATGATCTAAACTTGGCAATGTTAGACGAACATACTTGTGCAATACGTCTCTCTGCATCAACTTTGGTACCTGAAATCGCAGAGAAGCTTTCGTATCAAGAACATATACTCTAAACATATTTAGCATCTTTAATATTATTGAAATAATATGAAATGTCCGACTCAAAGTTTCACATTGCAGCATATTATGAGCAACTGTTTTAGTTTAAATTTCAATCAAATGCTACCAAGATCCAACAATCGAAGAATCAAAACTTCATTTGAAACCCTATTCCGAAACAGGGCATAAACAAGAAAATTGAGCAGAACCTTTGGAAAAGAAAATCACAGTTATCCTTATTCTCCATAGTTTTTGCCTTAGCTAAAATTTGAGATTAAAATACCTGTAAGATCATCGACAACATTTGTTGGGTATATATCTTTTAACGGAGGTAAAATTGGAGGTACACACGTCTGGAAGAAAAAAATAGAATGATAAAAAAAATACGTAAGTATCTAATGCGGGTATGTACTCAAATCCAGAAGCCTGTCGAACACATGTACTTCAAGAGAAATGAAGAGTCAAAATAACATTTACGTTCAAGTCCATAAAAACCACTTATGGATGAATTAAATAGATCGATAACGTGCTGAAACATAAAAATCACCTGAAAATGGAAAATAACTAGCAAAGTGAGGGAATAAGAGTTGAAACTCCCAGACTTTGGATTATTAATACCGTTAGCCTTGGCCCATTCCTTCACCTGCACAGCATGAAGGACAAATGAGAGATATGTTCTACTCCAAAACAGTTAGTGTTAGCTTGTAACGAGCGCTACCAGTAAAACCATATCACGAAATCGACCATCTATCTCATTGAGCCAGAACAAGAACTTGGATTTTATTTGTCCCTGTAGATTATCGATTGAAATATCACAAGATATGTTCTGCAATTTGCTGACGGTCTTCAAAATGGGAACTCTCGCATTGGAAATAAATTGTATCCTTATGCATCCACCTACGAATAAATGTTCATAATTAATAGGCATTATTTATAACAAACAATCAAAGAATAAAGAATTGCAACGTACGACCATATCCAATCCCAAGATAAAGTTTTCTTAGTCCCACCATATATAGTATAACAATATAAAAGTACGAAAAATACACTTAACTTACCTTTCTGTCTTAGAGCTCTTTGTAATTCTCCAAGTATACTTTGTTTCTGCTTCTTTCCAGCAGATGAAATGCACGAAAAATAAGAGACCTCAACAGAAATATCCAAGTCTCCCCACCGTGTAAAGAGATTAGACACAAATGATCCAAAAGGCTCCACGGTCGCACCTGTTTCCACCGGTTATGTCATTTAAAACGCATGTTAACTACCAAAATATCTAAGAACTCAATGCCATAATCAGCTAGAAACTCTAAATTAATCCTAAGTAAGGTCAATCTTTTCACAGAAAACTCCGGTGCTTCTTAGAATTGATTAGGCCCTATGCCAGTTCCATCATAATGGAAAAATACCGAACAATTATTTCCTAAAACCAAACTTGCTTAAGCCATTTATGAAAGATCATTTCAGATAAAAAGAATCGTACAAAATATAAAAAAAAATCTTAAATATTCTTCAAAATCCCGATTTTTCATCATGATAATATTTCTTATTTCACTGTGAATTTAAGTAGTTTCGTCATCCATCGAGAACACACGATTTAGTGTTTCCATATCCACAAGACAAAGTACCAATAATCTCTAATAGCATTTTACATGGATCAATCAAGTCAAGAACCGAGAACAACCATATAAAATGTAACATAAAAATTACCTCTTAAACTTTCAATAGATTGAACGATTTCGCGCAATTCATCGATTATCTTAAACCGTGTAATCCAGTCTTCTTGCAAGGGCTTGATCACTTCAAGTATTTCCTTGAGAGTTGACTCTACTTGTCTATATGGATTCATCCTCGTTTTCTATAAACAATATCTCTTCTAACACAAATTTGCTCCTTTTAGAAACTCAATTTTCCTAAATTATTTCAACAAAAACAAAACAAAAGTAATATTTTAAAAATCAAGGAGCAAACCTTTATTGACTTAGTTATCATATTGTATAATAAAAAGAAAGAACGCAGGCATTCAGCAAATGTAAATTAACCCTCACGCATTTAAACAAACACTTAGAAGGCATAAACAATCACAAACAAATAAGATGCAAAAATAGATTTTACCTTGAAAAACAATGAAAAAATCAACTCCTTTTTGTCCTCGTATGTTCTTGATTTCCGTTTTGTTGACTCGATTTCTTCTCTCGGGGTTTGGAGACACTGCACCATTAAAGAACAAGAAGCATATTTTAAAGACCAAACCCAGGAAAATTTCCATCGCCCTTCATGAAATAACGAAACCAAATATACAATTTTACAATGTACATTACTCGATTTCTTTTCTTTTTCGTTTTGAACTTGATTTCCTTAAGGAAAGGGTAATCTTTTCTTTCATTCTTTTTACCTTTATGGAATTAAAGAATGATTCGGAATTTAGGAGGAAAGGGGGCGGGAACAGAGACAGGGAAACAGACAGTCGGGACTCAGAGAGTCAATATGAGTGCTTTGCTGAGTGGGTAAAAGCTTAAGAGAGAAGAAAAGAAAAAGATGATGAATTGATGATGATGCTAAGATTTTTGTTATTTTCTCGGAAAATAAACAAGAAAAATCTTGGGTTTACCTTTTGGTCTTCGTTGGATATGATTTCTTATTTAGTTTTCCATGGGCTTGTTTTCCTTTTCGTTTCTCGAGAAAATTTGGGCTTTGGGAAGGGAAAAGACGTGAAGAAATAGGCTTGGAAAATCATGCTCTAAGGGGACTCTATAAGGAGAAGGGTTTTTTTTAAATATAAAATGATTTTTCCAACTTAATTTTCTTCATTTATTTCACTATAATTCAAATTTTTAATTATTTAAAAAAAATCTGACACATTATTTTTGGGTGTTTAAAATTACCTGACCCGATTAACCTAACCCGATGACCTAGTATAAAATAGGTGGGTATTTTAAAGCTTTTTAATTTTTTTTAGGCTGGATACCTGACCCGGTAATTTTTTCGAGACACGTGCCGGAAGTTTTCCCTTATCGGGTACCTAACCTGACAAATTTTAAATTATATTTTTAATATTTTAAATTATATTTTTATTTTAAGTTTATTAATATTTTTACTCCAAAACTAAATTTAAATCCTTAAATTTTTTCTATGTTTGTATTATATACTTTTAAGTTTACAATTTTTAAAAAATATTTTTGTGTTTAATATGTGATTTTTTTAAATTTTATAATTAAAAAAATATAAAAAATTATGAATCGGGTACTCGAGTGTAACAGGCCGGGACACAGACCAACAAAGTAGGTACTCGGATGAACCGGGTACCCGAAAATGAACACTCATACATTATTCCACTAGACCAGCTAATTGTTAGTAGATAATGACTTGCTTTAACAATTCAATATCTAAAATTAATAAATATGTAATGATATTAATTTTTTAATTGAAAGCGAGCTTGTTAAATTCATTGATCCGAGTTTAAAGAAATTTGTCGGAATGGTATGGACGAAGGACAATACATTAAATCTTTCAAATAAGAATAAAAAAATATCACATACTTCATAGTATGAAAAATTATTCCATACATATGTAGTGTAGTCTAATTCGTTTTATTTTAAGGGTTATTGATCTAATTTAAAATTTAAGGTTTAGTTTATGGATAAATATTATATACACATGCGGTGGAAACTTTTCAGTTTCCACAAACGCCTTAATTTTAGGGTATATGGAGTTAATTTAGGGTATATAGTTTAGGGGTTTAGGGGTAGGGGTTAGAATTTAAGGATAGTTGTTTCAATTTAAGGTTTAGAGTTATAATTTAGAGTTTATAGGTTAGAACCTAAATCCTTACTATATTACCATAAAAACTAAATCATAACCTATAAACCCTAAATTACAACTCTAAACCTTAAATTGAAACAACTATCCCTAAATTCTAAACACCTACACCTAAACTCATAAACCCTATACCATAAATTAACTCTCTATACCCTAAAACTAAGGCGCTTGTGGAAACTTTCAGTTTCCACCACCAGTGTATAGGATATTAATCCTTAGTTTATATGTTAAAATTCAAAGTTTGGACTTTAAAGTTTACTTTTAACCATACGATTTTAAAAGAACAAAGATATAGGCCCTGTTTGGCAATTAGCGGATAGCTGATAGCTGATAGCGGATTACATTAGCTGATAGCTGATAGCTGATTGCATTAGCTGATTTGACTAGCGGATTGTATTAGCTGATTGTATAAAAGTGTTTGGTAAAATTAACTGATAGCTGATAGCTGTTTGATTATTTAAACAAGCAAAATGACATATAAGGACATGATTATATTCAATACTTGTTTGAATAATTTATCAGTTATGAATATTTTGTATCTAATAAATATTAATTAGATTTGTAAAAATTATTTTTAATATAAATTTCCTAAACATATTTGAAAGATTTATATATTAATTTATTATTTGTATAATTATTAAAAAAATTATATGCACATATAAATATGTGATAATAAAAAATAGAATTAACTTACAAATATCACCATATAAATTAGTAGTAACAATAAATAAGTCGAATATTTAATATGTTATTATTTATATTAAAAATGTTATTATTTAATTTAAGTTATTTGGAGATTTTTGGTAATTGTTAAGGGTAAAAGAGTCATTACAACTCTAATATCAAACCTCTAATCTCAAAAAGCTCATATTAGGAGCTTTTTCAAAATTAGCTTTTTCACCCCAATCCGCTCTTTCAATCCGCTATTTACCAAACATCAATATTAGCGGATTTGACTAGTCAAACCTCTAATTATACCTCAAACCTCTAATTTTTGCCCAAACCGCTATTTACCAAACATGGCCATAGACTTATATAAATTTTTACGGAATATATATGTAAAAGATTTACTCTTATAATAATAATAAAATCCAAAAAGCCCCCATGAATTTCTTTCATTAGAAAAGCCAGCTTCATTGATAACAAATAACTAGGGTAAATGAACCAAACGTTCAGTGAACTGTTCGTAAATTATTTGGCGGAAAGTTCGTTTATGTTCATTTATTTATTAAACAAACGAACATGAACAAGATTTTTCGTTCGTTTAATTAAATGAATGAACACGAACAAAAGACGCGTTCGTTAATTTAACTTAGTGAACGTTCGGTAATCTGTTTGTTTATGTTTGTTTAAATTTATTCACATATGTCCATTTATATTTATTATTTTTCATAACAAAGGTATTTTATTTTTAAAAAAATTGTTCACATATGTTCATTCATTTATGTTCGTTTAAATGTATTCACATATGTCCTTTTATGTTCGTTCATTTGTGTTCGTTTACGTTCGTATATCATTTTAACGAACAAACATGAACGAACACGAACAAGCTACATTCCTTAACAAACGAACACGAACAAGAAATTATGTTCGTTTAGTTGTTCGTGTTCGTTCATTTGTTCAGTTAAAAATAAACAAGCGAACATGAACAGACCATCGTTCGTGTTCGTTCGATTCGTTTACAGCAAAACAAACATACTAGAAGAAACAAACAAGAAGAAACACACAGGCAGAAACTCGATGAAGAAGACTCATCGAACTAGAGTCGACGGGGAAAAATCGAGGCAAACGAAACTAGCAATAAGTCATCAATTGCATGACATATCTGGAGTCACAGAAGCATAATGGTCGGACCAAATACATAAAGTTTAGTGGGCTTGCATATCATTAAAAGTATAGCACTTTTAATTTTAGGATAAGTACACAAATCACTAAATTCTATTGAAATGTTTTTTAATCGCATTATCTGTATAAGTTTTAAAATGATCAATAAAATTTTTATTTTAATTTAAATTAGTCGTTACTAGAGACCCACTAATTGGCCTAGTGGCTAAGTATGCTCATATTGTCTCATCTTGTATGAGTTTGAATCGTGGTATGAGAATATAATATCTTTTATTTAGTCAAAAAATTAATCGTTATTAATGATAAATTTTGATAAACTATTTTGCAATAGTTCTATAAATTTGAATAATCACTCTGTAGCATTTGAAAAAAGAAATTTGATGACAATCTCCTAAGTAAATCAGAAGCAAAATGATCATTTTGAAACTTCTAAAAGTTCAACGATTAAAAGGTCACATCAACATAGTTTAATGATCATTCATGTATTTTACCTTTTATTTTAATTCAATAATCTATTCACTTACCTCAAGTTTTTTACTCACTAAAAGAAGAAATTGTGCATTTTAATATGAGTATGAGTTAATACGACTGATTGCTTCATATGCATCATCGTTTTGTCTATACTGTCTCAATAATATTAACATTCCTTCAATCTATTTCGAATATATATCGAATTTTAAGTCCGAGTAATATTCTGTGTAAATCATTTAGTTTTTTAAAAAACTACATTAATTTAAGTTTTATTGTACGTGAATCATGTTAAAAAAGACCTTCTTTTCTAATATTTTTTAGAATTATAATAGGATTAATATGTAGTATCTTTATTCGATTTCAAAACTGAATAAACTCAAACACACTTAAAGTAAAGACTAATGCTGTTTAAACTTAGATTATTTGCGAACTTTTTTTCTAATATTTAAATGATCATATCTCACAATCTCGTATCAGAAGAGTTAAAATATTTTTATATGATATTTTAGAAAATTATACAGATGCAAATTAATATAATGATAAATAAAACACATTGTTATAGATTAAGACCGTTTGTAAAATTTTAAAAAATATCATTAATAAATCAATAAAATCTACAAGACTAAAATATAAATTAAGAAAAATGATAAGTGGCAAACCAGTGGGCAATGATTCATCTTGCCAATCGTACAAGCCATGTGAGTGGGTCATCTAATTATATTAAGATATTATATTTTGGATATATTTTCACTATTTTTGCTATAATTATTTTTTATTCCAACCATTAATTTCTAAAAACATGTTCATTTCAATGTTATTTTTAAAATAGGGTAAACTACTGCAGGGGTCACTTTCGTTTTCCGTTTGTACAGATTTAATTACCACTTTTGAAAAGTGCCAATAAGTGGTCATCTACGTTTTCGATGTGTAAAGACTTGGTCACTCCGACGTTATAGTCCGTTAGTCCCCTAACGGATTGCTGATGTGGCGGAATTAATTAACGAAAAAATAAGGATAAATTAATGCAATAGCCATTAAAATTTATCTCATGTACATTTTTTCTCCTCAATTTAAAAAAGTAAACATTATAGTCACTAATAAAAATGTTTCTTTATAATTTCACCCTTAAATTTTTTAAAAATTCATTTTTCAATCCTAAAACTTTACAATCAATTAGTACAATATATTAATGGCTATTGCATTAATTTATCCTTATTTTTTCGTTAATTAATTCCGCCACATCAGCAATCCGTTAGGGGACTAGCGGACTATAACGTCGGAGTGACCAAGTCTTTACACATCGAAAATGTAGATAATCACTTATTGACACTTTTCAAAAGTGGTGACTAAATCTGTACAAACGGGAAACGAAAATGACCACTGCAGTAGTTTACCCTTTAAAATATTACGTTTGATTACATGTCTTATCACAAGAAAAAGTTGAGTTACTGCACGAGTAAGTTTGAAATTAGAAAAATAAGTATAAATTTAGGGGAAATAGTATAATTAAAATAAATTATATCTATTTAAAGACAAAGGAAAAGTTAGAATTTTTTTGTTGGATAAGTGTTGTTTATTCATTATCCAAGAAAATAGCAAAGTGCCGCTACTCCAAAAAAAAAAGTTTACATCAATATGAGCATTCAAATGTACCAATTCACAGTGGCGGAGCCAGAAATTTATTTAAGAGGTATCAATTTTTCAACATTATTTAAGGAGGGTTAATTATTTATAAAGAAATATCGTTTTATTTATAAAAGGGTGTCATTTGTCTATATTTTTAATTTTTTATAAACAAATTATATAAAAAAAATAAGTTTCTAAAAAATTTTAGGGTGTCATGAGACACCCCATTCCAAAAGGTGGCTCTGCACATACCAATCCAGACAAAATTGAGCATTCAAATGGCTTATTAAGTATTTAAATTTAAAATTCATATGACAAAATTTAATTTGTTTAATATTTAAACTTACAAGGACCTAAATAGTTATTGGACAAAAAGTTTTAATGACACGTGTTCTAACTAATATGGACCGACTTGCGTCGCACATTTGACTTTGGTGGGTGAGTCTCCCAACGAATTTTTTTGTATACACAATGGCTCGAACTCGAGACATGATTAAGCGATACTAACCTGCTAACCACAATAGCTAATTATTCTTTAGTTCAACACATACTTGATTATATATTTAAAAAACTCATATTTTTTAATATATATATATATATATAGATTTATTTTTTACAAATACCAAATTATTATTAGATCAATATTTATTTTGAGAACAATGTGATTAGCTATTTATCTTTAAGGTGCTCGCAGCTCGCATGCCTAGGGGAATTCAGAATTCCAATCCAGTGCCTTCCTTTCTATGCTGCAGCGAGCAAGGAATTCCAAGTCAGAAATTATTTAGAAAAAAGCTAATGTGACATTATTAAAATTTATTTTAAAAAAAGACTAAAATATAATTTCACTATTTGTACCTTAAAGATATATTTTTTTAATGTGATTAAACTGAAATCTATACTTTTGTGGGATCAAAAAAGCAATTTTACAATTACCTTAATTTTAAAACCTAAAATTTAAAGGGACCACAAAGAAAATTCTTACCACTTAGGCTAAAATCTTAATTTCCATGGGCATTGATGCGTGTAGAGTTAATAAAGGTCGAGTTCAAAGAACTAAAGATATCATTAAAAATAGTATAATAAATGATTTAATAAAGTTAATTAAATCTTACCTAAGGCAAACATAGTGGACTCACATATTCGTTGAATAACATTTAACGTTAAGTATGAGTCTGTCAAACTCGACGAGCACCGATGAGCACTACTAATAACGAGCAGAGAGGGATTTACATGGGGATGAGAGGAGCAATCGCCCCCCACTCCCGAAGAATTTTTTTTCCACCTTTATCCCATTATTTAAATTTCTTTAAAATTGATTTATTTATGAATTTGCCCCTAACTTTCAAACATTTATAGTTTGCCTCCAACCCCAAATCCTAGTTATCCTTGACGACGAGCACCGATGAGCATCATTAAATCAATTTATAAAGATTAAAACTTTAAAAGATTCACGTATAATTATAAATTATTTAAAAATTAAAAGGTAAATTAATTAAAATAAATTATTTTATTTTTAATTCTTTTAAACATAGATCAAAATACCAATTTATCCCTAAATTACAAAACTCTAATTTTTATTCATTTAAAATTCAAGCCGCCGCCGCCGCCGCTGTCTTCTACCGTTCATCAGTAGGGAACGAAACAGAGGTTGTTCAAATACTAATTAGAGTTTTTTAAACCAGATAATAGCACGTTTGATTTAACTGCTACATTGTTTGTGAAGATCCAAAATTCAAACACAATCGACAAAAGGAATCGACAAAAGGTATTGAGAGTGTATTAAATTGGTCAAGGAAATTTAAACCAATAAAAAAGTCATAGTCATCCAAATGTAATACCTCGAATGTTTACTTTCCCTTTGATTTGCCAATGTGCAACACCACGCCTAGTGCCATTATCACGGTTGGAACACCTTTGAAATTGACGGTCTTGATCACTCCGGTTGAATGTTCAAATTTAAACTAATAAAAAAGTCATTGTAACCCCCTTGTCCCGGTCTGGTCGGATGACCGGTCCGAGTGGGCCACACGGGGAAAACCGAAGCGAAACCCGTTAAGGTTCCTCCTCGGTTAACGACCCAGAAAATTTCTTTTAACTTTATCTTGTCTATAGGCATGATTAAACCCTATGTGAAGCACAACAGCGGAAACACAAACAATCCAACATCGACCAACCAAGACAACACTTTAAACAACTCATTTTAACCCTTTACAGCAGGCCGTATCGAAACGCCCTTAGGGTGTTTCGATACGCCTTGACTTAGTCAACAGGCCAGGGTCGACCTGAGGAGACCGTTCCGAAACAGGGGTGACCTGTATCGAAACGACCCCAACGGTCAACTTCTCGTGGTCAACGAGATTTAACCGTTTCGAAACACCACAGACCTGTTTCGGAACACCTTTATCTCGCCAATTTCTCAAAATTCCAGTAGCAAAAATGTACTGAAACGACCCCTACACGTTTCGAAACGCTCGGCCAAAACAAAGGGGACCGTATCGAAACAGGGTAACCCGTTTCAAAACGCCCTCTGTCTGCAGATGGGTTTTAGCTGTTTTAAGGCACAAGGGTGTCCCAAAACACCACTAAAACCTCCAATAACACTCTAACAACAACCCTAAAGGCAAACCGACATATAAGCATGCTTGGACATCACCATAACAATATTAACACTAAGGCACAACATCACAAAATCATGCATTCATACATATCATTAAAGGGGTTAAGCATCCACATAGCCAACACTTCGGCAATTCTAGATAGCAAAATACTAACAAGGTTTCAAGCAAGGCATACATCTCAAGCCAAATAACAAGCACAAACGAGGAGTCTAACATGCTCCTAAGCAACATCAACAACAACATAATCCAAAAACATCATAACACGATTACATGCCCCATTGCTTGACCATTACATCTTAATTTAAAAGTTCATACTTGGTAGCCAAACAAGCACCACAAGCACACTTGGAGGCCCCCTTCTTGCTCCTAGCAACCCACGAACTAAGGATCTGCAGTGTCGAATAAAGAGAGAGCGTAAGCAATAAAGCTTAGTGAGGGTAAGCTCTTTAAAAACAAACATCGACAATGCAGGGTCCAAGCACGATCTTAGCCAAGGTAAACACACAATTACCAAGGGTCCACAAGAGCCAAAGAGTTAAAGATGCATGAACAATATTCAATTATATGCCATGCTCAACAAGCTCCATTTCACAATATATGTAAACACATATAAACATCCAAGTAGAAGTCACATTCTACAACACATTGATATACATATCAATCAATATTGGCACCTAGCTATGACCCGAATACGCGGATAAACACGTTGGAACTCACATCCAACAACCACTTATCTCACGGTGGGATTACACTCATCACCGGTCTCGCGGAGGGGATTCCACTCATCCTCACGCTCCGTCGATGGGATTCCACTCATCATCGACTATATATAAATACAATTTACGGGCGAACCCGTACTCCTCCTTGGTGACTCAACGCCACCAAGGCCACACGCGACTTTAGACTCATGTGAGCACACTAACATCCTAATGATCGATCATTTGTACTCAAGCATACTAGTGCCAACATTTCACTCATTTCACATTATTCATTTCAATCAATTCCGTGCTTAGCACGTACTCACCATGATCACAATCACGAACCATTTCCATGCATGCCATAAGCATTACAAATCATGCCTCATCTCACACGTATAACACATTATACATAAGCAATTATATCACAAATCATACGAGGCATAAACATCCAAATATAAGTTCATCCAATGGCTCTAGATCAAGTTTAGGATTAGGCTACCACCCTAATCCTAACTCTAGGTGGGTCTACCAAGCCCAACCTAGTCCACATACTCGAACCAACCATTTAAAAACCATGTAAAACGTTTAACCACTCACCTAAGCTTCTAAGCTCCAAGCCAAGCAAGCAACCACCCTCACGTTCCCGAATTTCCTCTCGATGCTTCACCAACACAAGTTCCCGCTTCTAAACAACCTCAATCACAATTCAAACAATCTCAAATCAGCCCAACATCAAAAGATCAACCCGGAACACAATTCAAGTATAATTTACAATGTTGCAAGCCATGAACAAATCCCATTTTTAGTAAACTCGGGCAGCCCCAAAACCACATCCAAAATCCATGTTTCCAACATCCATTGCACCCACAAATGATCCCAAATCAACCCCTAACCATAGTACTATCAATAGCCTATCAATTCCCACCTAAAACAACCCCCAAAACTCACCCAAAACCCTCCAAAAACCCTCATTTATACCCAAATTCGGGAATTGCTCAAAATCATTCAAAATTCACATACGTGGTACCAATTAGCTCCTAGACTTCATAACTAACCATATTAAATCAAAACATTAAGCTTAACAACATAAAGTTTCCATTTTTAATCAAAATCTTCAAAACACCATTTTCCAAAACTTCAATGAAATGAAAACAAATGGTACTTTTAAAGAGAGGGAGTCGAGGAGAAGTCAAAAACGGTGTTACCTTTCGAAAATGAGTTGGAATGGAGGAGCTTTTTGGATGGAATAGTAACTTGTAGGGAGAGAGCTCTTTTCACGTTAGAATGGATGAGGAAGAGAGTGAATAATGTCTATTTGGTGGAAAGGGGGATTTAAATCAAAAGATGAGCAAATTACCAAAAGGCCATTAATGAATGGCTATCCCCTTTATTCTTTAAAAGCTCTTCAATTTGCAATTTAATCAATTTGGTCCCATTTTAAATATTTATTCTTGAAACCCGAAACGTAAAGGATTGTTTTAATTATAAACCCGAGCCCTAATAATATTAAAATATTATTTTCACCTAACCCCTAAGCCCGAGTGTTACAGTCATACTCATCCAAATGTAGTACCTCGAATGTTTACTTTCCCTTTGATTTGGCAACGTGCAACTCAACGCCTAGTGCCACTCTCACGGTAGGAACACCTTTGGAATTGACGGTCTTGATCACTCTGGTTGAATGTTCAAATTTCAGACCAAGTTTGCCGACAACTTTTTTTGACATGAACAAGTGAGTAGTTCTCGTGTCCACAAGAGTACTTCTCCTTTGACCCACAACGTTAATGTCCCTGAACATCAACCTTTTCTTCTTCTGGCCCTTTATCGTCTTGGCTGAACTCATCAATATCAAACCAAACATCAAATCCTCGCTACACTTGAGCTTGTCCCACTCCATGGTGGACTACTTGACACGGTTCGGGTAATCTCGCAACATATATGACCTCTTACATCAAGAGCACTTTAGATGCTTCTCTACTACCCTTGTCTCGACTGTCTTGTATGAATCAGTCACGCCAAGTCTTATCTCTTTATCTGACTCATCCTCTTTTATGTCATTGAGACATTTTTTCTTAGGGCAGTCTTTGATCAGAGGTGGACCATCACAATGATAGCACTTTAGTGGCTCCCCTCGTCTCTTCTAGGGGTGCTTATCGAGCGAGTCGATCACGAGTTTAGTAGTTCTCAATTCGTGCTCATTAGAAAATTTTATTGCTCGACTCGTTGCTCGTTAAGCTCAACAAAAGTTTTAGCATATTTTTTAAAATATTGGTAAAATCTAGTGTTACTATTAGAGCTTAATATAAACATACAATTTCAAGAAGAAGAAGAAGAAAACATGAGGAATGAGTAGATAAATAAAAGAACTTATCATGACCGAATTAGAGATGAAGTCGGTATTCGAGTGTGAGACTCTTTTTAGTTTCTCAACAATCTTCGATAAACACAAATGAGAGAAGACCTTAAGGATTTTGGTGTTTTTGACTTTCAATCGTATTCTTTATATGAGAACTAAAATTTCTTTTCCTTTTCTACTTTTATACATAAAGTAATAAAAAAAGATACATTTAAAAAATGCTAATTATTATAATTTAATTTCTTATGAATACAAATTAACTTTTGAAATTCCTGGAAAATTCAAAATGTTTTGAAAATTTGAAATTGAATATTTTATTGGTAAATTATCTTACAATTCACTGAACCATTCTAGAATTTTCAACTAACATTTAAATTTCTTAAAAGATAATTTTTTAAGGTAGCCACAAAAATCATTAAAAATTTATAATAAAAAAATAACGAGTTGCTCGTGAACTTATCGATTTGAGTTAGACCTTGCTCGACTCGAATCATTAAGATATCAAGTCAACTCAAGTTCGAGTTGAGTCAACTCAAGTCGAGCATTGATCGAATTTTGATCGAGTCGATCTCAAGTTGTTTGCGAGATGCTCAGCTCAATGAGCACCCCTAGTCTATTCTTTAACGGTTGGACTTGACCTTGTCCCTCACTCTTGATGGCTCCTCTTCGCTATTTTTTTCCTCATCACTTGAACGATGCTCCTCCTCATCTCCCTCATCTTTATCCTTGTATCGGGGCTTGGAAGACTTGAACCTCCTGGACTTGTTGTAACTACACTCGGTCAATAACTCTGCAACTGCTAGGGCTTTGAAAAGGTCCTACACATTCCTCCACTCTAACTCGGTCTTAGCCCGTGGCTTTAACCCATCCAAGAAGTTGAAAAGAGCAAAATTGTCACTCATCTTCAGGATTTGGAGTTGTAATTCACTAAACTCTTGAACATACTCCCGAATTGATCATTCATGCTTTAGTCTCCTAAGATTGGACCGTGCCTCATTCTCAGCATTCCATGGATAAAATTTTTGCTTCAACTTGCCCGGAACTCTTCTCATGTTCTAACGATAGTGCCCTCTTGGTTTTCATCGGAGCACCTACGATGTTACCACAATTGAGTGACATCAGTTAAATAAACAATCCAAGTATTTACTTTGTCATCGTCATCGACGATGCTCATTGCTCAAAAATATTGTTTCATTCCCTCACAAGAAGTTCTCCACATCTTGTG
This sequence comes from Hibiscus tridactylites, assembly GCA_958450335.1. Classification (NCBI taxonomy): domain Eukaryota; kingdom Viridiplantae; phylum Streptophyta; class Magnoliopsida; order Malvales; family Malvaceae; genus Hibiscus; species Hibiscus tridactylites. The sequence continues at coordinate 3,199,598 of OY288281.1, forward strand.
CCAGTCGAGTCCCCTCAAATTACTTTGGCTTTGGGACGTCTTTCATGGGCTTGGACACAATAGGTACCACTTCATTCGTCATGGCAATCTTGCTCACGAACAAGTCCGCTTTGAGCCCCTCCATCCAGAGGCGTATCTACATTGGCATCTGGTGGGTCACGTGACCCACCACTAAAAGCATGAATGGACCGAGGGGACTGGAAAGGGTAGTATCCCCTCTGAAAACTTGAAATTCGTATATGATTTGAATTTTTTTAGGTATTTTTTATTAAAAATCTATTTTCGCCCACCTAAAATTTTATAAGTTCACCCCGTAACATAAAGCCATTGCTTCCGTCTCGATTTAAAATAATAAAAAAATCCTATTTACCCTTTTGGGGTAATTTCCATATTGGTCCTTTGTTTCTTTTTGTAATTCATTTTAATATAATTTCACGTAATATAGTTTCCATATAAGTTATTTTTACCTTTTCAGGTTTTATTTTCTTTCAATTTGATCTCTCGGTGTATTTATTTTTATTTATTATTTTATCGCATTGTATATTTATTGTTATTAGATTTTTATTTTATTGTTATGAAATACCACTATTATTTTTCGATAGTTAATATACTTTTTATTATTATAATTATAATTATTGTGCAATATATTTACCCCATATTATTATATTTAGGCTTAATGTCAAAATAAGTGCCCAAACTATCATATTTTTCACTTTTAAGTACTTAAATTATTTTTTGTCTCATTTAGGTGCTCAAATTATCCATTTTCCCCCTTTAGGTGCCTAAACTTTTTTGTCCCTTTTAGATGTCCAAACTATTAATTTTTGCCTCCTTTTAAGGTCAAACTGAGGCACCTACTTTGACCAAAAAATGATAGTTTGGGCACTTAAAAGGGGCAAAAAAAGTTTAGGCACCTAAAAGGGACAAAAAGGTTTAGACACCTAAAAGGGTAAAACAAGATAGTTTGAGCACCTAAATGGGGTAAAAAATAGTTTAGACACCTAAAAGGGAAAAACGAGATAGTTTGAGCACTTATTTTGGTATTAAGCCTTATATTTAGTATAATTATTTTTATTATTATCACTTTCGTTATTTTTATTGCCATATATATTATTTTTTATTACTACTATTTTATTATTTTATTTTTATTATTATTTTTTCACTAATTAAGTTGTTTAAGCATGAAAGGTTTAAATGAGATTTGCATTATAAGTAATGCATGCGATTTATGATACATGATTTAAATAAGATTATTGAACTTGCTTTTAAATGAGATTTAAAGCATGAGATTTGAGCGTGATGTTTTGAGTAATGATTTACTTAAAAAATAATTTTAAAATGTATTGTTGTTGACTTTTAATCGAGCGACCCTCACTAGGTATTTATGCTTATGCTCTCTTTTTTTAACAAAGCAAAGAAATAACTATTTGGTGGCAACAAGGAAGCAAAAAAGGATTCCAAGGGTGTTTCATAGCTCAAGTATGTTTTACAATTACTAAATAGTAATAAGAGGCAATGAGAAGGTACCTAGTTGCTTAGGGGCATGTGTTTTGAACTCCCTGCTTGATGCAAGTTTCTTTTGATAGTTCAGACTTGTATATGACCTATATTTTTTTGATATTGTTTGGGTTGCAATTTTAGTTTGGTATGGGTTGTTTTTCTAGAAAGTATGCCTATAGATTTAAATTTTAAGTTTGACGCTATGTTTGAAGCATGTTATAATAATCTTATGGTGTGGTATAGTTCTTAGTTCGCTTGTATATGTGTTGGAAGTGTGTCATCTTGTTTTCGTATGATTAAATACATGTAAACCAGCAAAGGTGAATTTCCATCTAGTCCCAGTTGTCACGACAATTTTAGTCGCACTCAATTGTCGCGAAAATTAAATAATTGCTGGGGCAATCAGTTGCCATGATAGTTGTGATACAACCACAAGGGTTGATGGAATTTGAGTCGATTGTGTTGGATTTTTATCCGCTGCAAGTATGCTCACCCTAAGTTAAATACATCTAAATAAGAAAAAATATAATGATCATTTATCGATGTGAAACTTCACGAATTTTTATCGATAAATGTAATATAGCTCATTCGGTCTGGTCTGGTGATTAGATTGGGACAAGGGATTACATTTTTACTTTTCCATCTTAAATAGTTAAAAAGTAAACCACAAATGTGAATAAAAAGGAATCTATTACTTTTGAGGGATTGAAAAGTAAATTTACAATTAACTTACTTTTAAAACCTAAAATTTAAAGAGACCACAAAGAAATATTCTTACCACTTAGGCTAAAATATTAATTTCCATGGGGCATTGATGCGTATAGAGTTAATAAAGGTCGAGTTCAAAGAACTGAAGATGGCATTAAAAAAGCATACTAAATGATTTAATAAAGTTAATTAAAGCTTTATTTGGTCAAACATAGTGCGACTCCCATATTCGTTGAATTACATTTAACACTAATCAGAGATTAATTAATTGTATCCACTACAAACTTATCTTTAAATTATTAGAAATTACGAATCGAATTCAATTTTGATCTGTTCCGAAAAATTAAAAAATTAACAGATAATTATACATTACTTTAAACAAAAACTAAAATAGGAAGATTTTAATTAATAAAACTTTTTTATTTTTTTGCAAAAATACATTTCTTACAATTCCCATAAAAATGAGAAGAAAAACAAAGATGGAAATACAGTATTATATTTAATTTAATAATTTTTTAATCAGTTAAAATATTAATCATCTCTAAAATTGTATTTAATTTTAGAATTTAAATCTGTTGATTTTTCTTCAAATCAACAACAATAACACTGACATTATCGGCGCTATGTCTAGCCAAGGCCAATTTGGTTAATAAAATGGAAGCATCCCAACACGCCTTGTCGGAACTCTCGGTTCCTCCGCCGCCACCTCGAACCGCCGCGTCACTAGCTGGTGACATTGGTGGCGATGCCGGCTTTTGAGCGCGTAAACACATACGCGCCACCCCGCAAGCTGTCTCGTTCGTCACAACGTCCCATAATCCGTCGCTCCCCAATATTAAACATTCATCTTCGCTAGTTCTCTCCGTTATTGTCACCTCCGGCTCCGGTATAACGAACGGCTTTAAATAATTATCACCAATTGCTCTAGACATGGCTAAAACACCAAGAACTCGAGGGCCATCCCAGTAAATTACTCGGCCACCGGCTTCTTCGATTCGGATCAGTTCATCGGGTCGATCCGGCTGCAATAAAAAAAAACATACAGATTAGAGCGAGAGAAAATCGAGAATTAAAAATCAGATGCGTGATTTGATTTTGATTCGGTTATTAAAATTTTAATATTTAAATTAATAAAAAAATAATTTAATACCTTATGATCGTCGGAGAGGGGGAGAGCGACGCCGTTACGGCACAAGACAGCGCGGGAATCACCGCAGTTGGCGACGATGATCTTATCCGGCGTGACGATAGCAACCACGGCGGTGGATCCGACGGCGTCGCACTGCGGAGTTTGGAGTTCGCATCGGCAATTTGAATTCGCTTTATCGTCAACGGTCGCCGATTCTTGAACTTCCTTATCCATCCGCTCAAAGCTTCGCTCCATCATCAGCTTCCAGTCCACCGACTTTCCGCCGCCGCAAGCTTCGATTTCTTCTTTAACAATCTCATGAAACCGATCTCTACACTTCATCGCAACCTAGAAAAATACAACAGAAGTCCACTATAAGTAAAACTAAATTCAAAATTTACGTAATATTTCCAAGTCAAAAGGAGAATAGGTATGTTTCAGTACATGAGAGCAACCGTGACCGTCGAACACGCCGTAAAAGTGAACATCGGACGAAATCTCCGCTTCACGGCTTAGTTTACACAACGACGGATGAATCGAAACGGCGTCTTCCATATCTCGTCGCCTCCCGCAAACCGAAGTCAAACCGAACTTCGGCGGTTCGGTTTCAGTCACTAATTCGACTGTTCCATTAGAATTTAAACCTTCATCAATTTCACGATCTTCGTTAACCTGATTAGATTCCGAGTTCTCAATCGCGTTATCACAGTCACGAGGAGAAGACGGGAGGACGAGATCGAGATCAAGATCCAGCTTCTGCCGTTTTCTACCGCTTTCCAACGGAGATGAAACGGCGGCGTCGGAGACTAACATAAACGGCAGAATCTCCATTCTCCGACGACGGGAAGATTTCGAGGCCTGTTCAACAACAGCTGCTGATTCACTCTCCGCAACAACACCACAGCAAACTCCAGCCATTTAGATTACAACACAAAAAATTCTAAACAAAATCAACAAATCGGAACTCTTTTACAATAATTTCTTATCTTCGTTTCAAAATCAATAGATTTTTTTCTTCTTTTTAAGAGATTTGAATCGGAAATGAGAGGACCCATGAAAATGGCAGACAATGGAGCTTTTGTAATGAGAGACGAACAAGGGCCCACAATCAAAGTACGGGCAGCTGCCCGTCACGATCGGGCAAGATGGACCCGACACGTACAGTTGGTCTGACGTCGATTTTAGTGAATATAGAATTTGATCATGGACCGTCGGTTTGATCAGATCCGTTGGAATCGTAACACGTGGAGATGGCTTTTGAAAGGAGAAGTGGGGATATACGTGGACCAATGATTGGGAGACACGAGTAGTTGAAACGACCTTACTTTACTGACACGCATGTGGTCCTTAGAAGGAGAGGGGGGACGACCCTGCTTTGCCGCTCTTTGTGTTTCTGTTTATCGCTTTTTTATATATTTTTTAAAAAATAAAATATTATTTTTTTTCGAAGAAAAATTATTAAAAATATGCTTTTGTTGAGATATCACCACGTGGCGACATCGTTGAATACGAGATTCTTTTGCTCGATTTACCTCTCCACACGCTACCTTCGGAGAGTGATATTTAGTCACGTTCTAGATTTTAACTAGGTGTAAATAAATTGGCTTAAATATAGCTTTGGTACCTAAACTATACACATCCTCCCAAGTTGGTACCTAAAGAATTTTTTTTCCCAAGTTGGTATTTGAACTATACACTTTCTCCCAACGTGGTACCTAAAGAACTTTTCCTCCCAAGTTGGTACCCAAACTTTAATTCTACCCACTATTTTAATACTTTTATTAACAGTTTTAGTCCCAAAACTTATGTATTCAAGCAATTTAGTCATAATTCGAAATAATTCAATAAATTTAACATTTCATATTTAAAATTCCATCAATTTAATTATTTTTGTGAGAATATCAAATCAAGTGAGTCCATCGGATTAAAGCAACAATTGGATAACTGAATTCTATCAACAAGTTATGTTTAAACTTTTATTATACCAAGAAAGTAATATAACATTTTAAGAGAAAAACAAACAATTTAGGTGAATAACACTTAGTAAATTGATAGAATTTTTAAATATAAAAAGTTATATTTATTGAATTGTTTCAAATTATGACAAAATTGATAGAATGTATAAGTTTTGGTACCAACTTGGGATAAAGTGTCTAGTAAACTACCAACATGGGAGCAAAAATTCTTTAGGTATCAAATTGGGAGAAAGTGTATAGTTCAGGTACCAATGTGAGAGAAATTTTTTTTAGGTACCAACTTGGGAGAATGTATCTAGTTTAGGTACCAAATGTATATTTAAGCCAGATAAATTTGGCACAAACGAACATATTTCTGTTCGTGTTTGTCTATTTTGAAATTATTTATGTTCAGTATAGGCTTGTTTAAATTTTAAATATGATGTTAGAAATAGTTTTGTTTTTTTGGTGTGCTTAAGCTCGATTTATTTAACTTTTAAGAATATTAGTGACCTGACTACAAATTTTAAAATAGGGTCTAAAATATTTTTTCTTAAAATCGATATACAAAAATATTTATTTTACTTTACACATTTAATTAAAAATTTTAAGAAAGAAATTCACACTAATTTAAAACTTGTTTCCAAAAATTTGGGATGTAGTTATTCTCTTAGGGAGTTACATGCATCAGTCACTGACGAACAAAAGCGACTAAAATGGATGTATATAAGTTAACAATACTTACTGAAAACAATATATATAAGTGATAGGTGCTTATTTACCATGGTGTGCATAAGTATCAATATATTTAAAATTTATGTTTTTCTTAAATATTTATAAGGATATTTTACTGAATATTAACTCAAATGTACAAATAGAGTGATATTATTTTAATATTTTAGTAAAAATTTCATAATAAATAAATGAGTCTTAAACGAACTTGTTCGTAACATAAATAAAACTAAAAATACAAATATGTGTGCTCGTTCTTTTATTAAATAAACATAATTTTTTTTTGTTCATTCTCATTTAGTAAAATAATTATAATTTAGTTAGAGAATTAGGGAATCTTTTGAACTAAATTTAGGCAAGATAAGATTTACAACTTATCTTTTGGCAGTAGACGGAGCGTGAATATACGCAGTCAGTGGCTGCGAGTGGAGGAAAAACAAATCTAAAACAGGAAGACATGTAATAAAATTTCTGCTACGTAACAGATGAATGAATTGTGGGACCGCATGTCACGATTGACGCCTAGCATAAAATCTGAACCCTTGATTTCTACACCATATTCGACACGTGTCTTAATCTGACGTGTATCCGATGGTGCGGACGCCCCCACTCTCCCTGCGCCTTAACACGTTTCTGGCATTGCCTTGTCAAGAATTTTATAATTCGCCGTCCTTCTTTGTAATTTGAACACGTAGCTTTATTTTCCCACTACTCTCCCCACTTTTGTGAATTTCACAATCAGCCCCCTTTTCTTATTTTAATTCGTTTCTTACATTTAATTTATTTAGAGGCGGCAATCGTGTCGTTCGGATTAAGTTCAGGTCAGATCATTTAGAGTTAGATTAATTTTTGGTTTGAGTTCGAGTAGGGTCGAACTTGATCCGAATTTAGTTCGAATTTATATTATTTTTTATCGAACCGGATCAATATCAGGTTGGTTGAATTTTTTGTTCGGATCGATACCGGTTGGTTGCTTGCTCTGGTCGAGTTAATATCGGATCAATCAGCTTTTGATTTGAGTCAGTAAACGAAGATGGTGTTTTAAATGAGAAAAAATAATACTAAATCATTGAGTATTATTAAAGGTGGTTGTTAATGGAGGATAAAACATGTATATTTGAGTAAATTAAGTTCGTTTTTTCGGTTCGGGTCACTTTCAGTTATAGTTGATTTTCGTTTCGGTTTACTTTCGTTTCAGGTTATTTTTGAGTTTGTTTACTTTTGATTCGAGTTCATTTTCTCGGTTCAGCTAAAATTTGGTTTTATTCGACATGCTTCAGGCTCGGGTCAAGATAAAACCAACATGTTCGGGTCCATATAAAATCTCGTTCGAGTCTCGAGTCAAGTCTTGTCAGCTCTAAAATTATTTTCTATTAACTAAAATTTTCCTCTTAATCAAGGGAAATAATAAATAACTAAATTTTATCACATCTATGACATGAGTCAAATAAAATATTTTATGTAAATAGATATTTACGAAAAATCAATGAATGAATATACGTGGAGCGGTAAAGGATTTGGATACAAAACCATTTTTGTCTCGAAATTAAAAATTAATTTTTGTTGTTCATTATTTTAAACAATATATAGAAGTTCAGGGAAAAAAACTTAAAATATTATAAATATAAACAATTGTTGTCGTGTAATGTTAATGTACATTGCATTTTTAAAAATATAATTTATGTTCGAATCTTAAAAATATATATAACTATGAGAAGAAACCAAGACCCTTAAAATGATTATTTTTCACAAACAGTAAATTAAACATAAATGACACGTTGATAAAACTATGAATTTAAATTATGAATTATTTTTAGTTAAATGTTATTTTTTAAATATAGATAAATACTAATTTTTAATTACATACTTAAAACACGAAAAAAAATTATAATATTAGTAAGCGTTATAAGTTGATGTTATTTAATTTATGTTATAAACCTAATAAAGTTATCAATTCTTTTTTTATTAAGTACAACTGTTTACATTTAAAATATAAATATCATAATTTTGAACTCACACAAGATGTAACAACATAAATATGACCATTAGTCGTATTAATAGGTATCAAAGATATTAATCCTATAGAATACATAATAAATTTATTATATATATCAAGAGTTAATTTTTTTTTGGATAAGTGTTGTATTTTATTTATCTAAGACAATAAAAAACATTACATAATCTTAAACTTGATTCTTAGGCATCCATCCCATAGGGAATTCCCCAAGCATCAAGTAAGTTCTTATTTACATTGTCAATTTGAATTACCCTATGTTGTATTTTTATACTCAAATTTTCACGTATACAATCTACCAAAGCATCTACCTCTTTACTTACACCTTGAAACTGTCTTCTATTTCTTTCTTCCCATATGCAGTATATATACGAACACCAAGCCACTTTCAGAACATATACAAGCAGGGATTTCCCCTTTAGTCGAGTACTCAACCAACACAGTTCCTCTTCCTATTCCAACATCATTCGATGAACACCACATCTCGTAAGAATAGAGTTCCATACGCTTCGCGAATAAGGACAACTAGCAAACAAATGATTTCTTGATTCACTTTCTTCCCTACATAGCACACATGAATCATCTTGCTCACTATGAACAACTCACATACGTTTCAGTCTGTCTAAAGTTGGCAGTCGATCTAAAATTATCATCCATGCTTGGATCGAATGTTTTGGGATATGTCCCCCAAACCAAATCAGCCTATGCCACGTTACTTTAGGCATAGCCTCACGAATCACATCCCATATAGCTTTCGCTTTAACAGCTCCAGCATTTAGGGAGTCAGAAAGAACAGGCCTGAGCTTCAGCATCTTCCTCAAATACCAGCTATGATGAGGCTTACTCATAACTGACCACAATTCACTACCTTTAAACACATACTCATGAACCCAGACGACCCAAAGAGAGCCCTCAGTAGCTAGCATGTCCTTCAACAGTAAAACAAAACAAGTCTTGTTCATTTCATGTAAATCTCTGATTCCTAACCCACATTCGCTCTTTGGTTTGCAAATAACTTTTCAACTGACTCTAGCACCTGTAACAGTCACATCCTTTCCATTCCAAAAGAACTTCATACAGAGAGTTTCGATTTTCTGAATAATACTTTTTGGGAGCATCACTTGCCTACACCAGTAGTTGACAACACTGAATATAACAATTCAAATCAGCTGTAATCTGCCTGCAAAACTCAACATCTTACAAGACCAATGCCCCAATCTTGCCTTAATCCCCTCAAAAAGACTAGCACAGTTCCTTTTAGATAATTTTTGAGTTATTAAGGGTATACCTAAGTACCTTACTGGCAAATGACCAATTTTAAACCCAGTTATCCTTCACATTTCACACTGTTGATCATTGGAAACACCTGCAGTGAACAATTTAGACTTTGCAGCATTCAACCGTAACCCAGACAGATCATAAAACTTCTCCAGATCACATTGAATGTCAATTAAAGAGTGTAGATTCTCTTTACAGAAGATTAAAAGGTCATCTGCAAAGCAGAGGTGGGTGAGCCCTACTCTCTTACACTTGGGATGGAAATGGAAGATCTTATTCATTGCAGCTAAATCTAACAGGTGTGATAATACATTCATGGCAAGAACAAAGAGGTAAGGAGACAATGGGTCCCCTTGCCTCACCCCTCTTCTTCCTTTAAAGAACTCAACTAGGCTTCTATTTAGATTAATGGAAAACCTGCTGTCAGAATAACAAGCAATAATTCCCATTCTAAACATTTCAGGGATATTAACAGCTTTCAAGATCTTGTCTAAGAAATCCCAACTCAAAGAGTCGAAAGCCTTTTGCAAATCAACTTTGAGAGCACATCTAGGAGAAATTGTTGTTCTACCATATTCTTTTACAAGTTCTTGAGCTAATAGAGTATTATCAGTGATACTTCTACCCTTAATGAATGCAGATTGATTTTTGGAGATCAAGTATGGCAAAACAGTAGTTAATCTTCCCACTAAAATTTTAGTTAAAGCTTTGTAAATGACAAACAGCAAGATATGAGTCTAAATTCCTTAGCTTATAGCAGGGTGATCGCAGTAGCATTAAAGGCAGGTAGAAGGTTTGAAGTTGCAAAGAAGTACCTTATAGCAGCAGCACAGTCACCACCAACAATGGACCAATCATTCTGAAAAAATCAAGGAGTGTAGCCATCAGGGCCAGGGGCCTTGTCTTTCCCCTGGCTAAAGAAAGCGTTCCTAATTTCCTCATCTGGTATGTGACAAATCAAATTGTCCTGAGCTTCATCTGGTATAGCCACTTGTAAGATGCTTCTTAGATCCTCCACTGTACATCCACTAACTCTCTAATTCACTTGACCAATTTGCCCATTGAATATTAAAAGATTCCAATCTATTTCCCAGATCATCACACAAAAAAATTTATTGTATTTTTCTTCCTCTTACAGTAACCACATTATGGAAAAATTTAGTCCCCTGGTCCCCTTCATTTATCCATTGAACCTTTGCTTTTTGTTTATAAAATTGCACTTCAGCCTTCTCTAAAGTCATCAACTCCTCATGAATTAATTTTTTCTAGATCACATTTTCTTGTCTGATAGGCAATCTCAAGTTCAGATTCTGAATAGCCTCTAACTGAACACGCTTCTCCTTAACTCTCTTCGAAATATCAGAAAAATAATTTTGATTCAAATACTTCAAACAAACTTTAAGTCTTTTAAGCTTAGAAAATAGAACTCTCATTAGATTTCCCTCTACAGGTTCCACCCATGAATCCTCAACAATCTTCTTAAAGTCTGGATGCTCAGATCAGAAATTAAAAAATCTGAAAGGTTTTGGTCTCTGCACAGCATTCTCACCACACATTTGCACCACAGCAGGGCAGTGATCAGAAACTCCTGGAGCATGGAACTCAACTCCAGAGTTTAGAACTTCAACACACCAGCAATGGTTAATTAGCACCCTATCAAGTTTCTTTGCTAAAAACCCCTATTCATGTTTATTTGTCCAAGTGAATTCTGCACCAGCAAAAGGGTGATCCATGAGCCCCACTTCCCTTAGACATTCTTGAAACTCCAGCATATCATAAGTACAGTGTGACCCTAAGATCTAAAAATCAGAGCTTTCCTCAGCTGATAGGATGACATTAAAGTCACCTCCGACTAACCAAGGTTGCTCCCCAACTATAGACTCAACATACTTGAGTTGGTCCCACAACTTACGCCTCTGCACACTACCATTGCTCCATACACAACTGAAAGAAAAATTAGTCTGCCATCCAAGTGCCCTTTCACAGTGACCAATTGATCATCCGAGTGAACTAAAGAGAAATCAGACCTTTTTTTACATAGAATCCAAATTCGACCAATATCAGCATACATATAATTGTGGAAACCAGTCCATTCAGAATTATACCTAGCAAACAATCCACTGAAATTTCTTTCACGAACTCTTGTTTCAATCAGACAAACAATAGAAGCCTGCAAACTATTCAAACGTTTAAACACATTACTTTGCTTCAGGGTACTATTAAATCCCCTGATATTCCAAAACACCACATCCATTTAGTGAGATCGAAGAGGCCCTCCTTGTGACCCCCTCGACTTGAGTTTTCCCCCCTTCTTAGCCTTCATCTCATGCAGTAGATTAGCTACTCCCAAAGCAGCAAGTCTAGGCTTCCGAGGCTCCTCCTCATTTGAAATATCATTCAGAACCTCATACTTATTTTTCGAGCCACTAAGTACAGTCTTAGCTTTAGACTTTGTTTGTATAAGGCTCGCCAGAAGAGGAAATTCATCTATAGTTAGCACCACCCCCAACTTCTATATTAGTCAAAGTGGCACAAGGAACCACCTCCCCAATAGCTAGCTCAACATTACCAATGAAATTGTCAGTGGCCATAGCCGAAGCAAGCTCAACACTGACTTTTCCAGGAGTAATGGCCTCAGCCACAGGGGTAGGCTCAGCACTTGACCTTTCGTTAGTTTCCGCAACATTAAGCATTTCTTTACTAACATAAGGAATGTCTATAGTATCATCAGCAGCTTTAACATCTACTGGCTTCTTCACTCGCCATTCTACATTCTTCCTACCAGGATCATCATTCTCTTGGGGACCGTGCTTATCACAAGCAGTACCAGCATGGCCAAAAGTAAGACAGGAATTACAACACGCAGGCATCCAAGGGAACTTTACCTTGGCATAAGCCATTGACTTATCCGGGAGGACAACAAGTATTGTGCGCGGCAGTTTAGTCCCAGCAGTGACTTCAACGCAGACTTTAGCAAACTCAAGTCTTTCACGCCTCGCAGTGACATTGTCCATGTACAATGGCACACCAAGCGCACTCGCTATGTAGCTCAAGCCCCGTCGAGAAAACAGCTCTAGTGGAACGTTGTATAACTGAGCCCAGATTGGCATCCGAGTGAGATCAAAGTCTAGCCTCGTGAGATTTGGCTCCACTTCCGAAGAACTAGCGGCTTGTGTTGAACATGCCAGGGGCCATTCTCAAGGACCCAATCCCATGCCGCACCAGAAGCAAAAGAAAACATATACAAATTCGTACCAGCAAGGCTAACCTTTGTTAGGGCAGATTTTCCCCAAATCGACTCCACCATCGACCGCATCGCGTTGAAATTAGGGGTTGGTCCAATAAACTGACCAACAAGGGAGTTCTTCCAATCAGCAACCCCTTCCTCAAATAACTCCGGCGGCGGAGCAATAGCAATCGAACCCTCCATATTCAACGGCGGAAAGTACTCCAAAGATTGATCTCCGCCTCCTCCAAAGAGAAGCGTTCGCCAATCCATCGTAGAACAACAAAGATAACCAAAAGGCAACAAGTGACGACCGAGAATCACAAAAATCGAATAGGAATCATATATCAAGAGTTAATTGAACATTTACTTGATTCGATAATATAAAAAATCCACTTTATCATATGGTAATAACTATTATTAGGGTGATATTATATATATATATATATATGTTTTTATTTATGTTTTAAATACAATAGTTAAAAATATACTACAATGGTCAAAACACAAATATGTATTTACTAATAATATAGAGATATGCTTCTCTTATACTATATACGATTTGAAAATTTCAAGTTTTACACATTTTTTAGACAATTGGATGAATATAAATGGGTGATTGAGATTAACAGTAAGAAATTTGAAGATACATCTCTCAGAAAAAAGGAAATAATCTTAGTTATTTATTACCAGGGACGAAGCTATTAAGGGGTATGGAGTGACAATTGCCCCCCACTCCCATTTGTTTACATTTGTTTCCCTATATAATTGTTTTTATAGATTAGTTTATTTATAAATTTGCCCCCATTCAGCCTCAAATCCCGACTCCGTCCATGTTTATTACTCTCATCTGACTGTCTAAAAAGAACGTAAAAATAATTAAGTTTTACATACTATAATTAGATATAACCCAATAATATATATTATCTCTTTACGTTTAAATTTAAAAATTACAGTTTTCAAACGAATTCTATCAAAAAAATATTGCCAAAAAAACCTAATCACGTGAAAAAAAAAACCTACCGTACACGTGTAGGGCTAATGTGGAATGTATGAATATTTTAATATACTTTAAGAAAGACGTGGGAATAGATTTATAGAGTAGTCGGCCACCTTACAAGAACAAAATAGGGATCTACAAGCAGATAATAGCCAATAAAATGATGCCACGTAGAAGGTTAGTGTTTAATTTGAAGAATTTTATAATCCGCCGTCCTTTGCAATTTGAACACGTATCTGAATTTTCCATTACTAAACCCCGGATCTTTTAGAAATTTCACAATTGCTCCCTCATACTTTGTCGGCTTCAGAGTGTAAAAAGTTAATGAATTTTTTTAAAAAAAATAATTAAGCTTCGAATTTTTTTATTCAATTGAGCACTTAAATCAAAAAATTAATCAATTAATTTATTTGATCAATTTTAACCATTAAATTTTAATATTTTTATCAGTTGATGTAGTGACTCGTGTCACGGTGCTTCCATTAGTCATTTTCAGAATTTTTTTATTTTGTTAAAAAAACCTTTATGATACAATTTTATTATTGCTACAAATAATTTACATGTGACGTGGGGAAATATAATAAATGACATATTCTGGTATTAATGCACCAACAATAAATTAGATAAATTTTTATTAATATACTTTAAAATTTATTTAAAAAATAAATAAATATATTTCGTGATATATTATAGTATTATTTAAACAATTTAATCTCAAAACTACAATTTTATTTTATTTTAACATGTAATATGATACAATTTATATTATAATATTACATCGGCTTGTGATTATATTTACTCAACGTAGAAATATTTGAATTTAGTTATTTTTTAAATATCCATAATTGGATAAAATCAAAAAATTAATTTCATATTTAAAATTTTCAATATTATCTTATGCAACTTTCCATCTAAATCAACTGGAATGAACCACGATAAATCATCAACTCCCACGTTATTTATCAATATTAATTAACATCTAAATAAATAATTGAAAATACATTATAATAGATTAATTCTGTCTATAGATAAATAAAACTCCACTATCCGATTAATTATTGTTTTTTTTAATTTCATTGATGTTTTTGGTAAAAATAAATAAATTAATTAATTGACGGAATATGAAAAAGTAACAAATGGTTTATCGGCAACGAATTATAAAACCAAATAAAATTATTAGTAGTAAAAAAAACTAATCACGTGAAGAAAAAAAGCCTCAACGTACACGTGTAGGACCAAGGTTGAATGAATGATTTAAAGTAATATTTTTTTGTCGCCCTCCAGATTCTCTAAGATTTTGTTCTAATTATTCTAGATTAACCTGCATCGCACTCTTGACTTTGGTGAGAAAGTCTGTCAGCGGGGATTTTTTGCATACACAATGTCTTGAACTTGAGACTTGCTTTAGTAATATCAATCTACTCACCACTTGAACCAACCCTCATTGGTTTAAAGTGGTTATTGTTTTAGAGACGATTCTTCCAATCCAAATATTTTTTTTCTTCATATAACTAATTACTACATATATCCAGGGGCGGAGCTTGAAATTTATTTAAGGGGTGTCATTTTTTCAACGATATTTAAGAAGAGTTAATTATTTGTAAAGGAGTGTCGTTTTATTTATAAAGGGATCATTTTATTCATAAAAGGATGACATTTGTCTATATTTTTAATTTTTTATAAACAAAATATATTGAAAAAAAATTTCTAAAAAATTTTGGGGAGTCATGAGACACCCCATTTCAAAGGGTGGCTCCGCCCATGCATGTATCCAATCTACTAACCAATTATTCACTAACATGTATTGGAAAGTATTGTTTTAAGGATGATTCTTTTAATTCAGTTTTTTTTACTCGAATAAATAAGTTTGATTTTCGAACTTTTGATTTTCTTTAAGGTATTTAACTATTCACCATACTAAACTGTCTTATTGTTTTATATAATTGATATCTAGAGTAATATTTTTTGTTTCACAACCGGAACTCAACTCATTATTCAGCTAATTCAGATCGAGTTTTACAGGCGTTTAATATGAGGGAGATCTTTCAAATCCAATTTTTTCCATTTACAATACAACAATTTAAACTTTCGACACCACTTAAAGAATCTAACATCTCATCTCGATTTTCGCTAGACCAACTGATTGTTGGTGGTATTTAAATGACAAAATAACAAAAGATGCCCTCAACGTTTGCATGCTTTGTCATTTGGCACCATATTCTTTTTTGGTCTAAATATGCCCTAACGTTTGCTTGTTTTGTCATTTACCCCCCTATTCTTTCTTTTGGTCCAAATATGCCCCCAAAGTTTCATTCATAGTCCAAATATGCCCTGGTTTGATGTAAATTGTCAATCAACTGACGGTCAACGGCTTATAAAAAAATTTGACGTGGCATCAGTAGATCTTAATACGTGGCAAGTCCAGTCAACATCAGGTGTTGGACGTCAGTTGACTGACAGTTTCCATCTAACGAGGGCATATTTGGACCAAATTAAAACGTTGGAGGTATATTTGGATTACGAATGAAACATTGAGGGCACATTTGGACCAAAAAACGAATAGAGGGCCAAATGACAAAACAAGCCAACGTTGATGGCATATTTGGACATAAAAAAGAATAGGGGTCAAATGACAAAACATGCAAACGTTAGGGGCATCTTTTATCATTTTGCCAATTTAAATTGATATTTAAATATGCTACGAAATACGTGGAAATAGGCTTACGTGAGAAAAGATAAAGTTGGGGATCAATTGGCATGATAGGAACCAGTGAAACTGTGCCACGTGTTATATTAGGGCTGGCAAGCATGAATTGCCAAAGCATTATATTATTTTCGGTAGCGGACCTAATCACTTTTGAAAACTGAGTCTGACATGACCATTATTATTATTATTATTATTATTATTATTATTATTATTATTATTATTATTATTATTATTATTATTATTATTATTTGTCCTTTAATGTATTTTTAAGTGAGTCAGCCTCCTCCATAGGTTGACTCGAGTTAGTTAAGTTTTAATGTTGAAGAAAAGTATTTGAATTTAGATACGAGTTTGAATTTGAAATTCAGATCCAATTAATTTGAATTTAAATTTCACTCAATTTGATTTGATTATAAAGAATATAAAATTTTAAGATTTATGTAGTTCGAATTCAAAAGTAGTCCAAATCAGAAATGATCTGAATAGATAAATTCAAGAGGATTATGTTTAAAAAAATTAACCGATAAATTTTAAACAATTTTGATCCGAAAAAATTTAAAGTTTTAAATGAATCAAAAAATTTAAAACTTAATTAACCTGAACTAAAATCAGTCAATTAGAGTTGTCCAACTAACTTGTCTGTGTAAGTTTACTTAAATCTAAAACGTTCTTAAATATGATTTACTAATGTTATTATTAAGTTGTTGTTATCGGTTAATCAAATGTTAACTTAATTAGAAAATTATTAAAATAAATCTCTTATATAATAAAAGTCAACACTTGTTTTTTAAAAACTATATCATATAATTTTTACTTAGATTTTTACTATTTTTCAAGTTTAAGTTTAGATTTGTACTATTTTATAACCCGACGTCGTATCGTATTATAAAGTTTTTAATTACATAAATAAAGATAAAATATTACCTTATGCTCCATTTCTTTTTGGGTAGCCATTAACTTAGGTTGCCTCTTGGGCTTGGGCCAGCTAATTTGGAAATTGGGTTAAAATAGGTTTTTGGACTTGAGACCCATTTCCCCTTTTCTTGGGAAGAGAGAATTTAAAATCAGGGTTTGTCTAACGTAAGGCATGGTGCGGTGTGATTATTGTGCAACACCAACAGAAAATGTTATAAGACACGGAACACGAAACTAAAAATGTTACACTTTCGAATATCATTTTAGGTTGATGGTTAAGTATCGAAACTTACCTTCGAGTATCAATACTTATCGCTTTTGATAACATTTTAAGTTTTTGTAAGTATCGAAACTTGTCTCTAAGTATCGATACTATCGCGAGATACCAACATAAAATGTTATAAAAAATAAAACATTTCCAGTTCTGTATTCCGTATTTTGTAACATTTTTGGTTGGTGTCGCACTATAACTGTACCACGACTATTCCGCACCGTACCTACCCATCAAATCATGCATTCATGCTCAACCTGAAATAAACCTGTATAAAAATCCGACTACTCGATAACTTGATCCACATTATTGTTTAACAAAAAAAATAATATTTATTTAAATTTATTATAAAAACTATAAAATGTTCAAATAAAAGTTTAATCGTTAAGTCGTTGATCGCAAATGTGCAGTGGCAGATGGAAGTGTATCTTAAGGTGAGCTCGTGTTCACCCTAGACTTTTTAAATTTTAACTTTAATTTTTTTAATTTTGATGAAAAATTTATGAGTTATGTACACACTAAATTTTAAGATTTAATGTGTGCTCACCTTAAAAATATTTCTGAACAACTCGCTATTAAATGTGTTTGTTGTTAGAACAATTAAATAAAGGATTAATCTTTTAAAATGATAAATAAGGGATTTGTTTGCACTTTTGAGCTTATTTTCCTCAAATTTACCTTTTGACTGCATTGTATTTGTGATATCATTTATTTTTTAATAAAATTAAGTTGGCATTATTAAAAAAACACTACTAAATTCTAATTTGAATAGTCAGTCGGTTTGAACCACATGTTAAAACAATAATTACAAAATAATTACCTTTGAGGGATCTCTCTACTTCTATTACCCATTAAAAATAAATTTCTCCTTCGCTCCCTTTACGTAAAAATTGTTAAAAAAAAGCATTGTCTACCAAGCAATCAATTGGAATTGCAACAATTGATATTGACTTTTCATAATGACCATGTACGGTTTCAACTGAACAAAAGAACGAACATAAACAACTAAATGAACATAATTTTTTGTTATTATTCGTTCGTTAAGGAATGTAGCTTCTTCCTGTTTGTTCATGTTCATTCATTAAAATGATAAACAAATGCAAACGAATATTGAGTATTGTTTTAATTTTTTCCCCAAGAAGTCTGAAGTCTCGTACATTGAGTATTGTTTAATTTTTCTTTTTATTATATATTATTAATATATGTTTTTAAATTTTTTTAAAATATAAATACTTTTGTTACTCATTTAGGCTTAGAGAGGTTTTTAACGAGACATGTGATAATGTCTCATTTGTGTGAGAGTCTACCATTTTAATAAAATCATACTTTGATGAGCAAAGAAATACTTTTGTTATGAAAAATAATAAATATAAATTGACACATGTGAATAAATTTAAACGAACATAAATGAACGAATTACGGAACATTCACGAACATATATGAACGAATGAGCCCTTTGTTCGTGTTCGTTTGAATCACCTATCAAACTAGATGAGAAAACAACTCGACTTTGATGCGTCTCGACCCGGCCTAATTCAGTAGGAGCAATTTTTTCGTTTTTTAAATCGGATTCGGGTTGGGACGAGTTTTGAAAACGATCGAGGCAAGATGGGTTCACGTTTAGGGTGAAAATTTTCAACTCGACCTGATATATATATATATAATGTATTATATTTTATTACTTTTTTTCCAGAGAAGGTCCGATTTAATCATATTTTTTATTGAAATTTTAGGATCGAATTATACTTTTTTTTATAGAAAGGAGTTGGGTATACCTATAAGCCTCGTTAAAAAGCCCCTAAACCTAATAGGGGAAAAGAGTACCTATCGGAATACCTATACAAAGAACAACGCGAACAAAACCTCGTCTACATAAGCCCAATCACAAAACTACCATAGCCATAGCTCTAAACACCATGAAACAAGCGACACAAGCAACCCCCTTAACCCCCGGGATCAACATGCCACCGAGCCTCGGCACCATTGCCTAAGTGTTGCTCGACTTCCACCTCCAAATCCCCTCACAAGCACAGGCCACGATCTGCGACAACCAACACCATCAGAAGTAGATGAGGCTCCAAGTAAGTTGATGCAACAAGACCCCCATCCCGACTCAAGGACGCAAGTTTGTCAGCAACACCATTACTCTCCCGCTTGACATGATTGATCTTTACTCGCCAATCGCGACAAATCAACTCCCTAATATCCTCAACCAACACATTATCGCCAAAGCCGCCGATTTACCGCCAATAATCCTCGTGACCTCCTTACAATCCGTTTCAACTTCTACACATCTATAGCCCCTCGCCCATGCATAGAGCAAGCCATCATGCAGCGCCCATAATTCCGCAGAAGAACTGAGCATGTACCCACATGCCTAGAAAAATCGAAGAGCCACTCACCTGTCTCATCTCGAATCACTCTACCAATTGCTGCCCGGTTATCCTTCGTGTTTACCGTAGCATCAACATTGAGCTTAACCCAACTCGACGCCGGTATCGACCAATGCACTAAAGGACGAGATTGGCTCGTCTCCTCTTGTCGCGTTGGTGAAAATGCTCGACCATACTCTTCCACCAAGCGATCCCCATCGAATTGTACTTTTATTATATCAGGTCGAAAATATAATATATTAAACTCGTCCTGCGCAGTTGCCATACACCTTACATACTCTCTTACTCTTATCACTAGATAATATATAATCTTCAACTTGTTTTGTGGTTAGAGACCTCAATATGGACATGGAAGTGGTTAGTTGACTTTTTGTGAAATGGTCCTCACAATATCGACAACCTGAGACGTTGCAATAATCCAGATTCCAATGGCATGCAGTTCAGTTTCTATAAGAGGAAATCCTTTCCCGGATTATACAACACAACCTCATTCCCCTCGACTGAAATCCGCCATTAATGAACCTTCCGAAAGCAGCTCAGAACCAGACAGATCATTCCCCCACCCCCCAGGCCCCATGTGCATCTCTGCCATTACCATCTTCTCAGACCACAAACCCTATTCTCTTTAAAAACCCTGTGTGGCAAAACGAAGAAACCCCAGACATTCAAAAAACATGTAAGGAAACCCATCAAAACAGCAAGATTTGTTGTTGGGGGTGGTAACATAAATTCCCTGCAACATGCAACAACCTTTTCATTTATCACATGTTGTTGTTTCTTTAAAAACCCCATTATTAATTAGGTTAAGAGAGTGATGTCTCATCTGTTTTCCTTATGAAGTTAAACGTGGGGAAAAACAACTGCAAATTACTCAGACACCTCCCCCGTGTATCCTGGAGGATCCATCGGCATCACAAGGATGATAACTTAGGTTATTTTTCCCTACTATGCTGATTAATCCGTACCGATTCGCGCCGTACACCTGATTTTGGTGGGTGGGTTTTCCGAAGAAAATACTTTACATATACTCGAGACATACTTAAGCGATACCAAATTGTTTAACACTTGGACCAACTCAACAATAACTTAAGTTATTAATGGCTACAAGAACAACAGCCTATCTTTCTAGATTAGGGCAGGTTTATAGTTTTTTTCATTATTTCCCCAGAATATTTTTTCTGTCTTAATTTAAGCTTCTAGGTTTGGTTTGGTTTGTTGAGGAAACAGTAATAACTCATTTTTTAAGTTGTTTGGTGCCGTTTATATGTCTCGATTAATATTTTTTTAATACCAACTTATGGTTAATTACACGAGACGTCCCAAATTATAATGTAGTTTTTAAATTAACCTCTAAACTTCAAAAATTTTTAAGTGAGTATTGTTTTAGTCACGTCCTTCCCTCGTTTTCTTCTCTAGTTTGGGCGTTAAATGCAAACTTAGATCTCACATGTAACGTATTTAAAAAAAATCACGATCAAATTGCATATATGTGTTTATTGTTGCATGATCTGTTTGGATATGATTTATTAAAGAAAAACGGTAGTCTTTCTAGATTTAATGACAATCCTTTTATTTTTTAACACGTCAGATCCAAGGTGTACATATTAGAAGTACACCACGTGTTTAGAATTTAATCCGTTCGTTCTAATGAAGTGCTTGATTGATATAATACTGATATTTTGCGAACTCAATCAGAACTTTTTAAAATTTAAGAGCCAATTTAAGAAATTAAAATGGGTAATAGTTTGGGGGTGTTTGATGCAATTAAACCCAGAAGAATAGTACTAGTAATATATAGTTTAAATGTGTATAAACTATTCAACTTGGTTATATTGTGTGTTAGGTGAAGATCTTGGACTTTTAGGGTAACATTGAGAGAAGTGAGTGGGAGAGAACATAAAGTTTCTAATAATTTTTGGGATGGGAGGACGAGAAAACTTTTTTACTAATGCAGTCAGATCTGATCTAATTCGTCTTCGAATATAATTAGGGTCTAATGTTATCTTCTGAGTATAAGCATTAGTCTTATATTATCATTTTGAAATCATTATTTGATTCGACTTTGAATATTTTTGGGGATGATTTGTTTAGAGAGGTCTGATCTAATTCGACTTCGAATATAGTTGGGGTCCAATGTAATCTATTGATAATATCAGAATTTAAGAAACATGTTTTCCATTGATGATATCAAAGAACTGACATAAAGGGAAAAGAAAATCAAAGTTAGACTGACGTTAATGCCTCCATTACAGAACACCAAGCCTGAGCTCAAGGTCCAAGTCTCCCATGGAACTTGAAGGCTTAAGTTCAAGAACCTGCCATTGCAGTACCTTTGGTCGTTTATTACAAGTCACGGTTGGTCGGTTCCTGAACAAGACAGAACTCAACCCAACGGACAACTTGGTCTCAACATGATCATCATCTTCATCGGAGCCCGAAAACATGTCGCCGAATGGCCTTTTCGCAGTACAATCCGACCCAACCGACTGCACTTTAAGCTCCTCATCGAGTGATTGTTTGATTCTAGCTCTGTCCCTTCGATGAACATTCATGTGGCCACCCAGGGCTTGAGCCGACCTGAACTCTCGGTCGCAGAAGCTGCAAGAATACGACCTGGGAGGCCACATGCACTCCCTCAAACTCAAACACCGCGCCGCGTCTTCGGCAAACACCCTCTCCTCCCACGACGAATCACTTAAACACTTCATTGATACACTTGAAAGATGAGGATTTGAATAATTTGATTGCTTTTTTCAAGAACAAGAAATAGGGTTTATATAGGAGTAAGTTTAGGGTATTTCAACCGTATGTTTGACATTGAATACGCTGAAAACTACGTGAGAATCTGAGAGGAAAGGTTTTGAAAAGATGAGGCTGAGCTGAAAAGGTCTCTTCTGGTTTGCTTTGGCACATGCAGTGAAGCCATTCGGTTGGTTTTTAGCAGATTTGATGCACAGTCGTTGTTGTTAAGTATTGTTTTGGCAATTTCTTTGCAGGGGGGGTCCATTGTTTTAGCAACTCTTACAGATTGATCCACATGTGTGAAAGAAACTGAGGGGCTCATTATTTCATGATGGATATATTAATAACTGTTCCATTAAGTCCTGTTTGCTTGGTTTACACAATATGAAAGTAACCCCTTTTCTTCATTTTTTAATAGGATGCCCTACTAGGGTATTAATAAAAGAGAAAACTACATGGGTGGTCATCTAACTATCACTCTTTTTCTATTTTAGTCACCCAATTAATTTTTCGTCAAAATCATCCCTCCCGTTAAATATCTTTCTTGTTTTGGTCCATTTCATTAAAAACCTAACGGGATAGTTGACTTAACATTTTTTATTTATTTTTATTTTTTATAGTACCTTTTGTAGTATTTTTTGGTCCCTCCCGTTAAATCTAATGATATACTATAATGTATTTTTTATTCGACCAACCAGGAGGGGACCAAAACAGGAAAAAGTGATAGTTAAGTGACCAAAACAGAAAAAGGTAATAGTTAGGTGATCAAAAATATAAATATAAAATGACAAGTCAACGATTATGTTAGGTTTTAAACGGAGGGGACCAAAACAAGAAATGTATCTAACAGAAGGGGTGGTTTTAACAAAAAAATTAATTGGGTGACCAAAACAGAAAAAAGTGATAGTTTGGTAAAAACCTGTGTAGTTTTCCCTTAATAAAATTATGTCTGAGACTGAGTTCAATTAGTATCGTTGTTGTTCTATATTTGAAATGCGTGTTTCAACATGTGATATCCTTTAATTTGGTTAGTTAGATGTTCACAAATTCAATTATTTGTATTAGTTTAAAAGGGAAATTATTTGATATATATGTTGCGTAAAGTTTAGACTACATAATCTTACTTATTTTAATGTATTTGTTATGTTTAAGGTTCTAGTCGTGAAAAATTATTTAATACACATGTTGTGTGGTAAATACTTGCTACACAATTTTTTTGTTTTATAGGGTTATGGATTTAGTTTAAGATTTGGTTTAATTTGTATGGTTTATAATTTTGGGCTTATGGTTAGAATTCAGAAAATAAAATTTTAAGCTAGGAATTTAGATTTTAGTTTTTAATTTTTAAAGAGTAAATATGTAAATTTGTGTAAAATTTTAACCTAGCACATGTATCAAAAAATACTCTTAAGGAGGAGAGTTTAAAATTTAAATTTTAATGTTTAAGGTTTAAATTATTTAAAGGTGAAATTTAGAGATTTAAAATTTGACATTGAAATAGACAATACTATAGGGTATAAATTTTACACCGTTTTTATTTCATTGACAACTTTTTGTATTTTTCCCTTTGTTTCATATTTATCTAATAAAAATCAAAATTAAAAAAAAAAACCTTATATATATAAAGTTTGTTGATTCTTTAAATAAGTCATCGAAATGACAAAGAATGGTACAAATAACAATTTAACTGTTTTATGAGTCAAATGAATATTGTCTAAGAAAGGTACACATAGAAAAGTTTGGTTATGTTCTTCAAACAACATACTAAGAAACGAAACATGTTTATAATATGTCTCAACACAATATTTTGTTTTGCATGTCAAATGTATACCTCTTGGGATTTTTCCAAAATTTTGAATTGAATCCTTGAATAATCTTGTAAAAACTAATCAATTATAGAAAAGTTTAAAATTTAATGAATCAATCAAATTTATTAGAGAATCGTGTTGATAATATAAAAATATCATTTAAATGTTATTTCTTAAAGTGGTGAGTAGTTCGGTATCGCTTAAGTAGGTCTCGAGTTGGATGTCATGTGTATGCAAAAAATTCTCGCAAGAGACCCACTCACTGTAACCATGTGTGTAACGCGGATCCAGTGCCGTATCTGGGCTCGGGCAGGAGGGGCAACCGTCCAAGGCCTAGAATTTTTATAGTGTATTATACTTATAAAAAATATTTTTATATTAAATATTTTTAGAGAGAGAGAGGGGGGGGGGAGAGAGAGAGAGAGCTGAGTTTTACACTAATCTAGGACCATTGGATAATGGAAATGGATGGATGAGATTAACAGTAAAAAATGTGAAGATTATCACTTGGGAAAAAAGATAAAGGAAATAATCCGAGCCCTTAATTACCATCATCTAACGGTCCAAAAACTGTGTAAAAGTAATTGAGTTTTACACAATATAAGTTGATCCAACGATCTAAAAAACGTGTAAAACTTAGAGAGTTTTATAGTGTAACTGGATCTTATCCCATCATATATATATATATATATATATATATATATATATTCCTTTCATGCACATAGCAATGCACAAATAATTCCAACATACACATTTGTATTCTTAATTAATTTTTGGGAGCTTAGTCAAGATTGTACCATTCCAAAAGATTAAACAATTAAGAGAAATTAAGATAGAAAATACTTAATAATATGAATCCTTGACTATTTAATGACTTTAGCCTTTTCTTAACTTTATAAAAAATTATAAATCAATTGTCTTATACTGATAGATTCTACCTAAAATGTCTTCATTGTTCTTGTTAGGAGAAGGAAGCTTAGAGTTCCTTTTGGATGCCCAATTAACTCCAGTTGCTGCACCTGGAGTTTGCATTTAGGGGCCCTTACAAAGATAACCTTACCTTCATAATTCTATTTTGATTCGGTTTAAAAAGTTTGAGATACAATTTGCTTCATCCCCAACCTTGCTCGAATCTACCGAAAATCGAAAATTTTGCCTAAGAAGGAGCTATTATCAGTTCAACATCAGAAGATTTCATCAAAAGGTTTTCATTAGCACATATGATATGATATACACCTTATAAACTTGTAGTTCATCTGAATGAACATGACTTAAGTTTCTACTTTTTCATACAAATCAATGTGTATGCATCTTCAATGCAGGAAGCCATACGAAAAACGACACGATTGATTGATTACATATGATAAGACAGTTGTTTACAGAAAAAATAGTTACAAACCTTGAATATGAACCGCCGTAATGCCAATTCTCGATTTTTCATCTAGTTGCAAAGCAATGTTTCCCGTGTTGCGTTTCCGGTGGTCGGATTCACCCTAACGCCACAATGTTGTTTCAATAGTAATAGAAATATCAAACAAGTTTTAAAAGGGGTATCATAGCTATCTTACCCGTCTGCAACTTTGCAAAGATATTCACGTTGATCTTCCCGCAATGGTACATCTGTGAAATCTGATCATACGAAGACAATCAGATAAACCGACCGATATACAACTGAACTCGAAGAATTTTGAACATGAACATACGGGGATAAACATTCAGGTCAAACACTTTCGATATACGACTGACTGAGATTTGCTGTAAGCTGGAGTTTACACATACCAGCACCAGTTATATTTGATCCTTTGAAAGATGTGTTCCCTGTCGCAAGTGCGCCTTCCAAGTTCGCATTGCTTAAATTTGCCTGCAGGTAAGAACGATCGGAGATTCGTAAGAAGATATCACCCGATAGAACGATAACTTATCTGTCTGAAAGCAGACATGGATCAAACCTGAACTTTAAAGATCTTTCCAATACGAAAAGTTTACCTTTGTTACATTTGCCAGAGAAAAATCTGCACTCCTAAGATCAGCTTCGGAAAGGTCGGCTCCTGCATCATTGCAGACCGTTTAAAACATGCGCAGGACAAAGAACATGTTTTATATTGAATAATTCCGACATATAAATTATATAGCTAGCAGTCCAGATAGTTGCAATGTGAACATATCCTTGACATCGATATCTGCTAATTACCGTGCTTTTTCGCCCTCCCCTAACCTTCCTTATTTCATTTATCCATACAAAATCAATGGATACATGACAGAAAATACCAAAAATTTGGATGTTCGTCTAAAGTTGCAGACATTCACTAATCTGAAATATATGCTAACGGAATTATCATGTCGTTCATGACTTCGTGTTGCAGAACCGACATCTCAACCTTGTAATAAGTGATAACATGAAAAAAGGTTGAAGTATATCAACATAGATGTCGACTTAATGAAAATTGTTTCAATTAAGTTGATTCACATATAGCTAAGAGGGAAACACATAGAATAGTTGGGAGAAAACCTGTCAAATCGGCATCGAAGAAGCTAGCACCGAGCAACTTTGCGCCTTTGAAATTGGCTTGTCGTAGTATGGACTGAAATGGAGGAAAAAGGAAAACCTATGAGCTTCAACCATTGAAACTAACAAATTGCAAACACCACAGAAACATCAATGATCTGAACAGAACAAGAACAGTACTGTCTTGAAATCTTGCTTGATCAATGTCTTGCCACTAAAATCTTTGCCGGTTAAGTCTTGTCCCCTGGTTACTTCAGATCCATAAGGTCCTCCCCCCTTTTTAACCAATGCACACATTGTCAAAACAAAAGACAAATTCATAACCAATTCGAATGTATTCGACACTCGCACCGGAGTCTAAATAACATAGATTCGATAATCGAATTCGAGTCTGAATAACAAAGATCCTTTAAAAAATTTACCTTGTAAGCAAGTGCAGGGTCTACCAAGAAGATAGAAGCAGAAACAAGAGCAAGCAAGCTAGCCTTGGACAATGTTTCTCCCAAACAAGAAGAACCCTTTTCAAGTTTCTCCTCAAAAACCTGTCCAAACACAAACAACCTTAAATTAACCAAAACAAAGAACAAGATTTTGACAAAAGTGAAAAGGGGTTGAAAAATGAACCTTTTGTGCATGATGGTTTAAAGGAGAATGGGGTTTAATGAAGCAGAGAGGGGGTTTTGCTGGGGTTTTTACAGAGAATTTTTTGGAATACAAAGAAACATTGTTGAAATGGTGGAGAAGAGCCATGTCTGAGGATTTGTCGGATTTCAGACAATGCAAAAAAGGGTAGATGTGGATAATGCTGACTGGTGAGGCAGATATGGATAATGATTTCTGTTAAGATTTTACGCGCGGCCATTTCAAGTTTCTGTTGGATTGAATGTGGGCTAACCCGGCCAGATACAGTGGTCCAAAACTGTTTTGTAGCTGAGCCGGCCTGATACATTGGCCCATATAGTTTTCAAAGAGGGAATGAAATTCTTTGGACATTCTAGGTAATTAAAATGGTTTTATTATAGACCAACAAGGTTGGTCAAAGTGGTAAGCACCTTGGTATCGTTTAAACAGATTTTAAGTCTGAGGTCATGTCAAATATTTCTGTTAGAAAATTTACTCACTAAAATTAGGTGTGCGACACGAGTCGGTCCATCACTATTTTCATTCATGTTAAGGCTTACGTTGGATGTTCCAAAAATGAAATGTTTTTATTTAAGTAAAACGAAAAAAAAATTATATTTGATGCCTAATAATATATAACCCTATGCATTTATTGAAGAGACGTAAAATATGAAGTTCAGTTAAGCCCATGGTTATAAACTTAAATTTATATTTTATACCTGAACTAAACACATTTTTTAAAATTAATATCTAAAAAAAATTGTTGCTAAATTATACCGTGAACTAAACATCTTGTTCTAAGTTGACTCCTAAACAACTTTTACTTTTAATTTAAGACCCAAACCTTAATTCTATCCATTATTTTGATATTTCTATAAATATATTTAGTTCAATACTTTATTTAGTTTTATCAATTTAGTCCTAAATAAATAATAATATATTAAGAATCGATGGTAGATTGGATTTGAACAGGTTTAGCCAAGTGAGTTTAGGCTAAAAAAATGGCACAACCGAAATATAAGAAAATGTTGAACTTAATAGGTTAGCCACACAAAAATGTTATTGAAATATCTTTTTCAGGACAAGTTTCTAAATTTGTCTATAAGTTTTTAAACTTATGATGAACTTAAAGTGTTATCAGAAAATATAACATTTTAGGTTGTAACCTAAAAATATTATTAAAATATTTTTTCACGACAAATTTTAAAACTTAACACCAACTTAAAATATTATCAAAAGTCATAACATCTCCGATATGTGGGAAATATTTTAAATCTCACATTTTCTAATATTTTAATTGTACCATTTTTAACTATAAATTAAGCTGATGTAGACCCGCGGGTTTTAACCGCGATGTGTATGTATGGAAACATGTAGAAAGCATGAATTTGGGGAAACTTTTGGTTTATTTATTCATTTAAAAAAGCTTGTTGGGTAAACCCCAAAAAAGGGAAAGAATCAAAGACAAAGAAAGCAATGGGTAGACGTGCACCGATAATGGGCAGTCGCCAGTCAGTCAGTCAGGCTTTGACTGAAGAAAAGGTACGTGTGGCGGACTGGCGGTGCAGGGAGCGGCCCCTTCCATGGCTAGTTTGGCTAATTAGTCAGGTTAACCTTAAAACTCGAATCAATTCGAAAAAATTAAATTATTTGATTTCATTTAATATAAATTAAAACTAGTTATTAACAAAACATTATAAATGTTTTACAAATAAATTTGAATAAAAACTCGAATAGTTTGATTCGACTTGACTCAACTCGAAGTTTATAAGTTCAACTCAAAAAAATTTAAATAAAATTTAAATTATAAAATATAAAATTCGAGTTATAATATATAACACTCCAACTCGATTAACTCAATTTTTTTACTTAATTCGATCAAATCTCCACCCCTACTCATCAAACCCTTTTTGTGTTTGTGTTGGCATTTGATTCTTTGTCGGGACTTGAAGACACAGACGTCTTTCCACCACCCCACCTCTTAACTCTATCATGCCCCCTCATATCATCTCTCCAATGAATTGTATACTCATTATCATCATCATCATTATTATTTTTTTTTTAAAAATTATATTTACTCATATTTGTTTTACAATCTAAAAATAAATTTGTTTATATTAGAGTCATTCAAATATAAGTTATGTAGTTATATTTGGTAATTAGTGATTGAATAAAAGTGCTTGCTAAAATTAATAAATAGCTGTTAATATTAATTAAATTATAAAAATTAATTTTTTGGTTGTTTTTTGATTTTCAGGGTCTGGTCCTGACTAATCCAAATCGACCCGCGTCGCATATCTAACTTTGGTGGGTGAGTCTCCCAGTGAGGATTTTCTGCATACACAACGCCTCAAACCCGAGACCTGCTTAAGTGACACCAAGCTGCTTACCACTTGGACCAACCTTGTTGGTTATGAAAATTATTTTTTAATATAACACTACTAAATATATTTAATAGATGTATATATTAATTATTTTATCTATATAATTGTCTTTTTAATACAAATTCGATTCATTATTAAATTTAAATAATATTTGAAGTATGTTTATTAATCCCATATATTTGAAGGAAAAATAATTATGTAAATTATAAATGAGAATATGCGTTTTACTTCAAAGCATGCGAGGTTTTTTTTGAACAATAACAACTAGATTTTATTAATACAAGGAAAAAAATTAGATTTACAATGCACCCAAATATAGAGAAAAAATTGGGGACAATAGTCATAATTTTTTTTTTAACATAAAACAACAATATTAAACCTAAAGATACGAAGAAAAGTCAAATCTTCTCTTGAGAGTGACGACCAACAACAAAAAAACCCAGTAACCTTCATAAAAACTTCTTGTCTCTATCAAACGAGACGCTTTGCGAAGTGATAAAGGAGTGGTGAGCGAACCAAACTATTTGACAGGCTGCTTCACTACACAATTTTAATTATATCGACAAACAACTTTTTACCAAAGATGGGGCCTGACTATACGAGACCACCGACAAACCAATCAAAAAATAAAACGTCGTAAGGATTTTTATATGACCAGCAAAACGATTGCAAATGTATGCAAAAAACGTACCAAAAGTCATAAGGATCGTGCCACAATAACAGAGAGAGCGTGCCACAAGAATAAGGAAAACATGTCACAATGACATATATTCTTATTCAAAATTAAAAAAAAACTAAAATAACAAATGACATTTATGAAAAAACAAGCATGTCGCTGCAGGCTAAGCAAAAATTAAAAAGAAAGAGAAAGGCGACACAAAAATATTGAGAGAAATCTATGTTAGGGAAAGAGGAAGACATCTAAGTTTTTTTAAATGCATAAGCATGCGAGTTATTTAAATACAATACAAGCATGTCATAATAAAAATAATGCGCAAGTAAGAGTTAAATTTACGTTGTTTTGAGACTTTCTGTAATTGTTTAAAGATAAAAGAATTTTTTTTACAACTTTTATGTTATATCGTCTAGCTCAAAAATCTCATCTTAACATTTTTTTAAATTGAGAGTATTCACCTCAATCCGAAGTTATAAAATTATTTTTTTATTTTTGTTTTTAATAGCTTTTTATTAACTTTTTTCTAAGAGTAAAACATTGGAGAAAGTGTGATTCTTGCTTTTAGTTTTAAATGATTTCTTAAGATTGACACTCGGAGAGCTGTGAGATTAGTGGATATATTCTATCGAGTTGTTTGATCTATCGGGTTATTTGAAGATGCAAGGTAGATTCGAAAAAATTAATTTATTTGTGTTATTTATAATATTTGTGATATTATTATTTCCGTACTATTATTATTATTATTATTATTATTATTATTATTATTATTATTATTATTATTATTATTCACTACAAGAATATAGGTTTTTAGTGACAAATTAATAGTGACTGGGAATAATTTTGTCACAAATATTAACTTTTTGTGACAATTTTTTTTGTGCGACACAATTAGTATAAGTAATTGTGACATATTTTTATTTGGTCACTATAACAGTAGTAATTGTGACGATTGTATTTTTCACAAATGAATTCTCACTATAAGTATACAATTGTGACACAAAGTTTATTGTCACTAAAACTTTGACACATGATAGTGACGATATGTGAAGTGGTCACTATTATTTGATATTTGTTGTTACAATGAAATTACTTGTCACTTAAAGTTTCACTTTTTGTTGTGATAAATTTTGTCACAAATAAAAAAAATAAAAGTAATGACAAATTAGACATTGTCACAATGATAAATTTATTTTTATAATTATAAAAATTAAAGTTATCGTAAACTAGTTTGTCAAAAGTTAAAATATTTCTATAGTCTATACTATGTGTAAATTGTTGTTTTAGTCAATCTATTTTTGATCAACTTTAGTCTCTATATTTTTCAAATTTTCAAATTTTAATCATAATCCTAACGAGGCACCGACAATATGACTAAATTGCAAGGACTAAAAATGATCAAATTAAAGAAAAAAATTAAATAAACAACTCATGTATAACAAATTAGCTAAAAAGAAAATTTTACTTAACATATTTAAATACGACCATTCATGTCAGGATAAAAAATTCAAAATATAAAAAGTATAGAAATTTAAAGTGACCAAATTAGAGCACAAAGACTACTATGTGATTTTAGCATAATATATGATAGAATTTTTTTTTAAAAAAATTTAACAGATATATTCCATTTTGATTAGTTTTTCCTACAGAAAAAAATCTTAATGGTCTCTTTAACATACGTACTTCGTATAAGAAACCATAGAAAAATTAGGTAAATTATTATTATAATAATGTGTTATAATTAATAAATATTTTTAAAATTAATTTCAATTACAATTAAACCTAAATATTATTTTTCTTTCAAAATAGTATAAATTTTTTTGCCTAGCCTAGTGGATAAGTATTGCACTCTCGCCCTAAAGGTTCCAGGTTCGATCCTTCTTGAAGACATGCATTGCATTTATTTACTAAAAATTGATATTTGAATATGCTACATCATCTATAATTAAATTTCAGTGATCTAATGAAAACTTAAAAGTTTGTGGATTAAAATGCAATAAATCCATTAAATTTCAGGGACAATTAGTGATTAGTTTAAACCCTAAATAAAATGGTTACAACTAAAAATATAATTAATTTTTAATTATTGACAGTGACGACATATTTTAGACACTATTTAAATATGTATTTGTGATAGAATGTTTGTCACTAGTAAGAATAACATTATTGTCTAAATTTTAGTCACTATTAATAATCATTTGTGTCAAATAGTGTGGTCATAAAAAACATAACTATTGTGACGAAATACATGAAAGTTGTCACTAATATAATAGTGACAGAATTTTTAGTGACGACAGGTGACGACTCAGAAAAATAGTCACTGTAAATTTCAGTGATTAAATTTAACACTTTTTGTGACTATTTTCAATGTCACTACAAATGCATTTTCTTGTAGTTATTATTATTATTATTATTATTATTATTATTATTATTATTATTATTATTATTATTATTATTATTATTATTATTATTATTATTATTATTATTATTATTATTATTATTATTATTATTATTATTATTAATTAATTAATTTCTTTTTTACTAATATTATATATTATACCTTTCTATTCTTGTAACACCCGGGTTTGGGGGTCGGGTGAAAATAATATTTAAATAATGGTTTGGGTTTCAGTTTTATAATTAAAATAATAAAATATTATTTTGGGCTTCATATATTCGAAGCAAACAATTATGTTGGATTTAAATTGTTTTGGAAATCAAATTGTTTTGGAAATCAAATTGTTTTGGAAACCAAATTTCATGGATTTTAGAATTTGAAGATGGCCATCTCATTAATGGCAAAGTTGTAATTTCTTGTTCTTGTAAAATAAAACTTATTTTCATTTTATTTCAAATACCCAAAAATCACACCCATCTTCTTCTTCCCCATTTTTGAATGTGAGTTTCTCCTCCCCATCTCCCATCACTATTCCATCACCAATCTTACTTGTTTTTTAGGGCTTTTCAAAGGTAAATACATTTTCTTATTACCATCATCTTCCTCTTTCCCCCCCATGTAATTTGTTTTCATTAAAGCTCACTAGTTTGCATTTTAGGGTTTTGGGATTTTGAGTTAAAAATGCTATCTTTGTTAGCTTTAACTAAAGCTTTTGATTTATTAATGTTATGTGAGTTGTTTACTACCTATAAGGTCCAACATATCTGATTTTTGCAAAGTTTTATGGTGAATCCCGAAATGGGTTTTTAGGGGTATATTTAAAGTGTCAAAATTTGTGTTTTGGGATGGTTTTATGAGAAATTGATGGGCTGATGTTATAGTAACATTGCGTAGGTTTCTTTAGATGTTATTTGATGATTTTTGAGTAGTTATGGTGTTGGTTTGAATGGATTCCCGTAGCTACTGCTGTAAGTGATTTTTGGGAGTGGAAAATGTGAGTTTTTAAGGTGTTTATGTGGGGAAATGAAGGGTTGATGGTTATACTATGTGTGGGTAGTGTTTTGAACATATTTAAGAGTGCTTTGGATGACTACATTGCTGATTTTTTGATGGGTCTTTGTGGATGCACGAAAATATGAATTTGAAGAAAGAACTTGGCTTTAAATTGTGAGAATTGTAGTAGATTTGTGTGTATGTGTTAAACCTTGGGTTTGTGATTGATTTTGGGGCTAACGTATTGTTTTTGAATGGTTAGAAGCAAGAGAAGACAATGGAGAAGCTTCGGGCTCGAATCCAGAATTTGGATGCTTGGTAGGCTAGTCGGCTTGTGCTAATGGAGTGGTCAGTGAGTGGTTACTATTTTTAAATGGCTTTCAAATATTGGTTCAAGCATGTGAACCTAGGAAAGGCTTGGTAAACCCACCTAGAGTTGAGATTAGAGTGGTAGCCTAATCTCAAGCTTAGCTTAGGAAACCTTTGGTTGAACTCCTAATTGCTTAATATGCCTCATGTCTAATTGTGTTTGTGTTTGTGTTGGCTATGTATAATGTGTTATGCATGTTGTTGAGGTTTGATATGATGCGTTGATATATGTATGTGGTTTAGTTTATGAATCGTGCATGATAGTGATCATGGTGAGTACGTGCTAAGCACGGAAGTTATATTGAGTTGATGTTGTGAAAGGTTATGGAATTTGATTAATATTGGCACTAGTATGCTTGGGTACAATGATCGATCATTAGGATGAGTGTGCACACGAGAGTCAAAGTCGCGTGTGGCTTTGGTGGCGTTAAGGCACCAAAGAGGAGTACGGTGATGTAATATACCATCGGAAATGTTTATATATTAGTCGGTGATGAGTGGAATCTCATCGACGGGGTGTGAGGATGAGTGGAATCCCCTCCACGAGAATCGATGATGAGTGTAATCCCACCGCAGGTAATGGTTATGTTGGGAATGCGTTCCAACATGTTATCCGCGTATTCGAGTCATAGCTAGGTGCCAATATGAGATTATATGTGCCTTTATGATTTGAGATGTGTTGCCAATAAGATAGGAAATGTGATTCCAAAATGCATTGAGATATGTTGTTAATAATACCTTGATATATGTATTATTGTAAGTTGAGCTTATGAGTTGTTGAGCATGACATAATGTTGATTATATGTTCATGCATCATGTTTAATTTGGCTCTCGTGGATCGGAGGTAAGATCATGCCTTTCATTATGGTAGTTGCTCGTGCTTGGACCCTGCATTGTCGAAGGTTTGTTTTATGAGCTTACCCTCACTAAGCTTTTATGCTTACGCTCCTTTTTGTTCGACAATGCAGATAATTAGCTTGTGGGTGGCAAGGGCAAGGAAAGGTCTCCAAGTGTTGCTTTTGGTTAGCTCAAGTATGATGTTTAAATTGTGGATTGTAATAGACAAGTTTCGAAACACTTTGGCCACTGTGAACCCATGTTTCGAAACAAGTTTCGAAACACTTCGGCTACTGGATGTGCCTGTTTCAAAACAAGTATCGAAACACCTAGGCAAAATAGGACCCTGTTCCGAAACGGGGTGGATGCATTTCGGTACGGGTACCTGGCTTTTTAAACTAGAGCCCGTGTTCCGAAACGGGTGACGTCTTTTTCGAAACGAGTGGCTGGAAATGAGCTTTTTGGACATCTCTAATGGGTCTCAAGGGTTGGGCTTAGGCCCGGTTTGCTGAAGGGCTTTTTGTGGGCATTGTTTTCCGCTATCGTGATCACTTAGGTGATTAAATGCCTCTAGACAAGATGTAAAATAAACAAAAGAAAATTTTAGGGTCGCTAACCGAGGTGAAACCTTAACGGGTTCCATGTCTGTTTTTCCCGTGTAACCTACTCGAACCGGTCAGCCGACCAGACCGGGGCGAGGGGGTTACAATTCTAATAAAATCTAATATATATATATATATATATGGTTATGATCAACTTACACTGTGTAAAACTCAATTATTTTTACACAGTTTTTGGACCGTTAGATGATGATAATTAATAGCTCAAATTATTTACTTATCTTTTTTACCAAGTGATAATATATATATATATATATAGCATCCATTCAAATTAATAAATTTTAAGAGCGTTTGTGATTATTAAGGCTACTCGTAACATTATTGTTTTTTAGTGACATTGTATCAAATAATAATTTATTTTTATATTTATATTTTTAGATTAAAGATTATTGCGGCACGAACCAACTTGCTTCAGTGGTTAAGGAAATGATTGTTGTTTTTATAGGTCATGGGTTCGAGCATCAACAGTTGTAACATGGTGATTGAGCATGCATTATCAAATGGTTGTAAATATACTTAGAACAGATACTATTTGTTATCACCTTAATTTTCAAAAAAAAAAAATTATTGCGTATTTAATATGCTTGAAGTAATCATCTTTAAAATATTACTCCTATAGGCTTTAACAATAAAACACTAATTAAACTAGTATTCAGTCTCCTTTGTATTATTTTTCCTACATTATTTTCAAAATTTTAAATGAATAATGTAAGTGTATAACTCAACTTGATTGGCTACATTCACATGCACCCAATTTTCATTAAACTTGATCATATGCCCTTTATAATCATCATCATGTCATAGTCAAATAATATCAATGATCATCATGTGGAAACATTCTATATTGCTAGCACATGGTTTATGTACCCTACTTGCTTGCTATATAGGTTTCCCTTAGAGTGCACGCTTGAATTCCATATGTTCTTGGTTTGATAAATTCCAATCTAATATTTTTTTTGGTT
The DNA here is from genome assembly GCA_958450335.1 of Hibiscus tridactylites. Lineage (NCBI taxonomy): Eukaryota > Viridiplantae > Streptophyta > Magnoliopsida > Malvales > Malvaceae > Hibiscus > Hibiscus tridactylites. Next base: position 3,236,339 of record OY288281.1, read on the forward strand.
TAAGTACAAGTATCTAACTCATTAACTGATTAATTCGGACTGAATTTTATAAAAATTGAATACAAAAGTAATCTTTCTAACTTAATTTTTTCAATTTACAATATCATAATTCGAATTTCTAAAGCCTCTATTTACTTTCAAAATAGTTTGAGGCACGTCTTACACTATCGCAACTCGTAACTCTTTGTACACATTTAGAAAGGTAAATTAAAACTAAGAAACCAAAGAATGATTTCAATGTTAAAAAGTGATGTGTTTATCTATGTGATTCGAATTGTGTGCAATTTTTTTTTCAGATTTAAAATTAGAAACATATATTACTTTGTACTTCAATAAATTTACAAAAAATTAAGACTAAGAAAAAATGTTTAAACATGTAATTGAAAGGGTGAAAAAACCTAAAATGTTGTTTTGGAACAAAACATTAAGATGTGAAAACTGCATGGTTTAGAAAGTCTAAGAAAAAATATTGAAAAGAAATTGAAGGTTGATGTTATTAAGTAGTGTTTTTATATTCTATTTTTTATCAGCGAATTTTATTGAAGCACACAGAAACCGGACAAAAATCTTCTATAAATTTAGTGTCTTTTCTTATGTTTCAACACTAAAAAATTAAATTTTAAGCCGTAGTCTTAGACTCTAATTTTTTAAATTTTAAGCCTAAACATTAACATTAAATTCTAAACTTAACTTTTTTTAGTGTAGAGACATACATAGATGCACTATAAAAGAGCATATCATTTTCTATTCAGTGAAATCATGTAATTTTAAGATTCTTGTGAAATTAAAAGCTTCTTATTCGAAAATCGGAGTTCGACAAGGAACTACTGAAAAAAAACAGATTTTGTTTGCTTTTTTTATGTTTCTCACGACCTCTTTTGTTCAAACGTTCTTCAATGTATATACTGGTTTAACTGTGTTTTTGGTTGAATTTAGCAGATTATTTGAGCGTTTGTCCAACATTTTCTAACCAAAAAGCCAACGTTGGCTATTGAACGGGCGTTTGCCCACCGTTTTTAGCACTCAAACAGACGTTATCGACAGTTAATTTTTCCAGCTTTTAGAAACGGACGTTGCATCCCCAATTGAGGTTTGTGAATTGCAATGAAAAGAAGATTTATAGTGTGTACAAATTTTTCCAGATTTGAAATTAGAAATAAATGAATGTTATTTCAAGTCCTTTAAAAAAATCAAAAGTTTAAATATTAATACTATGAATAAAATAAATAATAATAAAAAATCATCTTAATAGCGGATCTTTATAATATTTAATCTGAACTAATAGATAGAATTAAGGGTTAACTACTGGAATAGTCATTTATGTTTTCCCGCAGTATAAAGTTGGTCACTGATTTTAAAAACCGATCAGTAAAGTCACTTACGTTTTCGGGGTATAAACTTTAGGTCACTCTGTCGTTAAACATTGACGGCTTGTTGATGTGGCAGCGAAAAAATAAGGGTAAGCTACTACAATGGCCACTAAAGTTTATCTCATGTACATTTCTGCTCCCAATTTTAAAAAATAAACATTATGGTCACTATTAAAAATGTTTCTTTATAATTTTACCCTTAAATTTAAAAGAAAAATATTTTTCAACCCTAAAACTTTACAATCAATTAGTACAATAATATTATAAAAGGCTTGAATGAAAAATATGTACCCAAAGTATACCCCTTTTAAATTTTAGGTGTTCAAATTGCTCCTATTTATTAACTAAACTTTCAAATTGCTCCTATTTTTTTACTCTAAATTATTCTATTATTGTTTAATCAAAAGGGTGCATTGACAAAATTTTGAAGTATAAAGGCTCAATTAGTTATAAAAAAAATAAAAACTCAATTATTTTTTTAAAAGTTCAAGGATTTATAGTACCCTTGAACCTAAAAAAATTGGAAGTCCTCGTACCCACTGCTGCCAGTTGCTAGTTTACAGTGCCATTTACTGCATAATTTGCTGGTTTAAAAATAATTTTTTAAAAATTCAAGGGTAAAATTATAAAGAAATCTTTTTAATAGTGACCATAATGTTTATTTTTTAAAATTGGGGAGTAGAAATGTACATGCGATAAACTTTAGTGATCATTGCAGTAGTTTATCCTTATTTTTTTAACTGCCATGTCAACAAGCCGTCAATATTTAACGGTAACAAACGGTCGAGTGACCAAAAATTTACGCTCGAAAACGTAAGTGAGCTTACCGATCGTTTTTTAAATCGGTGACTAACACTATTCTAGCAGTTAACCTAGAATTAATTTACCTTTGATACCATTTATTGTTGATGTGTTTCCCAAGTTTTTCGCAGAACTACTACAACAACTACAAATTTTACTGTATCGATGCAAACAAAAGTGGGGTTTTCGACATAGTAATCGTTGTATCGTACAAAACCCAGTAAACTAAAAGCGTACACTTCAACAGCCTCAGCTCTGCCACATCAACCCAGAAAACTGAAGAAACAAGAAAAGAGGACCCCTACCTTTCCCTCTCCTGAAATCAACCCACTCCCCGTACTCAGCTGAAAGATTTCCTAGTTGCCTGATTTGATCTCTTTTGCAGTTCTTGGATCTGATTTTCGAGGTTAATGGTTAGGGTTTTCCCTTTTTTTTCATGCAAAGACAAGAGGAACCCATGTCTTGAATGTCTGGTTTTAAGACAATAGATAAGGTAACCAACGAAATCCCATATCTGTTTTGTCTTTTGTTTTTCATTTCAGTGCGGAAAAACCATGGCTAATCGGTGGTGGGCTGGGAGTGTGGCAATGGGAGGCGTCGGCTCGGTATCTCCAACCGGACCGAGACCGACACCGACACCGTTGATTCACCTTAGAAACCCATCTGAAGATCACCGGATGGAAGCTTTTAGAGCAAATCTTAGCGCTTCGGAGGAAGATCATCAAGAGGAGAATGGAGATAGCCGAGACAATATCGAACCCGAACCCGAAACCGTTGAGCCTGGTTCGGGTTCGGCGTCTCGCCGCCCTCGGGGGAGACCGCCTGGTTCGAAGAACAAACCGAAGCCTCCGGTGGTTATTACTAAAGAAAGCCCTAACTCTCTCCGTAGCCATGTGCTGGAGATCGCTAGCAGCAGCGACATTGCCGAGTGTATCGGCAGTTTTGCGCAACGCCGCCACTGCGGTGTTTCGGTTTTGAGTGGAAGCGGTGTTGTCACCAATGTTACCCTCCGCCAACCGGCTGCCCCTAGTGGGGTGATTACTTTACATGGGAGATTCGAGATTTTATCTTTATCCGGTGTGTTTTTGCCCACACCGTCTCCCCCGGGAGCGACGGGGCTGACGGTGTATTTAGCCGGAGGACAAGGTCAGGTTGTGGGAGGGAGTGTGATCGGGCCACTGGAAGCATCCGGACCGGTTATGGTTATTGCGGCCACGTTTACTAATGCGGTTTACGAAAGGTTGCCTATGGAGGATGAAAATAGCGGCGGAGGAGAAGAAGGCGGTGGCGACGGCGGTGGTGGCAATAACAACAACAACAACACCAGTAGCAACGACGGTGGCGATGGAAATTCAGGGTCTCAGTCTCAAGACATGAGCCAAGATCATCGCCAAGGTGGCTCAATGCCTATTTATAACTTGCCTCCTAATTTGCTGCCTAATGGACAAATGCCCCATGATCTATTTTGGGGCACTCCGCCTCGTCCGCCGCCGTTTTCTTAACCGGAAACTGCTATGGAACGGCTGAGATTACGGTTTGAATATGCCGACTGGTTTTCGGTGCAAAACAAGTTGTGGGTTTGTTTTTGTTCATGTAAGAGTAGTAACAAAGGTAGGGCTTTTTTTACTATGCTCATAGTTTGTACAACTTTGTAGAACTATCTCTTAATCAAACTTTGTTTCGGGTGAACAATGCATCTTTTGCAGGACTAATGCAAGATTTCATGTTAGGGTACGAATTTTGATTTAGCAAAACTATATGAGAATCTGAAATTTCTAGGGACGCGACTGCCTCGTGGAATTCTCGGTCCATCCTTGTATCTTTGGATGAATTAGGCAAAGGAATGAATCTTTTTAACACAATTTGTTCATTTTTTTCTTGGAAGAAATGCATTGAGTCTTTGTAGGTGAAGAGTTTGAGTTCAAGGGATTGCAAGGACATATCATTCATTTACATGGTATGCTTGTTGAAACTCATCTATTTTCTTCAATATTTCATGATTTTAGTTTGTTTTTTCCCCCTAAATTGGACAATGTTGATGATGCATGGAAAGCTTGAAATGGGAAAGTTTTTCAATGTGATTCAGATTTGGCAGAGCTTTTGACCCCAAATGAGAGGAGAATGCATGTGGTAGGGGGCAGAAGGTGAACAACTTGGGGGCTGATTCATCTGAATCTCACCCAAATTAGTACACTTCAGACTTTTCAGTACTTCAAAATTTTAACCTCATAATAATTCATTCATTCATTCATTCAGTACTTCTAAACTGCCAGTCGGCCGGTCGGCCGACTGCCCGGTCATAGGTTTAAACGTGCTTAAGCACCCGTACATGTCTACTTCTATAATTATACTTTAAATTAGGGTTAGAACATAGTCGAATAACCCACAAATCGTGCTAAGTCGCAATATTCTTTTATTGAAAGTGTTTTCCATGTAGATGTTGGTGTCTTTCTTTGTTGTACATTTACACATTTGTCATTATTTTCCAACATCTATGATTTGGGGTCTTTATTTGTCATATTTTACCCTACTATTAGGGTAAGATGCAGATGCTATTACCTTCTCTAACTCTCCGGTTGGTGATTCCGGTGAGAAACTGGTCCGGCCGGTTAGTATGGCAATTGCTCATACACTAAACAATTTTGATGACAAATGCAGTATTGGTTTGAACTAGGTTTTGCCTTTGTCTGAACCTGTATTTTGATGCATTTAGTCAATGGTTGGTGATATATTATATGGAGAAGTTAACTTCTTTTGGGAGTAGTTATGGAAAAAATATATAAGATTGTACCAAAAAAAAGTGGATAACTGGTTACATATGTAAGAAATGTTTGTAAGAAAACAAGACAAGTTACATATGTTGTCTTTTGTGTGATTTTGTACCTGTATCTTTAGACCTTTGTTGAGGAACATAGTTGTTGAATTAATCTGTATCCAAAATTGATATAAATACGATATGAATCAAATTGGAAAATGATATAAAGATATAAATTTTTTAATACTGATCCAACCCGAAACCAAATTTGGTTGACAGAATGTGTGTTATCTTTGGGTAGGAGTGTGGAAAACTTGGTTCGGTTAATCGTTAGTAAGTTATTTTGACTAATCGGTAAATTTTAGATTATTTAATTTTTGACCCTAAACTATTGTATCAGTTAAATTAGATAAGCGATTGACCAGTTAACTAAAATAATTGATTTGATTTGAATAATAATATTTTACTTCATTTATTAATATATAAATTTAAAAAACTAATAATTTTAATAATTGATCGGTTGTGGTAAGAATGCAAAAACAATTAAAAGTAAAAAAAATTGAGAATTTACATTTTCTAGTAATTGAAATCATGACCAAAGAGTCCTCAAAGAATAGTAGAAATATCAGAATTACTATACTATAAGATATTCTAATACATAAAATTTAAAAATATTATAAAAAAATAATCAGAACGAATAATCAATTTTGTTCAAAATTACGAGTCGTATTTGAATCGAAATAATTTTTAAAAATTTATAATTTAATGTCGAGTTGTCGGATTTTTAGCGCAGCCCTATATTTGTGTTACCAAGATGAATAAATGGAAACATTATTGTATGTATATTCTTGGAAAGTTGAACCGTTGAATGGTGTTTATCATGCATTAATTCACAATGCCTCCCATCCACAATCCACATTAATTTCAAACATTCTTAGGCACTAAGAAGAAAATGGGAGCTGCACTTTGCTCAACATTATTTATACTTGGTGTAGATTTAATCATCATATCTTAATTTGATGAATTTAAACTTTTAAAATTTTAATTACGATTCAAATAATATATTTTCTCTTTTATTTAGATTTAAAGAGGTTTTTAATGAGATACACGATAAAATCATACTATTCTGATCAAAATATATTAATAACATGATTAAAGTACATAGATTTGAAATAATCAACATAAAATTTTAAAATTTACATATACTAGAAATAAATTAAATCCACAATTTTTACATAATATATTAATTCTTATAGAAGAGTTCCATTTATTTTGGTTTGATTTGATGGGAAATCCTTGTTAATCAGCCATTTCCCCCATGGGTCATTGAATTAAGATAGGACATAAAGTAGGCAATTCCCCCCTTGCTATTGTTTTTCAAGGCAAAGTAAGTGGACTGCTTCTGTATCATTCAAGTCACATACACTTATATTCAAATTAACAATCAGTTGATTTATCGAGAAATTTTTAAAACTTTTAACAATATTTAGAGTTTAAATTTTAACATTATGAATAAAATAAATCAGATTAAGAGAATTGTTTCCATAGTAAACTTCTATTGTATATGAATCTAGATTAATTAACTAATAGATCAGGTACAAAATCATTATATTAAAAAACTATCATCGGGATCAAAATAGAGAATTATTTGAAATTAGGGTTCATGCACTTCATTTTTGGGAACATTTTGACAAGTTGAGTGGATTTTGTGTTTGGTGAGGCAAAAGAATAAATGTGGGGGAGGGGGAGAAAGGGGGAAATAATTCATAATTTCATACTTCAAATCAATTTGGTGTTGTCATAACTCATAATCCTATCCAATTTGGAATTGTTTGAAATATGTGGGTGCATTATTATTCTTGTAGGTATCCAAAGCTACGTTGGATAATGGTTAAGATTAACGGTAAAAAATGAAGTGAATTTTACGGAAAAATAGATAATCTTCAATTAAATTTTTTTAATCTCAATAATTTATTATGACTTCTCCGACCACCAAAATTAGTATCCTCCGATTTTGACTGGTACAATATACAAGATGACATGAGTTTGAGTGTGCTTAAGCGCTCAATATCTTCCGATTTATGAGTTAGGACTTAGAAGGAATTTAGACAGTATAGTCTTATATCAGACTCTATGCTAAAAAGTGTAAAACTTTAAAGTTTTATATAGATAGATATATTCTGTAAAAAAAACTTTCAAATACATAAAAAAAACTTTAAAGTAGATACAATCGTGTATATCTATCTATCTATATATCTATCTCGCACATTTATCTCCCAAGAAAAGAGTTTTTGGTTAATGGACCCTTAACTTCCTCTTACATACTAGAATAGAAATTCTCTTGACTCAGTCCAATGTACAATATACAAGCCCAAAAGGAACCCTGATCTTACTTGACTCAGTCCATGTAGGAGCATTCAAGTTAACCTAGAAACAGTGGAAGTTTCTTGTTTTTTTTTTCTACCTTGGATTCCTTGTAAATTCATGCACCTTCAGTTTGGTCTAATTCCTAAAAAATTCAATCTTTAACAAGTTATAGTTCTGTTTTTCCTCATTCGGTAATCATTTCTAAAAATGCATTCGACATACACATTCGAGTCCGAGTAGTATTCGATCCAGAATAGTCAAAACTTATGGTTCAATGGGTATATTTTGCTCTGTTCCTAACTGATAAATTTCATGTTGGAAAGTTTATCTGCATGAACTTCTTGTTATGAACATCATACATTAGAAGAAAAAAGTTGTTTATTTTGGAAATTCAAATAAGAACATACATAAAACATTCATCATAAGAATAATGGTGATCATACACATATAAACTACACCATGCATGGTACAAAACTTTTCCCATGTGGAAAACAAGGTTCTTATATTAAAGAACCAAACCCTTGTTTATTAGCTTGAAATTTTACTCCCAGATTGGGACTTCCCAGTTTGAAGGAATCCCAGAGTTCCCCATGCATGGTATGTCCATGAGGCCTCCGTATTCGAGTCCTTCGAAGTTTATTCCGTAAGGATTTTCGTAGAGATTAGAGAGAAATATTTGGTCCTCCACCCATTTGAAAGAATGTGGAGCTGAGTTTTCTTCACACAATTCACCATTGAGAATTTGATTTCCATTTATAAGTCCTTGAGGGTCAGCCAGTGTAGCTTGGTCATATTGATAATGGATTGTGTTTATAGTTTCATCCATGGAGGCAAGTTGTAACTTGTCATCCAAGTAAGTTCCTGCTTGAAGATTTCCATTGCTGGGAGCCTCAACAGCATGATTTGCCATTTGGTTGATGAGAACTTCAATCTCCTCTTGTAGGCTGGCAACCTGTAAAAAGGTGAAGTATTTAGCATGCTTTCGTGTACACGTATCGTCCGAGTTGCTCGGACTTTTCATTTTTGCTTTACAAGTGATATAGTATTAAAGAGAAGTTGCAGTGTTAGCAGCAAGGGAAACCTGTTGTTGAAGTGCAAAGATATGAGCCACACAACCGTAGATGGGGTCCCGGATTCGAGCCAGTGCTTCGTAGGATATGGTGACGGCCGCGTCGCTTCGATTATGTATCGGTAAGTGTAACAACAACTTCGAGACATTGCTAGCACCGAACACCTTGTGCACCGCGGCAAAGTGGTTCGCGGCTTCATCGTAGCAAAAGTAAGGTGCGAAAACACATTCATTAGTGCACTTTCTCCTTAGGAATTTGCATGCTCCACATGAAGATCCAAGCCCTGTCATTTCCCCAACCTTTTACACTTAGATTGTGTCAATGATATGCACATATAGATTGCCTGTTTTGTTTAGGAATAAGAAGTTACAAAGATTTGCTCTTTATAACCATCATTTGAAAGGGCTTGGGACTTGGTTAAATCCAAGGGATATTATTATAAACTTGAGCTAAAATGCTTGTGCCTTTTGGGTCTCCATAATGGCCTACATTGTCATTTCTTACATTTGGAAAGTTTGCTTATTTTATGTCTTGAAAAGGGCTTTTGTTCATAAAGATTCTTCACAAATAAGGCTACCTCTAATGGAAGAATCAATCATCATTATGATTAGTTGGACTCTAAAAAAAGATAAGAGATAATTTGAATGATAATCAAAAGTATTCTTATCGAAGAATGTCATTATGTAAACAAGTACATACTAATCTATGCTTTTCTTTCTTTCTTTCAATCTTGCATATCATTTCAAGTCTTTCAACAAATGCATGACTTATCTCAAACATGTAATCCTTGTATGACATAAACACCAAAAGATTCAACCTACAACCAGTTGGTTTGACGGGATAAAGCGCTAGGTTCCTTAAGCAAGGTCAGGGTTTGAATCCCAGCATAATGAATGGAGAAAATTGAGTTGAGAGAGTTACCTCCATATTGGACCTATGCAAAATTTGATCCGAATTAATCGACTAATGAGTCAAATACCGGTGTTAAAAAACACCAAAAGATTCAGAAGACAAATATTTGTGTTTCCAAGTGCTTTTTGCATGTTTTCTTCTTTGCTTCACCCATGGTGTTTTCCAAGTGAGGTTAACAGTCTTTTTAGTTCATTTAATATCTTCTAAACCAATTGCAAACTCAAAAATGTATCAACACATATTATCAGTAAGTACTACATGATCTCCTTTTTGGTTATAATGGTCCCTAAGCTTTGTTGGGGGTCTAATATACTGTTTTGGTGATCTTCAAAGGTGTTATTCAGACTCAGATTGCGAATGTTGTATACGAATATATTTTAATATATATTTAACATAAATACTTTAAGAAAGATGATGAGTCCGGAACAGGGTCAGTTCATCCCTAAGCTTTGTTGGGAGTCTAATCTACTCTTTTTTTGGTGATATTCAAGGATTATTATCTCATACACCGGTTTAGTTTTAGGGTCTTAGTTTAGGGGTTTAGGTGTAGGGCTTAGAATTTAGGAATAGTTCTAAGAATTTAGAGTTTAGGGTTCATATGTTAAAATCTAAATCATAACTATATTACCCTAAAAACAAAACCCCAACCTTTAAACCCTAAATTATAAACTTAAACCTTAAAATTTTACCACCATCCCTACATTCTAAATCTTTACACCTAAACCTTAAAGCTAAGACGCGTGTGAAAACTTTCGGTTTCCACTGCAAATATATAAAATATAAATATATGTTGAACATAAATACTTTAAGAAAGATAAAAGAGTCCGGAACAACACATAGCATGCTATACTATTCACCTGTGAATCTCTATCCTTTTCATGGGAGATAGGAACTAGCCTCAATTAGTTCATGGTTTAATGAAGAAATAATGATGAATTTATGGGGAAAATTTAACCCTTTTCTTAACCTCTTTAAGTCACAAATCAAAGTCCCATAGCTAATGAGAACAAAATTACATTGCTTTTCATATGCATAAATTCCTAGCTTAGGGATTGGTTTGTAGGCTACAACTTTTTGTCAGGATATGGCTAATTCCCAATAATTATGCAGTTTTTAATTCATTAATCTTATCAAAGTTGGGTTTGTGTTCTTTACCCCATTATTAACCTTATTTTATTCTTTTTACATTTAATCAGGTTGTGTTGTTGGCCACTTAATGGTGGGTAAATCCCACATTTCTCATAGGAGTTCCAAGCTCAGCTCCTATCAGCCACAGTTCTTATCGGTAAGTGCTCCAATTAGGGCTAAACATTCAATTGAGTCGATTCGGTTCGAGTAAAAAAATATTGAATTAGTCAAATTAACGAATCTTATTTTACATATAATCAAGTAGAGATGAGAGATTCGATTCAAACTTGAAAATTGATTCACTTCATAACTTAATCTTTATTAAAAATATTTTTGAATCGAATCAAATTTATAAATTACAATTTGAGTCGAGTTTTATTGACCCTAACTCCAATGCCTCCAAAGCAACTTGTGCTTGTTAATTATCTGGATCTTTAGTATGATTCAAGGGTCTAGAGAAGTGAAAAATGGGAGAGGTAGGGAGACAACATGCTGTTTACTAGTGACATTCATTCCCTACCTTTTTATTCTGTCTTATCAGCCGTCACTGTTGAAGCTTATGTTAAGACATTAATTCCCTACCCTTTTATCCTATCTTTATCACTAACCGATAATATTTATGTTATTCGGACTCGGTGTGAAATTTCAAATACAATATGTATTTGAAATGAATATATTTTCGTAATTTTTTTTTCGAATATGAATACTTCAAGAAAAATAAAGGGTCAACTACTAGAATAGTCATTTATGTTTACTCTCAGTACAGAGTTAGTCACCGATTTTAAAAAACGACCAGTAAGGTCACTTACATTTTCGGGGTGTAAACTTTTGGTCACTCAGCCGTTTGTTGCCGTTAAACATTGATGGCTTGTTGACTTGACAGCGAAAAAATAAGGATAAACTACTGCAATGGCCACACAAGTTTATCCCATGTACATTTCTGCTTTCCAATTTTAAAAAATAAACATTATGGTCACTACTGAAAATGTTTCTTTATAATTTCACTCTTGAATTTTTAAAAAATCATTTTTCAACCCTAAAACTTTACAATCAATTAGTACAATAATATTATAAAGGCTTAAATGAAAAAAAGTGCCCAAAGTATACCATTTTTAAATTTTAGGTGCCCAAATTGTTCCTTTTTAAATTTGGGCACCTAAAATTTAAAAAAGGGTATACTTTGTGCACCTATTTTTTATTTAAGCCTTTATAATATTATTGTACTAATTGATTGTAAAGTTTTAGGGTTGAAAAATGATTTTTTAAAAATTCAAGAGTGAAATTATAAAAAAACACTTTCAGTAGTGATCATAATGTTTATTTTTTAAAATTGGGAAGCAGAAATGTACATAGATAAACTTTTGTGGCCATCACAGTAGTTTACCCTTATTTTTTCGCTGCTAGGTCAGCAAGCCGTCAATGTTTAATGACAACAAACGACTGAGTGACCAAACATTTACGCCCCGAATACGTAAGTAACCTTACTGATCGTTTTTCAAAATTAGTGACCAACTCTGTATTAAAAGAAAACATAAGTGACTATTTCAGTAGTTAACCCTAAAAATAAATGGTCGGCATTAGTTTTTATTAATTTGCAAATGAAACTAAGCTTATGCATGAGAAAAGTGAGATGGTGGAGAGGGGGGGCTTTCTGGCTTTCGAGTTTAACGATGATAGTGTCTTTCTTTGTCATGGATTCAATTATTCAATTTATCTAATTTTCTTCTTTTCTTTCCATCTGGAATTGCTAGGCCTCTGCCTCTGCTATAGCCTTTGCTTTTTCAGGTGTAACTATCTATATTCGATCTATTTAATGATTAATCTAAATTTATCATAGAATAATATTTTTAATTTAGTTTGTTTCATTTATAACTATTCGAACCCAAAAGTTTCGTCTTGGTTGAAAAATATCAACATTTTCCCACTGTAGTTTCATAAGTATCCAACTCCATTTTTTCTACCAAATTTAAGCTGTCTGCAACTCGGTTTCTTACATGGAAGAGTGTGTGTTTGCAGAATTGCATGAAGCTTGTGGCGAGATTATATCATCAATATAAAATACAAAGAAAATTTTTAAAAGTATATGAGAATATGAATTTTTTAGAGGCACGATTACACCTAATTATGGGTGAGCAAAACTCGGCTCGACTTGAAAAAATAAAAATTTTTTACTCGACTCGTTCTGACTCGACTCGAAAAAATTTCAAATAAAGTTTGAGTTGTAAAATGAAAATTCGAATAACTCAAATAACTCGAAATTTTTAGTAATTAGTAGATTAATTTTTAAGTTCGAGCCAAGTTCCTCAATTTTCCCGATATATATATACACACACCAATATAAAGAAATATATGCACATATGAAAAAATATTATGAAATATAAATGCATATATGATTAAAGAATGTAGTTTAAATTAGAATTAAACTATACTATAACATGATAAATAATTACAATTAAATTTGTATATGAACTCGAAAACTCGACTTGAATTTCATAAACTCAACTCGAATCGAAAATATTTCAAATAAAATTTGAGTTGTAAAATATGATGCGTCAACTCAAATAACTTAATATTTTTTAACTCGAACCGAAAATATTTCAAATAAAATTTGAGTTGTAAAATATGATGCGTCAACTCAAATAACTCAATATTTTTTTACTCGACTCGATTGAACGTTCACCCCTATACCTAATACCCCTCGCTCCATCCCTAATAATAAGAACATTAAGCAGGGGAGGGGTTCCACAGGTTATGATGACTGATGACACTGCTACAGTTTGTTTTGCTCAAGTGCTGCATTGTTTTGCTGCAACTGGGGAAAAGGGTGGACCATTGTGTGTAGGGGGTTTAACTTCCACTGTAGTAAAGTCCCACAAATGTCTTTGCCCTACTTGAATCATAGTCTTTCTTTTCGACTCCGTTCACGAATGGTTTTAGAATAAGATTTTAAGTGAAAAACGGTGAGAACGATGATATAGGAAGAAGTTGAAAATTTTAATGTTTTTAAAAGCTTAGTTTGAAGACCAAATCAGGCATAGAAGCTGGTTGAAACGTAATTTTAGCTCCTTCGACGTAACTTTTTTGTTAGCGCTCTAAAAGATGGTTTGGAACTCAATGCTGAACGAACTTAGCTTTAAAAACTTTAAATGTGTAAAAAAATGTGACTTGTTTAATGTGTTTTCATGTTTAAAGGTAAATTCTTTCGGTCAAACTGGCTCTGAACTTGATAAATTTTGTCAAATTATCCCATGAATATTGAAAATGTTGCACAAAATTGCTCAAAAGATAAACAACGTTGATATGCTAATATTATACCAACATAGGCCACAATGATGACATTATTGACAAAGGAGGGTTTTAAACTCCACTCTAAAAAATAACATTACTTAGAAAAGGTTTAAATTCGAATAATTTTATTTGTAGGTTGTACATAAATTTTATTACGAAAGACGAAAAATAGATACACACTTATGATCATATTAAGATGTTAAAAGAATATTTATAAAGGGTGGAAGAAAGTGATGTAAATCAATAGAAATTGCCCCACCTTTTCCCTAAATTTCTCCTCTTTTCAAGAACCCATTCTTCCCATGAAAGGTGTTAGGTCTTTTGTGGTCCTAAATTAGGGGACGTTATTGGGCTTAATGGTCTTATAACCACAAAATTTTATGAAAAATCTCAAACCTTGGGCTTAATGGTTTTATAACCACAAATTTTCCCTCCCCTTTTGATTTGTCTTTTTCCTCCTTTTGGATAATTCCCAAAAATGTAGTACATTAATAATTATGAAAAATATTACCAAAAATGATAAAATCAATTGGTGCATATACATTTTGATGCATTTTCAAATAAATAAATATAAAATCAAAAACTAATTTATCTTTACTATTTTTTATTTTATAATAAAGAAATACTTTATTATTATAATATAAAATATATTATGCCCCACTTCTCTTTCATTTGAATCTTTGGTAAGGGGTCGACAACCAGTCTTAGTATTGATTGTCAACCATCGAAGTTTATTATTTTTTTTTGTACTTTTAATAAGAATTTTTATCTTTTGTTATGTGTTCCCTCTGCTTTTATGACATGGTTTTTTTTTGTTTTTTTTGTGGTTCGTTCATCTGTCGTTTTGACACGATTTCAGCATATCTTAGCGGCTGTTTCGTGCTAGTTTCTGATTATGATTCTATCGGTGGTCATAGAAAGATAGATCATCACTCAGTTTGATGGTTATTTTCCGATGTAATCAGACCTAGGTAGCGGAGCAATCTTCCTTATAGTTTGGTTCGCTCGTCCTGTAAAGTGTCGTTTGGATAGAGACAAGGAGATTCACAAAGCTTATGGATTTTGACGGTATGCTAATCTCTATGAAAGTATTACTTTCCTATGTATCTTTAAATTTTATATGTGATTTTAGTGAACTAATCTCCATTATGCTCCTTTTAAATACGTTGTATATATGATATTTTTCATAATTTTTAATAAAATTCAGTTTCCATTGTAAAAAAAAAAATTAAAGTTTAAAATGACATCAAAAAAGTTCTAATAGCCGCTTCAAGAAGAAGCTGGCGAATGCATATATGTACATTAACATTAAAAATGTAGAAATTTCCCTTTTTTTTTTAATTTTATCCACAAATTATTTTTTAAGCCTATAGCTTTCCCAATCTAAATACCTGTCCAAAATGGGGACCAAAATGAGACATTCCAAGAAGATAGCAGCCTCTATGTGTAATTCCAAATTCAGGAAAAAAATGAAATTAATTGGAATCACAAATGGTTTATTCATCTTATCTCTTCAAAATAAATAAATATTTTTCTTACAAAAAACCAAACAAAAACAAGTCTGTGTGGTAATAAATGGAACATATTTTAGTGGCAAAGAAACAGCATCAACTGCTAACCTCAAGGTGATGTAGTGGAGATCGGTAGACTCGGCAAAATGCAGCAATCTCCGTCTGCCACATGGACTTAAATGTTATCTTAGTTGGAGAAATTATTATATAGATCTGGCTCGTTACGTTATCTATGGTCCTCATTCACTAAAAATCAGAAAATTAATCATAATTAATTTATATATAACCGCCCACTCTTTATCTACACGACAAAAAATAAAATTTATCTTCGAAAAAAATAACATGAAAAATATAAAATTTAACTGACTAATTTTTAGTGAATGAGACCACGAATGACGTGACGAGCTGAGAATGTATAATAATTTTTCCTGTGATTGTGGTTTCTGTGGCCTTAAACAATATCTATCCTTTATAAGTTCCCCACCTCCCTAGCAATCCTTAGCTCGTCGCCATTCTTTTCCAAGACATTCACATCATTCAACATTTCACTCTCCAGTCTCTAATGGCGACCTCCGTCTCCACCGTCGGCGCTGTAAACCGAACACCGGTATGTACCATCGGTCACACCATCGATTTACTTATCACATGTGTTTCAAACATGTTCTAAAACATGTAACACATTGTTGTGTTCTTGTCATGCAGTTGAATTTGAATGGCTCCGGTGCCGGATCCGCAGCCCCGAGCTCGGCTTTCATGGGGAACAGCTTGAAGAAAGTGTGCTCAAGGTTCAACAAGGCTCCGTCGGGGAGTTTCAAGGTCGTGGCGGCCAAGGAAATCGACGAGAGCAAACAGACCGACCAGGACAAGTGGAGAGGCCTTGCTTACGATATCTCCGACGACCAACAAGACATCACTCGAGGGAAAGGCATGGTCGATTCCCTCTTCCAAGCTCCCATGGATGATGGAACTCACTATGCTGTCATGAGCTCCTATGAATACCTCAGCCAAGGGCTTAAAACGTAAGTATCTATGCAATTATTTCGAACCATAGGTGCAATCGAGCCGAGTCGGATTCGAATATCAACTTGATTTCATGTGATTTAGGTACAACTTGGACAACAACATGGATGGTTTCTACATTGCCCCAGCTTTCATGGACAAGCTTGTTGTTCACATTACCAAGAACTTCATGACCCTCCCTAACATTAAGGTATGTCGTGATTTTCGTCCGAAATAATCAAATATTGCACGTTTAAGTATGTTCGAACTTTCATTAAAATATGTTACAATTTTCCTTTTCATAGGTTCCTCTCATCTTGGGTATTTGGGGAGGCAAAGGTCAAGGAAAATCATTCCAATGTGAGCTAGTCTTTGCCAAGATGGGAATCAAGTGAGTTAATGATTTTATGTTCATAATGGTCACATATTCGTATTTGAAATTTATTTATATTTGTAACGGACATATATTCATATCTGGCACTTATTAAATTAATTTTACAGTCCCATTATGATGAGTGCTGGAGAATTGGAAAGCGGGAACGCCGGAGAACCAGCCAAGTTGATCAGGCAAAGGTACCGTGAGGCCGCCGACATCATCAAGAAGGGGAAAATGTGCTGCCTCTTCATCAACGATCTCGACGCCGGTGCCGGTCGTATGGGAGGAACCACACAATACACGGTGAACAACCAGATGGTGAATGCTACACTCATGAACATTGCCGATAACCCGACGAACGTTCAGCTACCCGGAATGTACAACAAGGAAGATAACCCCCGTGTCCCGATCATCGTCACCGGTAACGACTTCTCGACGCTGTATGCGCCGCTCATCCGTGACGGTCGTATGGAGAAGTTCTACTGGGCACCTACTAGGGAAGATAGGATCGGTGTTTGCACCGGAATTTTCAGGACCGACGGTGTTCCTACAGAAGACATTGTCAAGCTTGTTGACACCTTCCCCGGCCAATCCATTGGTAAACTTCTATCAATCTATGTCGCCATAAATAGGTCTAATTCTGGTTTTAGACCTTTTATTATGTTGAAACCTGGTATTTAATCCCTCTACAACTAACTCGAACCAAGGGGTGAGTATTCGATCGAGTCAAGTAAACAAAATTTCGAGTTAGTTAAGTTGATGAGTCCTATTTTATAACAAAAACTTTATATTAAATTTCTTTTAGTCAAGTTGAGTTTATGAAATTCGAGTCGAGTTACACACACATATATATATTTTTTCGTATTTTTTCGTATGTGATATATATATATATTTGACAGAGTTGAAGGACTTGACTTCAAATTTGATCAACCAATCACTAAAAATTTCGAGTTATTTGAATTATTCGAGTCTCATTTTATAACTAAAACTTCATTTGAAATTTTTACTAGTCAAGTTTTTTCTGCATTGAGTTGAGTAAAAAAACTATTTTTTTTGAATCAATTCGAACTTTACTCACCCTACTAAAATCTGATATAACCCGAACCCGTAAGGATTAGATCTAAAAAAACTAGCCTCAAACATGAAATGATTTGAGCTTAAATTAAACAAAACTCGAAATTGATCCAAATACGAAATTAAAGTGCATGCATTAAATCTCAAATTTCAAACATAATAGATGGACTATTTATGGTTTTATTTCCTCTATTATGTTAAAATTTAGGACTTAATCTCTATTTAGGTGCATACTTTTATAATGGTATTAGTAAGTCTAAAATGATAACATAAAGTAGAGGTACCATATCATCAGGGACGGAGCCATTAAGGCTTCGGGAGGGGTAATTGTCCCCACCCACGAAGAATTTTTTTTCACCTTTGTTTTCTTATTAAAATTTTTTAAAAATTAATTAATTTATAAATTTGTCCCCCCAATTTCAAATATTTATAGTTTGCCCCTAATCTCAAATTCTGGCTCCGTCCCTGCATATCATGTCAAATTATAATATTTTTTTATTAAATCCCGAATTCGAGTATAGTAAAGAGATCGAAATCATTATTAGATCCTTTAAGAAATGATCATTAACAGAGTTAAATTGCAGACTTCTTTGGTGCTGTGAGGGCCAGAGTTTACGACGACGAAGTAAGGAAATGGATCGGAGACACCGGGGTGGGCGGCATCGGGAAGAAGCTGGTGAACTCGAGGGAAGGGCCGCCGACGTTCGAGCAACCGAAGATGACGATAGAGAAGCTGTTGGAGTATGGATACATGCTTGTTACGGAGCAAGAGAATGTGAAGAGAGTTCAATTGGCTGACAAATACTTGAATGAAGCTGCACTTGGAGAAGCCAACGAAGATGCTATCAAGAGAGGAGTTTTCTAAGTGGAAAATTATGCCTTTTATTGGGCACAAGCGATGTGGGATAATTTCCATTTATGTTGTTCTCCTTTTGTTTTAAGTGAATTTTGATCCTCTATTTTAAATGTCCACTTCAATTGTTTCAATCACTTTTCTTTTATACGGATAGTTGTGAACAAGAATATTAGATGATTACGACAAGTATAATGATCGTATAATGAAAGAAACGTTAAGATTTTACATGAAAAGTTTTCGACGAAAAAAATAAAATATCGGCATCAGAGAAAAAGAATATTACAATGTCGAAAGATTACATGAAAATAAGTTATTGTGACTAGACGACTTTGCAACTTGTTTCACTTATAAAATAACCCTAAACCATATTATATATTTATAGGCTAACATAGTAGTTCACATCTGTGTGATGACATGGTAGAAAGGCTTAATTAAAAATAAAAAAGAACGTTTTTTTATAATCAACGATATTTGACTCTCTTGTCGATTATATTTATTCTATATATTTTAATTCGTCGTAATTTTTGTTTTATTTTTTAATAATGTCATTAATTAGTAGTTGGATGAGCAAAGTCAAATCGAATCGGTCAAACTTAACAAGTAAATCAATGTAATTTAATTAATTTCAACTTCTTAGGGTGCGGTCAAGAACGATTTAAGTTAACTATATTTCATATATTATAATATACCTTTGAATGTCATTTAAGTTAGTTTAATTTTTAAATAGGAACAATTTAATTTTTATTTCATAATATCATGTTTAAAATAAATATTTTATTTTATAATACCATGTCTATTTTAGACATTCTAAATATTAATATTAAAATAATATAAAGAAGTTAATATTTTAAATAAAAATAAAAAATAAAAATATCACTTGCGTTTATTTATTTTGTATACATTTTTTTTGGATAAATTGTGTTTGTATTTTATTATCCAAGAAAACAGTATTACACCTGTATCAGAGTCAAAAAACCTCATCAAAAGACATAAGCCCCCTTAAACTATCCCCCAAGCTATACAAATATGTCTACTTACAGAGTTACATATATTCTTTCCCTGTACACGTATTCTCACTATTTCCATAATACAAGCAAAAATACTATTAACATCACTAGCTAGCCCTTTAAATTTTCTTCGATTCCTTTCCTCCCAAACTTTATAAACGAAAGCACTCCATGCGAGCTTCAGAATGAGAGTGTTAGCTGATTTCCCTCTCAGATTTGCACACAACCAATGCAGCTCATTGTCCTAGCTATATGCTGCCCGATGAACATTGCAAGCTCGAAGAATAGACATCCAGAGATCCCTCGCAAAAGGGCATTGAGCGAAAAGGTGGTTCCTTGACTCTTGCCCAGTAGCACACAAGGAACAACGTTCCTCCACCACCATCCCCATTCGCTGCAGCCTATCAGTCATTGGGAGTCGATCCAAGATAGCCATCCATAAAATTATAGCATGCTTAGGAACATGCAATCCAAACCATACCAGCTTTTGCCAAGGTACCTTGAGAGCAGCTTCCCGCACACCATTCCAAATATGAGCCATGTCAGATACAGAGCCCTGAAGCAGGTTCTGAGCAAGGGGCCGTAGCTTAATCATTTTTCGTATGCACCAACTAAACCACCCCCTGCTAGTCACAGACCAGTAATTTTGCTCCTTAAACACGTACATTTTTACCCAAGCAACCCACAAGGATCCTTCAGCAGATAGGAGCTTTTTAATAAGCTGAATTATACATGCTGCATTCCATGAACCAAGATCTTAGATCCCTAAGCCCCCTTCACTCCTTGGTTTACATATGACCTGCCAACTAACTCGAGCACCAGTCGCAGGCTCATCTTTACCCTTCCAAAAGAACCGCATGCACATCTGCTCTATCCTTTTAATCACTCCACTAGGTATTACAATCTGTCTGCACCAGTAATTGACCAAGCTGAATACCACAGCTCTCAATAACTGCACTCTGCCAGCATAGCTCAGATGTCTAGAAGCCCAATGTCTCAATTGGTTTCTAATTTTCGCAAGCAAGGCCCCACAGTCTCGTTCAGACAGTTTCCTGGTAACCAGAGGAATGCCTAGATACCTTACCGGAAGGGCACCAACTTGAAAACCAGTAACTTGTCCCCATTGAGCTTGCTCTTCAACTGAAACTCCTGCAATATACAACTCTAACTTTGCAGTATTCAGCTTCAATCCTGAAATGTTATAAAACACCTCAAGCACACTTTGCACTCCCAAAATAGAATTCAGGTTGCCTTTGCAGAATATAAGTAAGTCATCCGCAAAGCTCAGGTGTGTTAAATTGACTTTCTTACACTTCGGGTGATAGTTGAATATACCATTCACAGTAGCAGTATTCAACAAGTGTGATAAAACATTCATAGCCAAAACGAACAAGTAGGGAGATAAGGGATCTCCTTGTCGAATCCCCCTCCTGCCCTTAAAGAATCCAACGAGACTACCATTAAGTGAGATGGAAAATCTACTCCCAGCAAAGCAAACTCTTATCCATTCTCGAAACTGTTCTGGCAAGTCAATAGCCTCAAGCATATTTAAAATAAACTTCCAACTAAGGGAGTCAAATACTTTTTGAAGATCGATTTTCATGGTACATCTAGGAGAAATACTCCTACGACCATACCCTTTAACCAACTCCTGGGCCAAGAGGGTGTTATCCACAATATTCCTCCCTTTAATAAACGCAGATTGATTAGGAGTAATCAAAAAACCCATTAGACCAGTCAATCTGTGCACAATGATCTTTGTAATAGTTTTGTACACTACTGAACAACATGATATAGGTCGAAAATCCTTTGCTTTGCATGCATTTGGAGTCTTAGGCACAAGCGTAATAGCAGTTGCATTAAAGGCAGGCAATAAGGTGGAGGTATCAAAGAAATACCTTATAGCAGCAATGAAATCCTCCCCCACAATGTGCCAAGCTTTCTTAAAAAACCATGATGTATATCCATCAGGTCCAGGAGCTTTATCTTTGCCCTGACTGAAAATAGCATCAGTAATCTCTTCCCTAGTAACCACTCGAACCAGGGCCTCCCTAGCATCAACAGGAACAGAGGGTAATAATTCCTTAAGCTGTGCTACACTACTCCCAGTCACCTCCCTATCAATCGAGCCAATCTGCTGAGTGAAGAAACGAACAAGTTCATTTGCCATATCATCAAAAGAATTGAGCCTACTACCCATATCGTTTTCAAGGAAGTGGATAGTGTTCTTCTTCCTCTTCATGGCAACAGTAGAGTGAAAGAATTTTGTGCCTTGGTCCCCATACTGCAACCAATCTACTTTGGCTTTCTGCTGGTAGTACAAACCCTCAGCCTTTTCTAAATCCAGCAACTCAATCTGCAATTTCTTTTCCAAGTCAATATCTATTTTCCCCATGGCTCCTGACAGAACAAGTAGTTGCTGAGCTTCAAGTTGCTTCCTCTTCCCCTCAACACGCTTAGAGATATTTGCATAATGTTCAGAGTTTAAGAGCTTCAACTTCACTTTCAACCTTTTCAATTTTCCAAAAAGAGTTTGAATAGGATCACCATGAAAAGCTTCAGTCCAAGAATCTGCCACCACTTTGCCAAAATCTGGATGTTGCGTCCAAAAGTTAAAAAATTTGAATGGCTTCGGTCTATGAACATGGGCCTCTTTATTCAACTTCACATAGCCAGGACAATGGTCAGAAACCCCCGGTGCAAGGAACTCCACATAAGAATCAAAATGGAGAACCCAATGAGAATTAACAAGCACGCGATCCAACTTCTTGGCTATGTAGTTCCCCTCCTGCTTATTCGACCAAGTGAATAATGGTCCCATAAAAGGATGGTCGCTCAACCCAACATCAACAAAACAATCCTGCATCTCTTCCATATCCACAGAAGACTGGTCACCCAAAGAATAAGTTGAGCTCTCAGTAACACTGTGGATAACATTGAAATCTCCCCCAGCAATCCATGGTGAAGAACCAACAATGGACTTAGCATGTCGAAGCTGCTGCCAAAGCTCACGACGCCTAGCACTGTCATTACTCACATATATCGCAGTAATGAAAACCAGCTTGCCATCCAAACAGCCCTTAACAGTCATCACTTGGGAGTCAGATTGTACTAAGCTAAAACCCAAATCCTTCTTACAGAGTAACCAGATTTTCCCCAATTCGATAGAATTATAATTGTGAAAACAGGTCCAATCAACAGAAAGTCTGGAAAGTAAATCACCAGAATTCCTTTCACGAATTCTTGTCTCAAGAAGACATAAAACTTTCACCTGCAAGCTGTCCATTCTTCTCAAAATTTTGCTCTGCTTGCTAGGGTTGTTTAACCCTCGTACATTCCAAAATGCAACTGTCATTGTAAAGAACTGGAAGCCCTTCCTTGACCCATAGCCTCAGGCACCCTTTGCTTAACTTTCTCCCCTTTCTTGGCTTTCATCTCCTACAACAAAGTTGCTACTCCTAAGGAAGCAGCTCTCGGCTTACGACCATCCTCAAGTACCTCAGAACCAACCCTCTTAAGAGCATCAAACCTATTCTTAGTAGTGATCTTACCACTGTCCTTTCCCTTGTCCTTTCTCTCTGAACTGCACAAAGGGGGAAAATCAATATCAGCAGGAGACCCACAAGGTAAAGAACCAGCAGGGGAAGCAGCAGATCCACTTGCAGCACTCTCAAGAACCACCACAAGTTGAGTTGGCTCCGTAGCACACTCTAATAGAGATTTAGGTTGGGCAGTCACAATATCAGTAGATGTAGCATCCTCAACACCGTTGCTTCCATCCACACTCACTCTCTGCACAGGTGCAGCAGCACCCTCGGTCCCAGTCACTAGCACCCCCTCCACAGGGACAGCAGCATCCTCAGTCCCAGGTGCTAGCACCCCCCCGACAGAGGCAGCAACATCCACAGTCCCATTTGCACATCCCTTCACTTGCCACTGTGGGGCAACATTATCTGTCACCTCCGAACAGAGTTTATAGCTATGCCCAAAAATCTTGCAACGAGAACAGCAAGCAGGCATCCAAGGGAATTTCACCCTAACAGATACAATAGAGCTGTCCTTCATTTTGACAGGAATCGTGCGAGGTAATCTGGTACCAGCAACCACCTCGACACAAACCTTCGCAAACTCAAGACGTTCCTTTGAAGCAGTAACTGAGTCCATATATAAAGGAATTCCTAATCCACTGGCAATATAGCTCAAACCGCCCTTGTTAAACAGCTCTAGGGGCACATTATAGAGTTGCACCCACACCGGCATACGCGACAGATCAAAATCCAATCTCGGCAGATTGGGTTCCCATTTCCGGAGAACTAAGGGCTTATGCTGGATATGCCAGGGACCATTTTCAAGAACCCAGTCCCGGGCAGTAGCATTAGAGAATGAGAAGACATACACATTGGATCCAGCGAGATTGACCTTGGTCAATGTATCTCTTCCCCAAAGCGATTCCACAACCTTCTTTAACGCAACAAAGTTTGGAGCAGCTCCAATGAATTGCCCCACCAAGGAGTAACGCCAATCAGAGAACCCTTCGTTGAAAACCTCAGCAGGTGGCGCAATGAGGAACGAATCCGCGTCGGCCGCCGGTGGAAAGAAATCTAGGGTTTGGTCGTCCCCTCCCCCAACGAAAAATTGCTTCCAATCCAGTGATGTCATTCAATCGCGTCAAGAACACAAGATGAGCAAGAGATCAAAGGCAGAACATCGAAAATCCCCAGAGAAATCCAGCAAAATCGAAGAAAAAAGAAAGAGAAATCGAGAAATCTCAGAGGCCGTTAGGCCTGCTAACGTGCGCCTTCAGAGAGAACATTCTCAATACTTATTTTGTATACATTTATTATATTGAGTTGATACATTTTATATATTATAATATTAATAAATTAAGATGTAATTCAAATAATATATTTTAAACTTATTAAGTTAATTTATTTTTACTTTATAATATCATGTCTAAAATAGACATTTTATTTTTTTTAATAAAAGTATTTTTTGACAGTAATATTAAACATTAAAATTTTAATCTCAACTTTTCAAAAAGAACTTTCTAGATAAACTGACCCTTAATCGATTAAGCCGGTTCAGTTTTGGTTTGAAAAATAAAAAACTAAATTAACCAACTTTATAATTGCGTATTAAATATGTTAAATAAAAAACAAACCCACAAGCATAAATACATTACCCAAGCCCAGACCAAATTAAACCCAAAACTAGTTATATCATAAGGCCGGTTCAATTTTGTTGGTTTCTTATGAAAGTTGGTTCGTTTTTGGTTTGAAAAAATTTATGAAATCGGTTTTCAGTTTTTATTTTTCCAACCGAACTATCCTAACCAATTGATTGTTCGCCCCTAGTTGGTTGAAATCGTTAAGACGTGAATTGTATTTGTATTGGCCATTGTTTTTAGGATTATTATTTAATATTTGAAAATTATTTTTGATTTTTTAATTTTTTGTTGAGATTGACCATTTTCCATATTTTTGAAACTATCAGGTACCAAAATGGTATTTATGGAATTTTTTTAATTCAGTTTATTCGGATAGTAAATATTCAACTCGACTTGAATAGAAAAATCAAAGAACTTGAACTCGTTTTAAAAAACCGAATAACTCTATTTAATTAACTCAAAATTCATTTTTTTTCTAATTTTTCAAGTTAGAATTGAATTTTGTTCATCTATTATTATATTTTTATTTGGACTTGTTACGATTTCAAAACTAAATATCAAATTAAAACAGGTCAAGTACAAGACTAAATTCTAAATCACGGTTAGAATGATACATTTCCCCTTAGAGGTATATAATGTGATTGTAGTCGTGTTTGGTAAAGAGATGTTTGAGCAAAAATTAGAGGTTTAAGACATAATTAGAGGTTTGACTAGTCAAATCAGCTAATATTGTTGTTTGGTAAACAGCGGATTGAAAGAGCGGATTGAGGTGAAACCACTAATTTAGAAAAAAGCTCATAATAGGAGATTTTTGAAATTAAATGTTTGATATTAAAGTTGTAAAGACTCTTTTACCCTTACTAGTTACCAAAAATCTCAAAATAACCTAAATTAAATATTTTCTCACCCTATTTATAAGCTAATCCCATTTACTTTTTTATTATCATATATTTATATGTGTATTTAAATTTATTAATTAACTAAATTATATTAAAATAATTATATAAATAATAAATTAATATATAAATCATTTGAATATATTTAGAAAAGTTATATTAAAAATAATTTTATAGATCTAATTAATAATAATTAGATACAAAATATTGATAACTAATAAACTATTGAAACAAGTATTGAATATAATCATGTCCTTATATGTCATTTTGCTTGTTTAAATAATCTAACATCTATCAGCTATCAGTTAATTTTACCAAACACTTTTATACAATCAGCTAATACAATCCGCTAGTCAAATCAGCTATCCGCTATCAGCTATTCGCTAATTGCCAAACATGACATGTGTTGTAACCCCCTCGTCCCGGTCCGGATGCTTGACCGGTCTGAGTGGGCCACACGGGGAAAACCGAAGCGAAACCCGTTAAGGTTCCCCCTCGGTTAGCAACCAATTTTTTTTTTCTTTTAAACTTATCTTCTCTAATGGCACATTTAAGTCCTACGTGATAAAGACAGCGGAATAAAATGCAGAAGACAAACATCAGAACCCAAAACAGCATTTGAACAACCCAATTTTAAACCATTATATAGGCCGTTTCGAAACACCATTGAGGCGTATCGAAACGCCCTTGACCAGGTCAACTGCCCCAAGCCCATACGAGGAGGTCGTATCGAAACGGAGGTCAACCGTTCCGAAATACTCTCAACGATTAACTTCTCGTGGTCAACGAGATTTTGACCGTTTCGAAACCCTTAGACCCGTTTCGAAATGCTTTCATCTCGTCATTTTCTCAGAATTCCAGTAGCCAAAACGTTCCATACCCGTTTCGAAACAGGGGATTCACAGGCCAAACCGTACCAAAACGCGTTCCGATACGGGTTCCCTGAAGCCTTACTCGTTCCGAAACGGCCAAGCTCGTTTCGAAACGCGGGTTGTCTACAACCTTCGAAAATCAGACTTAGGCATTTCTCAACAATTCTAAGGGCCCTAAACGACCCCAAACAACACTCAACATAAACATAGATGATCTAGAGGCATGGATCCTAAGATAAACATGCTCAAACACCCAAGATATATAAAGAAACATCCAATTAAGGCATTACCGAAAGCATACTTTAACATAGTTATCACTTAGGCAATTCAAGGTAAGCAATTGCCAACAAGGTTCACAAGCATGGGTATATATCTCAAAAACCAAGTTAACGCATACATACGAGGAGTCTAACATGCTCCTAAACAACAACAACAACAACGTATTCCAAAAGGCATCATAGCACGATTACATGTCCCATTGCTTGACCATTACATCGTAATTAAAATGTTCATACTTGGTAGCTAAACAAGCACCACGAAGCACACTTGGAGGCCCACTTCTTGCACTTAGCAACCCCCGAACTAATGATCTGCATTGTCGAACAAAGAGAGAGCGTAAGCAATAAAGCTTATTGAGGGTAAGCCGTTTAAAAACAAACCTCGACAATGCAGGGTCCAAGCACGATCTCAACCAAGGTAAATGCATATTTATACCATTGATCCTCAAGAGCCAAATGTTAAAGATGCATGAACAATATTCAATTATATGCCATGCTCAACAAGCTCTATTTCACAACATACGTAGACACATATAAACATCCAAGTATAGATCACATTCCACAACACATTGATACACATATCAATCAACATTGGCACCTAGCTATGACCAGAATACGCGGATAAACACGTTGGAACTCACATCCAACAACCACTTTACCTCACGGTGGGATTACACTCATCACCGATCTCGCGGAGGGGATTCCACTCATCCTCACGCCCCGTCGATGGGATTCCACTCATCATCGACTAATATCTATAACAATTTCCGGGCGAACCCGTACTCCTCCTTGGTGACTCAACGCCACCAAGGCCACGCGCGAATTTAGACTCATGTGTGCACACTAACATCCAACAACCACTTTACCTCACGGTGGGATTACACTCATCACCGATCTCGCGGAGGGGATTCCACTCATCCTCACGCCCCGTCGATGGGATTCCACTCATCATCGACTAATATATATAACAATTTCCGGGCGAACCCGTACTCCTCCTTGGTGACTCAACGCCACCAAGGCCACGCGCGAATTTAGACTCATGTGTGCACACTAACATCCTAATGATCGATCATTTGTACTCAAGCATACTAGTGCCAACATTTAACTCAATCCACATTATTCATTACAACCAATTCCGTGCTTAGCACGTACTCACCACGATCACAATCATGAACCATTCATATGCATATCATAATGCATCACAAATCATGCCTCATCTCACATGTATAACACATTATACATAAACAATCATATCACAAGTCATACGAGGCATAAACATCCATTACAAGTTCAACCAATGGCTCTAGTTTAAGTTTAGGATTAGGCTACCACCCTAATCCTAACTCTAGGTGGGTTTACCAAGCCCGACCTAGTCCATATGCTCGAACCAAACATTTAAAACCACTTTAAAACATTAACCACTCACCTAAACTTCCAAGCTCAATTACCAAGCAAGCAGCCACCCTCAAGCTTCCGGATTTCCTCCCGATGCTTCACTGGCACAAGTTCTCGCTTCTAAACAACCTCAATACAATTCAAACAACTTCAAATCAGCCCAAGCATCAAAGTACTAACCAGGAACACAATTCAAACGCAAATCACAATATTTAAAGCCATGAACAAACCCCACATTTAACAATTTCGTGCAGCCCAATAACCTCATCCAAAACTCATGTCTCCAAAATCTTTTACACCCACAAATGATCTCAAATCAACCCCTAACCATAGCACTAACATTAGCCCATCATATCCAACCCAAAACAACCCCTAAAACTCACCTGAAACCCTTCAAAAACCCCCTTTAAACCCAATTTCGGGAATTTGTTCAAAACCAAGAAAAATTCACATATGTGGTACCATTTAGCTCCTAGACTTCATAACTAACAACATTGAATCAAAATATTAAGTTTAACAACATAAAGTTATCATTTTTAATCAAAATCTCCAAAAACTCCATTTTCAAAACTTTGAGGAAAATGAAAACTAATTGTACTTTTGAAGAGAGGATGATGAGGACAAGTTGAAAATGAAATTACCTTTCGAAAACGAGTTGAAATGATGAAGCTATGTGATGGAATAGTGGAGAGGATGAGTGAGTTCTATTCCACGTTGGTTTTGTTGGAGAAGAGAGTGAATAGTAAAAGATGATAGGAAGGAGATTTAAAATCAAAAGTTGGGCTAATTACAATATTGCCATTAATGAATGGCTATTCTCCAATTTCTTTAAAATCCCTCCATTTTGTATCTCATCCATTTTAGTCCAAAGTAAAATATTTGTTTTTGAAACCCGAAACTTAAAAGATTATTTTAATTATAAAACCGAACCCAAATAATATTAAAATATTATTTTCACCCGACCCCTAAACCCGGGTGTTACAACTCTCCCCAACTTAAGGAATTTCGTCCCCGAAATTACCTGACGGAAACAAATACGGAAACTGTTCAAGCATATCAGCTTTCCTCTCCCACGTGGCCACTTCCACACCTCTATGTCTCCACAACACCTTGACCAACTCTATGGTCTTACCACGCAACACTTTGCTATCAAAAGCAAGTATCTCAACAGGTTTTTCATTGTAAGACAAATCCGGATTCAAGTCTATCTCCTCTACGGGCATAACATGAGAAGGATCCGACCTATATCTCCTAAGCATCGACACATGAAAGACATCATGGATCTTCTCTAACTCAGAAGGTAACCTCAAACGTTAAGCTACGGCCCAATCCGCTCAACTATCTCATACGGACCAATGAACCTCATACTCAACTTGCTCTTCCGGACAAATCTCATTACCTTCTTCCACGGAGATACTTTCAGAAACACTTTCTCACCCATGGAGAACTCAATCTCTTTCCTCTTCAAATCTGCATAAGACTTCTGACGATCGGAAGCTGCTTTCAAACGGTCACAAATAAACTTCACCTTTTTGGTAGTCCCCTTAAGTAAATCCGGCATAGGTAACAATCTCTGACCTGTTTCAGCCCAACAAATCGGAGTCCTACATCGTCTACCATACAAAGCCTCATAGGGAGCCATCTAGATACTAGACTGATAACTGTTGTTGTAAGCAAACTCGACTAAAGGCAAGTGCTTCTCCCAAGAACCCTGGAAGTCAATCACACAACAACGAAGCATATCCTCTAGAATCTGTATCACTCGCTCTGACTGCCCATCGGACTACGGATGATAAGACGTGCTGAAATGCAAACGGCTACCTAGAGCATTATGCAAGCAACCCCAGAACCTCGAAGTAAATCTAGGATCTCTATCTGAAACAATAGACTTCGGAACTCCATGAAGTCTCACAATCTCACGGATGTACAAGTTTGCCAACTTGTCTAAGGAATCTGTAGTGTTCATTGCTAAGAAGTGAGCACACTTAGTGAACCTATCAACAATCACCCACACGGAATTCTTCTTCGAAGGAGACAAAGGCAACCCCGACACAAAATCCATGGTGATCCTCTCCTATTTCCATTCCGGAATCTTCAAAGGCTGTAACAAACCTGAAGGAACCTGATGTTCTGCCTTCACTCTCTGACAAACCATACAACAGCTCACATACTCGGCTACATCTTTCTTCAAACC
This sequence comes from Hibiscus tridactylites, assembly GCA_958450335.1. NCBI lineage: Eukaryota > Viridiplantae > Streptophyta > Magnoliopsida > Malvales > Malvaceae > Hibiscus > Hibiscus tridactylites. The sequence goes on from OY288281.1 coordinate 3,266,655, forward strand.
AACCCAGAAGTAATCATTCTTCAAGTCACGGTACAACTTGGTACTACCCGGATGCATAGAAAATGGACTTGAATGTGCTTCACTCAGAATCTGACGTCTCAACTCAACATCTTCTGGTACAACAACTCTATCTCTAAAGCACAACAAGCTCTCACCACTGAAACTATACTCGGTTGGTCTTCCTTCGGCTATGTCCTGAACATGAGGAGCTAAAGTCACATCTTGCAACTACTTCTCTCTAATCAACTGAATCAAAGAAGGCTTCACTTGCAACTCGGTGATCAAACCACCATCATCGGATACACTCAATCTAGCAAACATAGCTCTCAACTCAACGACCACTTTTCTACTCAAAGCATCGGCTACTACATTTGCCTTACCCGGATGGTACTCAATGGTCAAATCATAATCTTTTAGTAACTCAAGCCATCTTCTTTGTCTCAAGTTCAACTCTTTCTGTGTCATCAAATACTTCAAGCTCTTGTGATCGGTGTAAACTATGCACTTCTCACCATACAAGTAATGACGCCAAATCTTCAATGCAAAAACAACCGCGGCTAACTCTATATCATGAGTAGGATAGTTCTTCTCATGAACCTTCAACTGTCTAGAAGCATAAGCAACAACTTTACTTTATTGCATCAAAACACATCCTAAACCTACGTAGGAAGCATCAATATAGATCACAAATTATTTACCTGAAACATGTTGTACTAACACTAGAGCATTTGTCAAAGCTTCTTTTAATTTCTCAAAGGCCTTCTGTCTTGCATCTGACCACTCGAACTTAACTCCTTTTTGCAACAATTTAGTCAAATGAGCAGCTACTCTAGAGAAACCATCAACAAATCTCCTATAGTAACCGGCTAATCCTAGAAAACCCCTAATCTCGGTCACAGACTTAGGTTGTTTCCACTCAACAATAGCCTCAATATTCGATGGATCAACACGGATACCTTCGGCCGAAACAACATGGCCAAGAAATACAACCTCTCGAATCCAGAATTCACATTTGCTAAGCTTTGCATACAACTGATTGCTCAACAATCTCTATAAAATAAATCTCAAGTGCTCATCATGCTCCTCTTCTGTCTTCGAGTACACAAGTATATCATCAATAAAAACAACTACAAAACGGTCTAGATAGTCTCTAAAAATTATGTTCATCATATCCATGACTGCTGCAGGTGCATTCGTGAGCCCAAACGACATCACAAGGAACTCATAGTGATCATATCTAGTCCTAAAAGTTGTCTTCGGAACATCACACTCTTTCACTTTCAACTGGTAGTACCCGGATCTCAAATCTATCTTCGAGAACATTGAAGCATCTCTCAACTGATCAAACAAATCATCTATGCAAGGCAACGGATACTTGTTCTTCACAGTCAACTGGTTCAACTGCCTGTAATCAATGCACATGCGCATACTACCATCTTTCTTTTTCACAAACAACACAGGAGCACCCCAAGGAGAACTACTAGGCCTAATGAAACCACGGTCTAATAATTCTTGCAACTGACTCTTCAATTCTTTCAACTCTTTCGGAACCATACGATACGGAGCTATCAAAACTGGATTAGACCCTGAAACAATCTCAATCACAAACTCAACATCTCTGTCAGGAGGTAAACCCGACAACTCTTCAGGAAACACATCCGGAAAGTCACACACTGCCCTAATATCTTTCGGTCTTGCTTCACTCATATTCAGATTCATAACATAAGCTAAGTAAGCCCCACATCTGGAATCCATCAACCTATGAGCCTCTAAAGCTGACACAACATTAGACAAGAACTTAATGTTCTCGCCTACTACTACTATCTCGTAGTCATCAGAAAGTTTCAAGGAAATCCTCTTCGTCTCAAAATCCACACTAGCTCGGTGCTCAACTAACCAGTCCATACCCAGAATAATATAAAAACTATAAAAAAGAAGGTTCCATCATATCAACAGAGAACACATGACCCTAAATCTTTAGTGGACATCTCCTAAACATACGTCTAACCACAACTATCTCACCAAAAGAACTAGTCACATGCATACCTACATCTAAAATCTCAACATGTATATCTAACTTCCGTGCATGCTCACTCAAAATGTAGGAATGTGTAGAACCCAAATCAACTAAGGAAAGCAAAGACATAGACTGTAACTCGAAATTACCTACTATCACATCAGTGTCGTTCCCGGCCTCTCTCTGAGCATAAACTCTCGCTGGTCCTCATGCCTCTGGCTGCACTGCCACAACATGAACAAGGTTCCTCTGAGCATCTACCCTAGGTGCATCAGCCCTAGGCTGGAAGTAGCCACGACCGCGCCCACGGCCTCTCTGAAAATCATTCACTCTCGCAGGAGCCTGAGCAATGTTCGGTGCTTGTGCCGCCTGATGCGGACAATCTCTCCTAAAGTGGTCCCTCGAACCACAGTTCCAACAAGCATAGAAGTTACCCCAACACTCACCAGTGAGCTGTCTCCCACAACGGGTGCACTCGGGCAAACGCCCTCCTCCTCTATGGCCCTGATGGCCCCTACCATGATGGCCACCGCCACGTCTATGGTCAAACTGATGTCCGCCACCTCTATGCCTCTTGGCATCTCTACTGTCGAAGTTGTTGTGCCTCTTACCAGAACTAGATCCTCCAGAACGCTTGGTCAGCCCCAAGCTATGCTCAATGTCCTTGGCTCTAGCAACCAAGACTTCAAAGTCAGAATAATCAGAAGCTAAGGTATGCCTCTTAACTTCCTCATGTAGCCTATATCTGAAACGATCACATCAGGCCCTCTCAGTAGGCACCAACTCTGAAGCATACTGACTCAGACGAACAAAGCGGATCTCGTAGTCAGTCACGGTAGCATCTCCCTGAACAAGAGCCATAAACTCCCGCTTCTTCTCATCTAGATACCTCGGTCCCAAGTACCTCTTTCTAAAAGCAGACTCAAAGAAATCTCAATCAATCTCTGCCTCTGGAACCCCAGTAGTAATGGTGACCCACCAAGTGTAGGCATCACCCTGAAGCAAGGAGATCACACAGCTCAATCTACGTGCACCCACACAACCCATCTGAGCTAAGATACGAACTGTCTTCTCCAACCATAACTCCGACCTCTCTGGGGTAGATCCTATGAACTCTTCGGCCCCCAAGCTACGGAGCCTCTCCAAAGGTAGACTAGCATCGTCACACCTAGGCTGAGCTACAGCCTGAGCTCCCGCAACTGCGGCCTGAAATGCTCCCGCTATAGCTTGCACTAGCGGAGTCATATTAATCCCGGCCGGACCTTGGCCACCTTGAGGTCCCTCTCCTTCAGCTCCATCCTCGCCCCCAACTCCAGGCGGAGGAGGTGGTGGTGGTGGAGGTGGTGGAGGAGCTCCAACTCCCGCAGCCACAGGCCCTTCTATATGAGCCTCCACTCCAATCACCAGCTCAACAGGAGCCGCAACACGTGGCTCCTGACGAATCACCCTCGGCCTAGACATCGCTCACAAATGATAACTACAACCACAACAAACAAAATATACAAGATTGGGTTAGCAAGGCAAGGCTTCCAAGTGCTCAAGTACGTTTCCCTTACTTAAAAATTCTTTTCCGATGTAATAGTAGCAATGGGACTCCCAAACAACATGCTTTTAAACAAAATAATCAACATACTTGTCACACAAGCAATCATGCTTACAATGCAAGCAAACACCGTGCATATTAATTCAGAACTTAAACTTACCTCACTTACCTGCCCAAGGTCTCGATAACCTTAGGCTCTGATACCAACAAGTGTAACCCCCTCGTCCTGGTCCGGACGCTTGACCGGTCCGAGTGGGCCACACGGGAAAAACCGAAGCGAAACCCGTTAAGGTTCCCCCTCGGTTAGCAACCCAAATTTTTTTCTTTTAAACTTATCTTCTCTAATGGCACATTCAAGTCCTACGTGATCAAGACAGCGGAATAAAATGCAGAAGACAAACATCAGAACCCAAAACAACATTTGAACAACCCAATTTTAAACCATTATACAGGCCGTTTCGAAACACCATTGAGGCGTATCGAAACGCCCTTGACCAGGTCAACTGCCCCAAGCCCAAACGAGGAGGTCGTATCGGAACGGAGGTCAACCGTTCCGAAATACCCTCAACGGTCAACTTCTCGTGGTCAACGAGATTTTGACCGTTTCGAAACCCTTAGACCCGTTCCGAAACGCTTTCATCTCGTCATTTTCTCAGAATTCCAGTAGCCAAAACGTTCCGATACCCGTTTCAGAACAGGGGATTCACAGGCCAAACCGTACCGAAATGCGTTCCGATACGGGGTCCCTGAAGCCTTACCCGTTCCGAAACGGCCCAGCTCGTTTCGAAACGCGGGCTGTCTGCAACCTTCGAAAATCAGACTTAGGCATTTCTCAACAATTCTAAGGGCCCTAAACGACCCCAAACAACACTCAACATAAACATACATGATCTAGAGGCATGGATCCTAAGATAAACACGCTCAAACACCCAAGACATATAAAGAAACATTCAATCAAGGCATTACCAAAAGCATACTTTAACATAGTCATCACTTAGGCAATTCAAGGTAAGCAATTGCCAACAAGGTTCACAAGCATGGACATATATCTCAAAAACCAAGTTAACGCATACATACGAGGAGTCTAAAATGCTCCTAAACAACAACAACAACAACGTATTCCAAAAGGCATCATAGCACGATTACATGTCCCATTGCTTAACCATTACATCGTAATTAAAATGTTTATACTTGGTAGCTAAACAAGCACCACGAAGCACACTTGGAGGCCCCCTTCTTGCACTTAGCAACCCCCGAACTAAGGATCTGCATTGTCGAACAAAGAGAGAGCGTAAGCAATAAAGCTTAGTGAGGGTAAGCCGTTTAAAAACAAACCTCGACAATGCAGGGTCCAAGCACGATCTCAACCAAGGTAAATGCATGTTTATACCATTGATCCTCAAGAGCCAAATGTTAAAGATGCATGAACAATATTCAATTATATGCCATGCTCAACAAGCTCTATTTCACAACATACGTAGACACATATAAACATCCAAGTAGAGATCACATTCCACAACACATTGATACACATATCAATCAACATTGGCACCTAGCTATGACCCGAATACGCGGATAAACACGTTGGAACTCACATCCAACAACCACTTTACCTCACGGTGGGATTACACTCATCACCAATCTCGCGGAGGGGATTCCACTCATCCTCACGCCCCGTCGATGGGATTCCACTCATCATCGACTAATATATATAACAATTTCCAGGCGAACCCGTACTCCTCCTTGGTGACTCAACGCCACCAAGGCCACGCGCGAACTTAGACTCATGTGTGCACACTAACATCCTAATGATCGATCATTTGTACTCAAGCATACTAGTGCCAACATTTAACTCAATCCACATTATTCATTACAACCAATTCCGTGCTTAGCACGTACTCACCACGATCACAATTATGAACCATTCACATGCATATCATAATGCATCACAAATCATGCCTCATCTCACATGTATAACACATTATACATAAACAATCATATCACAAGTCATACGAGGCATAAACATCCATTACAAGTTCAACCAATGGCTCTAGTTTAAGTTTAGGATTAGGCTACCACCCTAATCCTAACTCTAGGTGGGTCTACCAAGCCCGACCTAGTCCATATGCTCGAACCAAACATTTAAAACCACTTTAAAACATTAACCACTCACCTAAACTTCCAAGCTCAATTACCAAGCAAGCAGCCACCCTCAAGCTTCCGGATTTCCTCCTGATGCTTCACCGGCACAAGTTCTCGCTTCTAAACAACCTCAATACAATTCAAACAACTTCAAATCAGCCCAAGCATCAAAGTACTAACCCGGAACACAATTCAAACACAAATCACAATATTTCAAGCCATTAACAAACCCCACATTTAACAATTTCGTGCAGCCCAATAACCTCATCCAAAACTCATGTCTCCAACACCTTTACACCCACAAATGATCCCAAATCAACCCCTAACCATAGCACTAACATTAGCCCATCAATTCCAACCCAAAACAACCCCCAAAACTCACCCGAAACCCTTCAAAACCCCTCTTTAAACCCAATTTCGGGAATTTGTTCAAAACCAAGAAAAATTCACATATGTGGTACCATTTAGCTCCTAGACTTCATAACTAACAACATTGAATCAAAATATTAAGTTTAACAACATAAAGTTATCATTTTTAATCAAAATCTCCAAAAACTCCATTTTCAAAACTTTAAGGAAAATGAAAACTAATTGTACTTTTGAAGAGAGGATGATGAGGACAAGTTGAAAATGAAATTACCTTTCGAAAACGAGTTGAAATGATGAAGCTATGTGATGGAATAGTGGAGAGGATGAGTGAGTTCTATTCCACGTTGATTTTGTTGGAGAAGAGAGTGAATAGTAAAAGATGATAGGAAGGGGATTTAAAATCAAAAGTTGGGCTAATTACAATATTGCCATTAATGAAGGGGTATTCTCCAATTTCTTTAAAATCCCTCCATTTTGTATCTCATCCATTTTAGTTCAAAGTAAAATATTTGTTTTTGAAACCCGAAACTTAAAAGATTATTTTAATTATAAAACCGAACCCAAATAATATTAAAATATTATTTTTACCCGACCCCTAAATCCGGGTGTTACATGTGTTAAGGCATTCCTTTGAGAGAAAAAAACAAGGCTTAACAAGAAAATAAATGCTTAAATAATATCTCTCTTTTGCAATAGGCGCTTAAAGTATTTTTTTGTTAAAATAGATATCTAAAGTTTCATTTTGGTTGAAATATGTGTCAAAGTAGGTGCCTTAGTTGACAAACAAGCGAAAAATGAAACCTTAAGTACCCATTTCAGCCAAAAATAATTTAGGCACCTATTATAAAAAAAATGCATAGTTTGGGCACTTATTTTTTTAGCTAAGCCAAAAAGCAAATACAATTGTGAACCCATCGAGTGGTCTTGTTAAAGAATGAGATTTTCCCCTAGGTGACTCGAGTTTGAGTCACGTAGTTTGCAAGTCTGCTTAGTTTTATCTAGATACGAAATCATACTATGATACTACCAAGTTCGAGTCGAGTCTTTCAATCTTGCCTCACATATCTCAGTTCTGCCTACCATTTGAATTGTAACTAATTAGTACCATAATATTATAAATGTTTTCAATTGAATTTAAAGAGAAAATTAAACTCAACTTGACTCAAATTTCATAAACTTGAATCGACTAGAAAAAATTTCAAATAAAATTTAAGTTATAAAATATGACTCTTCAACCTGATTAACATTAAAATATATTGATTTAGATTCAGATATGATGAGAGTTTAAATTGAAACAAAATATTGACAAACCAGCCATGAGACCCCATTAAAGTGTCTCTCTTGTAACAATATCTATGGGACACAGATAAAGAATCTTATGCAAAAAAAGCAACAGTGATCATGTGGAAGTCACATGATTGGTACCTTTGAAATCAAACTCTCCCTTTATCTTTTGTCTGAAAATCATGCTATACATTTAGCCCCCCACTATAGCTCCTGTTGGAAGCAAAAGTAAAGGATAATTAACAGCTTTTTCAACTTATAATTATCATAAAATATTTAAGTGATCCAAGTAGAAAATGAAATATTGTTATTTTTAGGTGAATCGAATTAAGTAGTTTATTTACATATAGAGATGGATCGAGAGAGTTATGGGAATAGTCGTCCCCTTGAAAATATGAAATTTGTATATGATTTAAAAAAATTAAATTTTTTATCGAGTTAATTTAGATTAAATCAATTTATGTTTGAAAACTTTTCTTGTTGATTTCAAGTTAGAATTATTTCAGGTTTGAATCATTTTAGATTCTAGTTAATGAAGTTAATTTTGAGTAATTTTGCTTTATTTTTTGGGTAAAATTTTGATGCACAATGTGTGACAAATTTATTCTACACAAGCCAATATATTTACAGTATAAAACTTAAATTCTAAAGTCCTAATCTTAAATTTTAAACACCAATATTAAATTATAAACACTAAAAATTAAAACCCTAAACTAAACTACCAGCCCCTAAAACTAAATTCCTAAACTTTAAACCACTAGCCCCTAAAACTAAAAACTCGTGTAACAACATGTGTACCAATATTTTCTTTAATATTCTTAATGTCACCGCAAAATAATCTCCGTTCAATTTTAATAATGAAAAGAATCTCATACACAAGCAAATTGTTCAGATCTATGCCTGGGAGAATAATATTATGGTTTGCACTGGGACCAATGAGTTTTTTCGGATTACATTTTAAAACGATTTGGTACTATAATATTTATTTAAGTTTGTGTCAAATTCACTTTAAAAAAAATGTTTGTGTCGAATTTAAATTTGAGTTCATAACGATTCGAATTCAAATTTGAGTTCATATTCCACAATGTGCAACATGAATATTTTAAAGAAAATGAAAAAAAGTAACCATATCTTTAGCAGTTATTCAAAGTTTTAAATCCTTACTACTACTAGCGAAAAAGAGGCAGCCCACTCTTTAATTTATACTCTCTAGGTTTTAGCAAAAACCAGCAAGCAGTTTCACTTTCTTCAACAATTTCCAAAACAAAAATGCAGATTTCTCCGAATCTGTTCATCATCATCTTCTTCCTCTCCTGCATTTTCAATTCCACAGGTGATGATATTGATAGTTTTCCCAGATTATTTTACTCTAAAAATTGATTTTTTCTTCACTGAAATGCGTTTGTTTAATTGTTTTTGCCAGATGGTATTCAACTGATCCTAGTAAACAACTGCAAAGAAACTATATGGCCTGGAATCCTCGCCAGCGCCGGCCACGAAATACCCAGAGACGGCGGCTTCCCTCTCTCCTGCGGCGAACAGACAACCCTCGAACTGCCGGAGAGATGGTCGGGTCGAATCTGGCCTAGACAAGGTTGCTGTTTCGACCAAACCGGGAAAGGTTCATGTCAAACAGGTGACTGCTCCGGCCTTTTACAATGTCAAGGCGTCGGCGGGAAACCGCCGGCGACACTCGTCGAAATGACACTCGGCGGTCCAACATCGCCTTTACATTACTACGACGTGAGTTTAGTCGACGGATTCAACGTCCCCGTCTCCATGATCCCTATAGGAGGCGGTGTCGGGTGCGGTGTCGCCGCCTGCGAGGCCGACTTGAACGTCTGTTGCCCGGAGGCTTTGGCGGTGAAGAAAGAAGGGAAGGTGGTGGGGTGTAAGAGTGCATGTCTAGCTGCGAAAACCGATCGGTATTGCTGCACCGGTGAGTTTGGGAACCCTAAGAGCTGCAAACCCACCATTTTTGCCCATCTTTTTAAGGCCATTTGTCCTAGGGCTTATAGCTATGCCTTTGATGATTCTTCAAGTCTTAAGACTTGTAGGGCACCTCGTTATGTCATTACCTTTTGCCCTCCTAATTGATGGGTTTTGTTTTCTATTGAGGTTTGAGTTCTTTTTACTATGTTGTTGTCACCAAATTGTTGATTTTTTTTAGTTTAATGGTGTGTTCTTGAATTGATTTTCATGTTAGATGATCTTTTGTGTGAATGTTTTTGATGTTTTTTACTATTTGTTTTTTTAGATTAACATGACATTTCTAATTAGTAGGGTGCAAAACTCAATTCGAAAAAATTGAATTATTTGTCTCGAATAAAATTTGAGTTATAAAATAAAATTTTGAATAATTCAAAAATTTTAATAATTAATGAATTAATTTTTAAGTTTAAGTCGAGTCCCTCAATTATGCCTAATATCGCTAGAAATGTTTACAATTAAATTTGAACAAAAATTTGAATAACTTGATTCGAAAAAATTTCAAATAAAGTTTGAATTATTAAATATGACTCATCAACTAGGCTAATTCGAATTTTTTTGACTCCAACTCGATTAAATGTTCACTCATATTTCTAACAATTTTACTTAATAACACTTAGTTAAAATACACCCCCACATGCAGTGGCGAATCCAGAAAAACATGTCACTTGGGCCAATATAAATAGAACAAAAAATTTACTAACAATTTATTATCTAACCCTAATTTATTTGTGCAATTGTATCACTATAATTCATAATAGATAATAAATTTTTTAAAAAACCTATTAATAATAGGGGTAAAATTTTGATACACAGGCTGTGTCAAATTAATTTTACACAAGTCTGCATATTTATACTATAAAACTCAAACCTTAAATTCCTAACTCTAACCATAAAAAACTAAACCTTAAACCCTATACCTTAATTCTAAATAGTAACCTTAAATTCTAAACCCTAAACCCCTCAACTCTAAACTATAAAACATATCCCTAACTCTTAAAACTAAAAAGCTCGTGTAAACTAGTTTACACAGCCTATATATTAAAGTTTTTCTATAATATTAGGATAATTTCATAACATAAAATGACAACAACAAAAATATCATTGAGAATTACTATAGCAGCTTAGCAAACATACTACAATTTTCATGGTACCACCAAACTAAACAATGAAGCAGTAAAAAAGGAACCAATAAGATGCCCTAACTTTCAATTTTGATTGTTTGAAAACAATAGAACTAAAAAAAATGGTTTAGATATATTCAAAAAAAATGGTTTAGATGTTTAGAGAAACTAAGAAAAGAACTATAAAAAATAACATACCTCTCAAAATTAGGATATTTAAGTATTAATGAAATGAAAATAAAAATTAGCATAAGGTGGGTCATGGCCCAGTAAACTCACCCCTAAATTCGCCACTGACCACATGTCACTTATAAGCCAATGAGGCAAGCACATCAACCTCATTCAACAACTAAATCATTAGTATTTGAATGAAACAACTTACGAAATAAAATAAAACCATAATATTAAAATTATGTATGAATTTTGATAGAATGTGTAACATGATATACACATTTTATTTTTTTTTCTTACAATTATTCACATGAAATTTTTATTTGCATTCAATTATACACGTAAAACTTTGATTTTAATTAAATTATACATATTTTGAAAGTAAATATATATCTAATTCATATTAAATAAATGTGTATTCAACATATAAACGTGATATAATACTATACGGATAACTTATTTATTTTATATTATCCATGTTTTAGTTTATCATAAATATATGATCGATACAATGTTTAGAAACACGATACTTTTTGTTAATAAAATATTCAAATTTTGCTGTGATACCATGTAGATAAATAATTCCTCTTATTGTTTGTTTATTATTTTATTAAATTACATGTTCAAAAATACATAATTTTTAATGACTAATAATTTTCTAGCAAAAAAATAATTATTTAATAGTAGGATCTTATTGTTGGAACTTCACGCCCAGTGATCTACGACAATGGATTAGACACTTATGTATTTGTAAAAATAAATTTTTTTTCTATATTTAGCAAAAAAATGAATTTTATACCAACTTTTAAAAAACAAATTGGTTATTTACGTTTTAAAACCCTCTGCCTCCCCGTATTTACGTTCGCGGCCCTTTTGCTTTTCAAAACCACGACCGTGGTTTTTGAGATTTCGAAGCGTTTTTCAATTTCGCCCCTTTTTGAATCAAATCCAATTTTAATAGTTTAATCCCCTGTTTAGCCCTTTAATTTCAGCTTTGTTTTATTTTAATCCCGAATCCAATGGTAAAACCCCTTCACTGTTCACCCATTTTTACCATGCATACTTAATTTCCATTTTACATTTTAATTTTCTCTAATTCTCAGTAGTATTTACTATTTATATTTAGTTTTTTTGTTTTTTTATGTTGTAGATACATATGCATAATGTGGTTTGATGTATATATTATATAGTATATAATATATGGTTTTATATGTAGCATATGATATATGGTATATATATATATATATATCATAACTATTTTCATATAGTATATGGTATATAATATAAGTTTTTTTATAGTACATAATATCTGTTTTGTTTTGTAAATGGACTTTATTTAATTAAATCGGGCCTTAATTTATTAATTGGGCTGTTATGAGTATTTTTATTTAAACTATCTCTTTTTCTTTAGTTTAGTATAATAATAATTATAATAACAATTAATTACAATAGTCATAACAATAATAATAATAACAACGATAACAATAGCAATAATAATATCAATATGAATGATAATAATAACAATATAACTATATATAAAACGGGCGACTTCAATTATAACTTTAAAAGCAAATAGGAATAATATGCATACCACCTTATGATAATGGTGCATTGTCAAAGCCCAATATGAACCCTAAAAATAAAAGCCCTTTTATTTAGACATATTTAAAAAATAAAAAATAAATTAACCCGACAAAATTAATGATTACATCTTGTTAGTCTATCTTCAATCGACAAGTTATCGGTTCTAAATGGATCTTTAAGGTGAAATTGAACTCAGATAGCTCGATTAATCGCTATAAAGCAAGGCTGGTCGCCAAGGGTTACTCTCAAATTCTAGGTTATGACTTTTTTGAAACCTTTAGCCCAGTGGTAAAATTTTTTATGGTAAATGTGCTTCTTTCCTTGGTTGTTACGAACGGTTGGCAGGTGCATCAAGTGCACGTCAACAATGCTTTTTTAAAGGGTGATTTGTTAGAAGATGTGTACATGACATAACCCTATGGTTTTGAACAGTGTAATGAGAAAGGTCAAGTTTTGGTTTGCAAACTAAAAAAAGCTCTCTACGGACTTCGACAATCACCGCGCAACTGGTTCAACAAGCTTTGTGAGTTTCTTTGTCACTTGGGCTTTCGATCTTCTAGTGTAGATTCTTCTTTGTTTATTTACAAACATGAGAATATCGTTACATATTAAATTGTATGTGTAGACGATATACTAGTTACATGAGTCTCTAAAGAACATATGTTAAATGTTAAGCTTGCTCTTTATAAATTTATTTTAAAAGATCTTGGATTGGTTTATTATTTCTTGGGTGTTGAGGCAGTTCAGACTAATGAAAGATTGTTTTCAACACAAAGAAAGTTTATTGATGATTTGTTAAGGAAAAATAAGATGAGTGATGCTCGACCACTTGATACTCATATAGTAGTCTCACCAAAACTCAATAAATATGATGGAGTTGAGTATTCTGATGCCAGTCAGTATCGAAGCATAATTGGGTCTTTGTTGTATGTTTGCCACACACGGCCTGATATTTCTTTTGCCGTAAATAAAGTCGCACAATTTATGTAGAACCCTAGGGATGTACATTGGATAGCTGTAAGAAGAATCCCTAGAAGGCCACATCAGATCATGGGTTGTGGTTTGTCAAGCAAAGTACTCAAATGAAATAGTTGAACTCTATGCCTTTTTCGATGCCGATTGGGGCAGTGAAGTGGACGATCGTAAGTTAATTTTTGGCTATTGTGTATATACTTAGGTGTACATCTGTTGTCCTAGAGTTCGAAGAAGCAATTCTCAGTCTCACGTTCCACTGCAGAAGTGGAATATCGAAGTCTTGCGGATGTTGCATCGAAAATTCTGTGTGTTAAAGCTTTACTGACAGACATGAATGTTCATCTTGAGGATATACCAAAAATTTGGTGCGACAATACTAGTACGGTTGCTATGGCTGCGAATCTTATACTACACGCCAAGACAAAACACGTTGACTTGGATTGATATTTTGTAAGGGATAAAGTGAAGAATCGACAACCTGAAGTCAATTATGTGTCAAGCCAGTTTCAGAATGCAGATGTGCTTACTAATCCTATACCATTAGTATGATTTCAAGAACTAAGGAAGCAATTGTGTGTATGGTCTCTTCAGCAGACACAATAAGAAGCAGAAAACGGTTTGAATATTGAAGTATAACTTTCAGTGCATCTGTCGATATTTTCAGAAGCTTTTGGACTTATTTCCAAGTTGTTATTAGTTATAATAAAGCCCACCTTTTTCAACAGAATGAACTAAATTTGTTTCAGTCTGTTGGATTAAGTTTCTTGGGCTATAAAAACCACTAAGTGGAACTGGCCATTAACCAACTTTTGTTGAGTATTGGCCTACACAGTTAATCTCTCAAACTTCTCATCTTTCCTTTAGCCGTCTTTCTCTTTTTTCCTACAACCCTAATTTCTGTTCGTTTCTTCTTCCGTTCACTTTGTCGTTCATCGGAGTCGTTCCAATAGTGAGTTTAAGGTCTGTTTGTTTCACTAAAATATGTTTCGGGAAAATGAATTCTAAAAAATAAACTACATTTTCTAGAAAACAAACTACAAAAAGTATTTTCTGGTGTTTCGATGATGTTGTGTAACATTTTTTGTTGTTTTGTAGAGTTTCCTGATAATTTCATGAACAATCCACAAACAAGCATCGATAATGCTAAAAACAAGTTCCAACCAAAACATGGTTTAAGGTTTAGGTTAGTGTTTAGAGGTTAAGATTTAGGGCATTATTTAAGGTTTATGGTTTAGTATTTAGGTTAGTATTTAAGTTTTAGGGTTAGTGTTTAGGGTTTAATATTTAGGATTTAGTTTAGTGTTAAGGGTTTAGGGTAGTGTTTAGGATTCACAGTTTATGGTTTATAGTAGCATTTAGTGTTTAGGTTAGTGTTTAATGTTTAGGGGTTAGGGGTTATGGGTTGGGTTACTAGTTAGGGTTTATGATTTATGGTAGTATTTAAGGTTTATGGTTTAGGTTTTAGTATTTAAGGTATGATTTAGGGTTTATAGTTTAGTATTTAGGGTAGTTTTTAGTGTTTAGGCTAGAATTTATGGTTTAGGGTTTATGGTTTAAGGTTTTGTTAATGTTTAGACTTTAACATTTAAGGTTTAGGGTTTTATGGTTTATGGTTTAGATTAGTGTTTAAGGTTTATGATTCATGTTTTACGGCATCATTTAGGGTTTATGGTTTATGTTAATATTTAGGGTTTAAGTGTTAGTATTTAGTTTTAAGGTTTAGGATTTATGATAGCATTTAGGGTTTAGGATTTAGTATTTAGGGTTTATAGTAACATTTAGGTTTTAAGATTTAGGGTTAGTGTGTAGGGTTTAGCATTTAGGATTTAAGGTTCATGTTTATGTTAATATTTGGGGTTTAAGGTATAGAATTTAGATTAGTGTTTAGCGTTTAGAGTTTAGAGTTGAAGAGAATGTAGTTTGTTTGACGGAAAAATATGGTAAAACAAACTGCAAAAGAATGTAAAGAAAAAATAGTCAACTGTAATTCAAACTCTTTTGGCCATGTGAAACTACATGAACCAAACACCGTAAATTACGAAAATTGAATTATGAAATTCAAACTACATGAAACAAACACAGCCAGTGAAGTGATTCACTATGTATGATAACATATGATACAATTTTGTCCTTATATTTTCAGAATGTGAAATAAAAATATTATGGGTTAGAAAAAATAATTAAAATAATCAATTTGTAAGTAATTTAAGAATAAATTTTAATTAAATAGGTTAACATGGTTAATTAATGTGACATTTGTCTAAAATATGACAATATATTCACCCACCTCATTATAAAGTTAAAATCTAACTTTGTTGAAACCTAAAAAAACAGATGAAACAAAGAATAATTGGGTCATGAAATATTATCGGCCTCATAAAATGTTGAAAATGATACTTACAAGCCACCCATTAAATAGATTTGTTAGTATATTAATCTTTGGCCAACTGAATCAATTCGTGTAGAACTAAACATAGGGGAGGAGACAAGATTTTTTTCAAATTCATTAAGTATCAAGTCCCTAGTAGTTTAAATACCATGCAAATCAAGTCTTTCCCCAATCTCTTTTTCTAAATATTTTGGCTTAATTATTTTTTAGCTCTCTATTCTATTTAACCCTCTAATATCAATTTTAGTTTCATTTCTGAAGACGTGCTTATGATTACTCATGTCATATGTATAATTTTTTTGGAACAATTTCTATCTAAAAGGAAGGGAGAGAGAAAAATAAGTAAAACAATTATTTTTTAACAGTAAAAAATAAATGTTAATTAAAGAGGTTAACAAGATTAAATAATAATAATATGACTTAGTATATTCACCCTTACAAACTCTTGAAACATTGAATTTAACATGAGGGTATGAAATCAAGTCTAGTTAAATGTAATTATTTAATTTTCTAAGCTATAATAACTCGAGTGAACATCCTATGACACTTTGTAAAAATGATCATTTTAAAATTTAAAACTATATACTACTACTAATAATAATACCGTTAAAAATTAAAATAACACTACTACTAAGCAATCTATATAACCCTATCATTTCGAGGCCTCATTTAAAATAAAAAAACTCAAGTACTCAACAAATGTCAATCCCCTTCTCTTCTAGTCATGTCAGCACCACAAATGGCCGTTTTTTACCCCTCACCACCACCTTATGTACTCGTCGTTTCCTCCCTTCTCGGTTAACAATGATTCATGGTGGTATCACCATCATATATTATATACCATATATCATATGCTACATATAAAATCATATAGTATTGTCTATATAATATACACATCAAACCACATTATGCATATTGATCTACAACATAAAAAAGCAAAAAAAAACTAAATAACAACAATAGATATTACTGAGAATTAGAAAAAAATAAAATGTTAAACAAAAATTAAGTATGCATGAAAAAAAAGGTGAACAATGAAAAGATTTTACCACTGGATTCAAAATTAAATAAAACAAAACTAAAATTAAAGGGCTAAACAGAGGATTAAACCATTAAAATCGGATTTGATTTAAAAAGGACGAAATTGAAAAACGCTTCGAAATCTCAAGATCCGTGGCTGTGGTTTTGAAACGCGGAAGGACCGCAAACGTAAATATGAGGAGGTGGAGGGTTTTAAAACGTAAATAACTTATTTATTTTTTAAAAGATTGTATAAAATTCATTTTTTGCTGAATATAGAAAACTTTTTTATTTTACAAATACATAAGTGTCTGCTCCACAGTCGTGGATCACTGAGAATGAAGTGACAACAATAAGATCCTACTATTAAATAATTGTTTTTTGCTAGTAAAATATTAGTCATTAAAAATTATGTATTTTTACAACATGAAATTTAATAAAATAATAAACAAATAATAAGACGAATTATTTATCTACATGGTATCAGAGCAAAATTCAAATATTTTATTATAAAATAAACAAGTTTAAAACTAAAACACAGACAATATAAATAAACAAGTTTAAAACTGTCAATCATTTATCTACTTTTTTCTCCTTTTATTCTCGATAAGTCTGCCATGTCGAGCAATCAATAAGTATGCAGTCCGATTGGTTCTTTTGAGAAAATCTTCGATAATTCTAGCTCATTTAGCACCATGTCGTTTAAACCTAACTAGGAGAATTCGATCTTTCTCATTAGTCCATGGTTATCCTTTGGCGAGAGTAGGAGCAGAAGAGCTAGGAGCAGTGACGACAACCTCTAGAGTAGGTTGAGTAGAACAGTTGGGAGTATGGACAAAAAACTCTATGATAGGTCGAGCAACCCAACTAGACCTCCCACCATGGTGAGGACAATGGAGTATTTGTGAGGGGTCTGGCGGAGGAGATCGAATGAGATATGGACTTGTCTTCGAATCACTAGTTAGGATTCTTCAATTCCAGCAATACCGATAGAATACTTAGGTTGGTTGGGACCGACACCAACAGAAAGGACGTCAACAGCTCCCATCTCTTGTAGAAAAGTAAGGGCGTTGCTACTAATGACATAAAAAAAGTTGTTAGGGGCAAGAGCGTCGGCATGAGCCTAAGTATATGAAGGAGCGTCAGTAGGTGCGGTGGCGGCCGATGTGTCGGCAAGAGAAGGAGGAGCAACAGGATCAATGATTTTTTTTATTTTAAAAACACATAGGTGTCTGGTGCACACTCGCGGATCAGTGAGAGGCTAGTGTCAACAGTAAGATCCTGCAAAACATTAGTCCTTAAAAAATATCACATATAAATTAACAAAAGAATAAACAAAAAATAAGAGGAAAGTTAATAAAAAGCTAATACCTTGAACGCTTCGTTCAAATCTATTTTTCCACCACAATTACATAGGAAAGTTCTAGGCTTGAGAATTTGAGACATGGCTGAAAACTATATTATATACATATAATAAGGTATTATACATATAAATCTACACATATACAAATATAAAAAAAGCTAAAGCTTGACATTAGTTAAGTATATGTATATATGTAAATATAACAACTATCCATTATAACCTGAAAAAAACAATATATAATAGATATACATAACTAAGCCTACATGGCCTGTTTGGCCAAAGAGAAATACAATCTGAAAAATCCTAACTTAGCCCATTTGCTTGCGCAGACAACTTCCCGTCGTCAGATCTGGATCAGATCTGACGGCCCAGATGAAGCCTTAGAGAGGAAACCCTGGATGAGCATTGATGGGTTCTACGCCGCTCGGATCACAGTCGTAAGATCAGGAAGGCTTCAACGGCCCAGATCTCCTCTCATGTGGTAACCCTAGCACCCATATGATGATGCTGCACCGCCCGAATTAGAACCGTTAGATCAAGACACGATCTAACGGCTCGGATGCAAAGAGAACTCCACACGAGACTTCGCCACTCTTCAACACATCCACGTGCGGCGTTTGGAATCACCCCATGCACGCGTGCAGTGCACCTCTGACTCTTCGAATTCACTTGAGAGCCAATCGTCTGTTGCCACGTCTCCGTTCCCGTACGACGACGACCACTCCAGAGACCAACTCAGCAGCCACGTCCGTCCCTTGCCGTACGAGCCATGCACGCAAAAGAAAAAGAAAAGGAAAATGAAACGCAACAACAGAAATGGCAGGGGAATGACAAGGCAGAGCCGCACATGAATCCTGCCAAAAGAAGAGTACGATCCAATGAGCATTTTCTATCTGAAAAATTAAAATGTAAAATGATCGGAAATTTAGCTATAAAGCCAGATCGAAACATATTGTAACGAGATTCGTGATCTTCCGAGAAAAACACACGAAGAGCAATAGAATTTCAGCCACAGTTTCAGGTAACCTCAACCCCATTTATTCATGCAAATGAATAAAAAAGGGAATCGATTTTCTTTTACCTCTTCATTTCTTTCCCGAGATCATCTCCACTCCTTCGTCGAGAACAAACCAAGCCCGTCAGTGGCCTCAAATGGTGACTCGACCGAGGGAAGTGCAGAAGTCTCCTTCCTCTTCCCTTAGCGTCGTTTTGGCTTTGGGTTAAAAAATCTCTTTTTAGTTTTGGTTTTTAAAAAGTGGTAAGGGTTCTGTTTTTTGGGGGTTTTTTAGAGTGGGCTCCGTGGAGAGGAGTCGTTTCTAGCTTTTTAGGTTTTAGTTTCTTTGGTCGGAGTCGTTTTAAGGTTGTCGAACAGTGAGTATCACCGGGCGGCTTTAGAGAGTCGGGAGAGAGAGCATGGTTCAGGTGACGGCTAGGGTTAGTCTGTTGGGCAAAAGGGGCGTCCAAAATATTTAGAAGTGTATTTATAGAGTCTTAGGCTTTTATTTTTGGGTTATTAGCGTCTTAAGTCCCTCCGCGTCAAACTTTTAGCGGGTTTAGGGCTTTCGTCTCTTGGAATAGCACCCTAGGTCCTTAGGGTTTTGAGTCGTTTTACATTTTCGTCCTAGTTTGAGTTTTCCTTTGGTTTAATCGTCCGCCCCGTCCCCATGGTTTTGCTCCGTGTTCAATTTGGTCACCGTCCGCGGTTTTAACACCTTTTTGTTTCGTTTCGATTTTGCCACTTTAATTTGCATCCCTTACATTTTGGTACTGTTGTCTGGTCTCTTTATTATTAGTATGATACTAATGTTTGTTTTTTTAATGCCATGTTTTGTTTCTTGAGTCGAAGATGCTTAGGGTTCTAGCCTGTTTTTTAGAGTTTTGCGAGTTGATGTTTTTACGTTTAGTATTTGTTTGTTGTCATGTCGAATATATGTATGTTGCCATGGTATGCTTATTTAGAACCTTGTGGGCCTTGTGTATGATTTATTTTTAATGCTTTGTTCTTATTTTATCGAATACATATGTGTTGTTTGTATTTACGTTAGGTTTCTTTGGGGTCTTGTGAAGCATGCCTAATTTATGATATTATTGGATGAGATGTATTAAAATGCTAAGCTTGACTTAATTGTTTTCAAAGTAGCCCTCATGTTCGATATTTAGAAATATTGTGAACTTGTTTCTAAAAAATGTAAAACGTCAATTTTGGATTAATAAGATAAGGCATGTTTGAATTGTTGTGAATTTTGGGCCTTAGGTGGGCTTTTGTTTGTTTTTTTAAATACTTTTATGACATGCATCTACACTTGTCATCCATGAGGCCCAGTAATTTTTAAGCATGATAATTGGACTTAAAATATACCCAAAGAGAGGTATTAATTAACTCCGGTATTCGTGATATGACAGTCCTAGCTTAATGGATGTCGATCGAATATTTGGGTTAATTTTCACCGTCTCTAGGTAAGCGAAAGTGTAAAAATGAAAATGTCATGCATCATCCTTTACTTGCTTGTATCATGCATAAAGGTGACGTACGAGATCCGAACCCTAAACTAACACGGCAGCCAGTCTTATATGATGTCGGTTTAGTCTAGGTTCTAGTGTACCGTCATCCTTTCTAATTAGATGTCTAATTAATTCCAAAGACATGATTCGATCTAGCCTGTCCTATTTAAGTCATATTTTCATTCGAGAACGTTTAATTAAATTCACTTTGTATCTTAAATAATTTCTATCGCTTAAAGGCAATAAGTTATTTGGTACCGATTTTCGGCCGTGATGGGGGTGCTAACCCTTCCCCACACATAACCAACTCTCGAACCCGTTTTTAAATGAATCTCTGGTTTTGTGGTGTCCGGTCTACCTTAGTGGGCGGTGACGACTCCAAATTTTCACTATTTTCTAAAATTCGAATTTTCTCCCCCTTTTAATAAATCTTTTTCAAAAGGGAAGTGATAAGACTTGGTTTAATTTTTCAAGGAAAAAACCTTATCACACAAGATCCCATGTATTGTTTTCCAAGAGTGCTTTATATTCAGCCAAAACAACTTCACGCCACTGTGGATGTTCAAAGGCTTCATGAACCGAAGAAGGCACTTCATGACATTCAACTTGATAAACTTTCGGTTTAAAGATGCCTGCCTTGCTCCTAGTTGTCATGGTATGAGTGTTTTGTGTTCGCACACTGCCTTGAGTCACCTGCTCTTCAACAATTTCTTCATCATGTGAACCTTGGAACCCTGATTCAGTAGGGATATTACAAATGTCATTTGTTCCTACTAGTCTTGTAGTTTCACCATTTGGTTCACTTGTCTCATCATCTTCAACAATATGTTCAGCAAAACCTTCAACTTTGTTGCTAAATATGTCAGATGCAGGACCACCAAGACTACCACTGGATCCATTAATTCCTTCTTCAACTGAAGGACCAGAAGTTTCAAGAGAAATATCAAGTGCAGGGCTGTCAAGCATGTCTTGTAACCCCTCGTCCCGGTCTGGACGACTGACCGGTCCGAGTAGGCTACACGGGGAAAACCGAAGTGAAACCCACTAAGACTCCCCTTCGGTTAGCAACCCTAGAAAATTTCTTTAATTATTATCTTGTCTAAATGCATTATTATGTCCTATGTGAGACAAACAACAGGGGAAGAATACAAGCGAGGCAAACAACCGAAAAGCAGATCAAATACAACCCATTTTAACTTAAACTACATGCCGTATCGAAACGCCCAGAGGGTGTATCGATACGCCTTGACTTGGTCAACTGGCCAAAGTCAACTCGAGGAGACCGTATCGAAACGTTGGTCAATCGTATCGATACGCCCTCATCGATCAATTTCTCATGGTCAACGCTACGAAGACCGTTTCGATACTCTCAATTTCTCGTCAAAATCTCAGATTTCCAATAGCAAAATCGTATCGAAACTCCCCCTTTGTGTATCGGAACGCCTGGCCTGAAACAAGGGGCCGTATCGAAATGGGACCAACCGTTTCGATACACTTACTGCGAACAGACATGTTTTAGCTGGTTTATGGCACAAGGCTGCCTCAAACACAAACTAAAACCTCCCACAACCATACACACAACAACTATAGATGCTAGGCACCCTAAAACAACATGCATAGCACTCATCATTCATATAAAAGCCATTCAAAGAGAAGCATCAATTCAACAAGGATTCATACGTAGCATTCAAGTTAACATGCTTAGTCAAGAACATACACTCAAGCATTCATGGGGATAGGGTGTAAGTCCTCAAGCACAAGGCATTTAATCATCAAGAACACATGGTCCACAATCCACGACATAAAGGCATAAACATGGCCAACATAACATCAATAATTTAACATGCTCATCCAAACACAAAACCAAACTAAGGAGTTTGACACCAACTCCAAACAAGTCTACACCCCCATCGTCTAGGCATTATTACAAACACGTAAATCATACTTGAACTACTTGAGAACTCCGAAAGCTCCTCCCTTGCCCGCTTGCCTCCCGAACTCTAACAATCTGCATGTTGGAAATAAAGGAGAGCGTAAGCTAGCTAGCTTAGTGAGTGAAGCTCTAAAACTCAACAAGCATGCAGTTTTCAAAATACTTTTCATAATTGACAAATAATTCAATGGATGAACGAATGATATCATAACAAGACTACACATGGTTTGCTCATGCACAACCAACATACACACGGTGGAACCACACATCACCGCTCAACTAGTAGTTTTCCGATAGGACCACTCATCACCTTACTCTACTACTAGTCACTACCAGTGGGACCACTCATCACTATAGTTATGACAACCATCACGTGAGGCTCAACTTCAACACGACTACACAACATCAACGGGTGTAAAACAACTCAAGATGCACATGATACCACAACATATAGCCACTCATCAACACATAACAGAAAGGTAGGAGTAGTAACTTACACTTGGGTTTAGGTGAACCCTCTAGGTCCCACCCAAACCCCCAAGAGTCCCATTTCGAAAGAAAAAACAAAATTTGACATTTCTACTCACCGTTGCTACCCAAACGGAAGCCGAATACCAAGCTCAAGTCTCCAAATTCTCCGGATTTGTCCCCGAGGCTTCACCAACACAATTCCTTGCTTCTAATAATCCCAACACAATCAAAATAACCACAAATCAGTCCACAATTCAATGTAGCCAACCCGAAACACAAAACACATGATTTCAAACTAAAGAAAACCCCAAAATCCTCATTCCCGAGCAGCCCTAAAGCACAGTCCAAAACCATTGATTCCAACACATATAACACCCCCAAAAGCTTCCAAAACAACCCTTATATATAGCCTAACCACAAGCCAACAAATTCCCACATCAAACACCCCCAAAACTCAACATTTGAACTCTCTAAAACCTCCCTAAAACCTAATTTCGGGAAACATCATAAAACCTTGTAAAAATCGAGTATGTTGGACCTTATAAGATGCTTTTAACTTATCTGACAACATTAAATCAAAAACTCATCTAAAGGTCATCAAAGTTTGTACTTTTATCTTCAAAACTCAAAAACTCAAAATGTACAAACTATGAGCTTCCATGAAAATAAAGGTATGAGCTTGTAGAGGAAAGAGAGGACAAGTCAAAAATGAGTTTACCTTTGAAAAATCTCCAACAACGAGCAAGATAGATGATGGAATAGTAGACTTGGGGAAGGGGAGTTCTTTTGTCGTGAAAATGAAATGGAAGAGGAGAGAAGAGAATGATGAATAGTTTGGGTGTTTTGAAATAAGAGTGTTTTTATTTTACAAGTCAAAATATTTACCATTTTGCCATTAATGAGATGGCTATCTCAAAAATCCTAAAATCCATGGGATTTGGGTTTTAAATCAAATTAAGTCCAACATAAGATATTTATTTTGAAAACCCGAGGCCCAAAATATTATTTTATTATTTTAGTTTCATCTGACCCCCAAACTCGAGTGTTACATATCTCATTCTTCAATAGTTTCTGCTGCAGGAGTAGGCTGTAAAGTACCAATATCCCTAGTACTTGTGTCTTCTAATGCTGTAGTACTTGGAAAAGCTGGTCGAGACTGTTGTTGAGCATCCACTTGCTTAGTGGAACAAGCATCTTCATGAACAGAAGGGAAGGAAAGAGACGGATATGATCTAGAATTGTTAGCAGCAAATTTACTATTAGAAGCTTTAGTGACTGCTGCAAAGGAAATAGAGCTTCATTAAATTTCACAAAACGAGAAATATAAACCCTTCATGTATCATCCATACTTTGATAACCATGATACTTTGTTGAATATCCCAAAAACACACAAGCCGTGGATCTATAATCAAATTTATTCATGTTGTAAGGCCTAAGCCAGGGAAAGCATTGACAATCGAAGACTTTTAAAAATTCATAATTTGGCTCCTTATTATACAACTTTTGATGAGGAGATACGCCACCTAAAACTATTGATGGAAGTCTATTTATCAAATACACCGCACTCAACGCTGCATAAGACCAATACTGAAATGGTAAAGAAGCTTGAGCTAAAAGTGTTAGGGTTGTCTCAATAATATGTTTGTGCTTCTTCTCAACAACACCATTTTGTTGAGAGGTATAAGGACATGAAATTCTATGTTGTATACCTATTTGTGTTAACTCAGTTGCACAGGCTAGAAACTCACCTCCACCGTCAGTCTGTAAGGCAACAATATTTGTGGCAAACTGGTTTTTAACAAGAGCAAAAATATTTCTTAACAAGTACAGCCGACAGTTGCGACAATACAAATCTATAAAAGAAACATAATATTGGTATCCAGACGATTTGATGGGGGAAGGCCCTCATACATCAGCTTCAATCAACTCGAAAGGTTTAGTAAAAACAGTAGTAGAAAGAGACAAAGGCATCCTATGGCTCTTACCAAGTTGACAAGGAGCACATACATCAGTTTTATTAACAGATACTTTCTTATTCAAAAAAAGGCTAACTACATTAGGAGATGAGTGTCCTAATCGTCCGTGCCACATCAGTAGACATCATCAATTATTTGAGCAGAAACTATAGTAGAAGTAGATGAAGTAGTAACATGATATACCGAACTAGCAAGGGACTGTGAAAGATCAAAACAATACAAACCAGCTTCTAACCTCCTTTCAAGTAGAACATTGCCAGTGCTTTTATCCTTCACAAAACACCAATTAGAGTGAAACTCAAGATATACAGAATTATCTTGTGTAATCCTAAAAACCTATAGCAAATTCCTTGTTATTTGAGGAACATGTAAAAGATGACTCAAGACAAGTGTACGAGTAGGTGTAGACACAGTGACTTTACTAATTTTTTAATGCATAATGTTGACCCATCACCAAGAAAAACCTTTCCATTACCTGAATATGAAGTACCAGGTTGACCATTTGGTGGAACATATGTGACATGGTGCGTAGCACCAGAATCAAGATACCATTTGTTATAAGCAACAATGACTCCTTGAGCTATCAGAGAATTGATTTGAGTCGCATCTGATGTGTTTTTTGTTGTAACTTCAGACACACCTGCATGAGCACTAACAAACAGATCATAGCAACCTTCAACAGTATCAGAAGTATACTGACAAATATTAGCCTGTGAAATATTTACTTGACGCTGTTTTGAGGAGACACCCTTGAAGCTTTGGTCGAAACGATGCCGACAACAATCCACTAAATGGCCTAATTTGCCACAGAGCTGACATAGAGAACGAGGACGGTCGTGAAATCTTCCTCCAGTGAGCTCTCCAGATCTCTGTCCTCTAAACTGTGTTCCAGTATATGTTCTTGCAATATCACGATCATTGCCAGAAATGTCTTGACTCGTTGTACCATCATATCGAGCTAAGTTGATGACAATAGGAACTTGCATCGGATCAGACAAACGAGCCTCATCATCCATCAATACAGAAATAACCGCATCAAAAGTATAGGTTCGACTAACAGTAATTGCAGTCACAAAAGGATCATACTCTACTGGTAGCTCGTTCAACACAGTGGCAACACGTTCAACTTCAGAAATAAGACTACCACTTGTTGCTAAGAGATCACATATCTCTTTAATTTGAGTTGTATACTCACAAATCTTGAAGGATCCTTCTTAAGACCACGCAATCGACAATGGAGATGCATAATTTTTTGTTATAGACAAGTTAGAGTAAAAATTGAATACTTTTTTCCAGATCTCAGCACATGTCACGGCTCCAACCAATTGAGGCAAGATATTAGGTCTGATAGCCGAAAGTAACCATGAGGTGAGTGAACTATCTTGTTTCTTGAATCTTCGATTGGCAGGGTTTAGTGTGCGTTGACCGTCAGATCCAAACACAAACTTCGGTGGAATCGGATAGGATTTGTCCAAATAGAACTCTAAATCATGACCTCGAATCATGAGGATTACTTGCTATTTCCAAAGCATGAAATTCGTATCGTCTAAGCGCACATTCACATGCTTATTGGCAAAAGCTTGATCAGCTGAAACCTCAGGCACCTGGTTTGTTTCAGATTCTTCAGGCGCCGCAACAGGAATCTCACCGATGACTGCCATAGATGAAAAAGAGAGAAAAAAGGACAAAAGTTTCGAGCAAAAAGAAAAACAAGAGAGCGTCAACCGGAAAATAAGAACGAGGAGAAGATTTAAAGCTATAATACCATATTGGAACGATTCCGATGAACGAAAAAGTGAACGAAAGAAGAAACGAACAGAAATTAGAGTTAGAGGAAAAGGGGGAAAGACAGCTAAAGGAAAGAGGAGAAGTTTGAGAGATTAACTGTGTAGACCAATACTCAACAAAAGTTGGTTAATGGGCCAGTTCCACTTAGTAGTTTTTATATCCCAAGAGACTTAATTCAACAGACTGAAACAAATTTAGTTCATTCTGTTAAAAAAGGCGGGCTTTATTATAACTAATAGCAACTTGAAAAATAAGTCCAGAAACTTCTAAAAATATCAACAGATGCACTGGAAGCTATACATCAATATTCACCACTCATTCACTCAAACCATTAGTCAACATAACATCACACAACCATATACTATCGTACGTACCGTAATGGCGTAACCTAAACTCAACATGTGTGACTAAAATCTGAAAAAAAAAAGAAATTGTTTAATTTTAAAACACAACATAACCTTAAAATTAAATATTTACATTATGGTTGCTCGGATATTTAGTGCATATGTTGTTCTGTTTTTAATGCATAACTATGAGGAGTATATGGAGATTTAAAGTTTACATAGAATATGAAAATGTTTCAAAGATTATAAAAACGTTGACAAAAAAAAAACTTGAATAGTGAATTGTTTAAATTAGAAGCACCAAACAAAGAAACCCTTTTTACCATCACATCTCCACGAGCCTACCACACTCCCACCTAAATTTTTTAGTTCAAGTACACAGTGAATTGTTTAATTTTAAAATTAATAAATATTTAAACTCAAAATTAGAAAATACAACGTAACCTTAATTGATATTTACACAAGGATAATAATTTGATACATCGTTAGTGAAAAGTTTTTTCACAAATGAATCTCTAAAGTTGTTACATGTTCCGTTTAAGGGTCTTAACCTTTAATTCTTAAATTCTAAACCTTAAACTCTAAATTTTAAACCATAAAATATATTCTCAAACCTTAAAACATAACCCTAAACTATAAATCGTAATATCTAAACCCTAAAAACTAGACACTTATTAAAAATAAAAATTTCACACTACAACAAGCGTTTTTAAGCGTCGCTAAAAATACTCGCGGTGGTGAATTGAACGCCGCAATAGTTAGCGGCGTTTGTGAACAAAAAACGGCGCAAAGGTTGATATCTATAGTGGCGTTTGATATATAAAACGCCGCAAATACCTTGTCTTTAGTGGCGTTTTTTTTCAAAACGCCGCTATATGTTAATGATTTTTAGTGGTGCTTTTAATGACAAACACCGCAATGGCCTGACTTTTAGTGGCGTTTTACTTTACAAACGCCGCAATAGCCTAATTTTTAGTGGCGTTTTACTTTACAAACGCCGCAATAACCTAACTTTAAGTGGTGTTTTACTTTCTAAACGTTGTCATAACCTGCCCTTTAGTGTCGTTTATTTTTCAAACGCTGCTAAGCTTGATTAAAGGGAAATAAAATTATAACAAAAAGTAATTTTTATTTGTTTTTATTTCGTCAGAAAATATAAATTACAGATACAAAATATTTGTTAAATAAAATATTTATTTCATCCAAAAATATATAGTCACAATTAACTTAGAATATTTATTTCATTAAAAAAATAAAATTTGTCGCAATTTAATCCCCTTTACATATTTCGTTCCTAAGCCTCTCTTTCCCGATCCACTACCTCTCGGTGACCATTACCGTCGACTAACATCCCGAATTCCTTACCAGAAAAAGTTAAATATGATAAGTTAATAGCAATTTCAGAATATATGTATATATTACTCATACTTAGAAACAAAATATATGTCTATATTACTCATACTCATATACAAAATTGGACATACTCCTATGTCAATTTCTCTGATCAGAATCCCACTAACATAGGTTTCAAAATATTTGAATGTTGAAACTAGAAATTTATGGTTGTGTTTAGTGTATAATTACCCATTGATATTGCAAACAAAAGAATATTACAACTGATAAAATCATTCCTTTCATATTATTCAACTTTGAATACTAAAGAGAAGATCTCAAACATAACAAAAACACAATCAACTAATGCAGAGTAATATATTCATCAGTTTCAACTCTAGATTATCACCAATTAAAGCTTCTTAATATTACCTACGAATTTGAAGGGAAAATGAAAAAGAAACAATAAATTCAGTTAATTTTACCTCTGTAATGACCCAACTGATGACCAACGAAATAACAAGAATGTGGGTACGAATATGTAATTTTAATATCAGCCAATGCGACAAGATTAGAAGGTATTGCAAGGAACCTCATTCTTTTTCTATACAGTTCCAACGATCTAATTTTAATAAAAAAAACTAAGACATTCCTACCATAATTTTGGACACAAAAAACAGAATGCTTGATGCATACAAAGGTAATTTCATAGAACACAACAAGCATCCAAAACAGGAACAAAAGAAAAGATTCAACGAAGATGATACAACAAAATTTAGACAAATCTAAAAACTCATATTTATAGATAAAACTTAGAAACGCCGCTAAAAATATCGCTATATACCAGATTTGGTGTGGTGTCACCGCATATAATGTTTTCCCTTTAAATAAAGAAGGAATAAATAAAATATAACGATTTTTTAATACAATGGTTAATATATATTATAAACATTGTTGGTACTTATAAACCAACACATGGGATTCATAAAAAAAATCGATAAATGGGAAAAATGGAATTCCTATGACATACGGTTCCCTTTCTCCAACAATTTTTTTCCAATGACTTTAAGGACATTTTTGGTCTAGTCAATTACTTAACCTTACAATTATATATTCAATCATAAACTTGTTTCATATTCGAAATCCATGGCCTTTAGTGAAGAGAGCGAGAAAGATGACATCAAACAGCCTAGCGGTTCTGTAAGTAGAAATATCGATCAGCCTTCGTCTTCTCAATCGATTTCGTTTAATATCCATGACGAGTTTCGGTGTCCGATCTCACTCGATTTGATGAAAGATCCGGTGATCATAGCGTCGGGGTATACATATGATCGGAGCTCAATAGCGGGCACCATACATGTACGAAAGTGGGCGGAGGTTGATTCATATGGCCCTCATACCCAATATGCACTCGAGAGCTTAGTGCATCAATGGTGCCAAGAGAACAATATTCCACACTAACGACCAACACTAAAAGTATCTAGTTTAGACCTTAGATTTTTATTTTATTTTATTTTTTATATTCCTGCAGGACACCTATATTCAATGTTTAATCTACACTTTTTTTGTCTCATTAATTCCTATTTGGGTCAT
Organism: Hibiscus tridactylites; assembly: GCA_958450335.1. Classification (NCBI taxonomy): domain Eukaryota; kingdom Viridiplantae; phylum Streptophyta; class Magnoliopsida; order Malvales; family Malvaceae; genus Hibiscus; species Hibiscus tridactylites. Next base: position 3,296,564 of record OY288281.1, read on the forward strand.
GGCACACTACAAGAATATAGACTTTTAGTGACAAATTAACAGTGACTCGCAGTAATTTTGTCACAAATATTAAACTTTTGTGACAGATTTTTTTGCGACACTATTAGCATAAGTAATTGTGATGTATTTTTATTTGGTCACTATTATAGTAGTAATTGTGACGATTACATTTTTCACAATTAAATTCTCACTATAAGTCTATAACTGTGACACAAATTTTATTGTCACTAAAACTTTGACACATGATAGTGACGATATATAAAATGGTCACTATAATTTTATATTTGTTGTGACAATGCAATTGTTTGTCACTTAAAATTTTACTTTTGTTGTGATAAATTTTGTCACCAATAAAAAAAATAAACTTAATGACAAGTTATATATTGTCACAAAAATAAATTTATTTTTACAATTATAGTAATAATAACAATTATAAAAAATTGAAGTTACCATAAAGGCATAAACTAGTTTATCAAAAGGTAAAATAATTCTATTAGTCTCTACACTATGTGTAAATTGTTGTTTTAGTCATTCTATTTTGATTAATTTTAGTCCCTATATTTTTGAAATTTTAAAACTTCAATCCTAATCCAAACGGGACAACGACAATATGATTAAATTACAAAGACTAAAAATGATTGGACAAAAGAATAAAAATCAAAAGTTTTACTTAACATATTTAAAGACTATCATTCATGTCAAGATCGAAATTTCAAAATTTAAGAAGTACATATTTTTTTGAATAGAAAGTATATAAACTTAAAGTGAACAAATTGAAGTAAAAAGACTAATATGTAATCTTGGCATAATATGTGATAGCAAAATTTTACCTTGTGAAAAATTTTACACTTGATATTTGTTTTAACTTTTCTTGTGGAGGTAAAATTTGCATTGTCAGTATAGTAAATAATTATCACACAAAGGATAATTCTATCAATAATTTAGGTGTAAATCTTAATATTCATATGTTTATATTTTAAAACCAACTCAATTATTTTTATATATTTTCTTCAACAAACGTATTTCGTATAGGAAACCATATAAAAATTAATGAAATTATTATTATATTAATTACTTTTATAATTAATACATACTTTTAAAATAAATAAAAATAATTTCAATTACAATTTAACCTAAATAATATTTTACTTTCAAAATAATATTAAATTTCTTGTCTAGCCTAGTGGATAGACATTGCACTCTCCCCCTAAAGGTTCCAGGTTCGATCCTCCACGAAACCATGCATTGTATTTATTTATTAAAAATTGATTATGAATATACCACATCATCTAATGACCTTTTAGGGGACCAATTTGGGGGCAGAGGGCCTCATATCACGCTCATCGCAGAAGTCAAGGGTTGGTATCTAGCACATTCGCTACGCACCCGCGAGAGAGATATTCATTGTATCGACTATCGAGATAAGTCCTTAGATAATGGACACGCGATGAAGAAGGCTGACTTGTCTAGGATGAAGTCCCTTTGAGTGCAGCACGACATGCCCGATCCGGGCCTTGAATAAGATGGTTGCAACTAAAATATATAATTATTTTATTATTATTGAAAGTGACAATGTATTTTAGACACTATTTCAATATGTATTTGTGATCAAATGTTTGTCACTAATAAGAATAATATTAGTGACTAAATTTTTGTCACAGTTATTAATCTTTTGTGTCAAAAAATATGGTCATAAAAAATATAACTTATTGTGACAAAATGTATAAAAGTTGTCACTAATATAATAGTGACAGAGTTATTAGCGACGACAGGTGACGACTCAGAAAAATTGTCACTGTAAATTTTAGTGACTAAATTTAATACTTTTAGTGACTATTTTTGTTGCCACTAAAAATCTATTTTCTTGTAGTGGCAGTAAAAAATATATGGATCTCACTAAAGGTGCTGCTGACAATTATCATCGTTCTTGGTGAAAAAGACATGGAGTTGTTAACGGGTTTTCTATAAAAATAATTTACAGAACTCAGTATATGTTTATGGTGAAATTATTTTAAATTAAAAATATGATAAATTTGAGATAATGGCCCTGTTTGGTAAATAGCGGTTTGGGCAAAAATTAGAGGTTTGAGGTATAATTAGAGGTTTGACTAGTCAAATCCGCTAATATTAATGTTTGGTAAATAGCGGATTGAAAGAGCGGATTGGGGTGAAAAAGCTAATTTTGAAAAAGCTCCTAATATGAGCTTTTTGAGATTAGAGGTTTGATATTAGAGTTGTAATGACTCTTTTACCCTTAACAATTACCAAAACTTTCCAAATAACTTAAATTAAATAATAACATTTTTTTAATATAAATAATAACATATTAAATATTCGACTTATTTGGTGTTACTACTAATTTATATGATGTTATTTGTAAGTTAGTTCTATTTTTTATTATCACATATTTATATGTGCATATAAATTTTTTTAATAATTATATAAATAATAAATTAATATATAAATCTTTCAAATATGTTTAGAAAATTTATATTAAAAATAATTTTTACAAATCTAATTAATATTTATTAGATACAAAATATTCATAAATGATAAATTATTCAAACAAGTTTTGAATATAATCATGTCCTTATATGTCATTTTGCTTGTTTAAATAATCAAACAGCTATCAGCTGTTAGTTAATTTTACCAAACACTTTTATACAATCAGCTAATATAATCCGCTAGTCAAATCAGCTAATGCAATCAGCTATCAGCTATCAGCTAATGTAATCCGCTATCAGCTATCAGCTATCCGCTAATTACCAAACAGGGCCAATATATAAATAATGAGGGTTAAATTTATTAGTTTTTTAAATTAGGATAAAATTGTTTGAATGTACAAATATGGAGGACTAGATGTGTTATTATACAAACTATTTTAACTTTCGTGTCACCCTTTTAACGTTTGTTAACAGGTCAGTGACTAATTTTGAGAAAAATCAAAAGTTTAATGGTAACATTAAAGCAATTTAAAGTTTGGTTACCAAATTGAATAAGTTCAGTTGTCATTTGTGTACTTTACCTAAAATCTAAAAAAAATAATGTAAAAAATATATATTATTTTATTTAAAAAGGATACTAACGCTTTCAACCCCTATGATTTTAAAAATAATTAAAATAGTTAGTAGTACATAGAGGTACACATGATTAGTAGTACATAACAGTACATGACGTTTATTGTAAAATTATTTATTTTAAATTATAAACCCTAAACTTTAAACCGAAAATTACCATCACCATTACTTTTTGGACACATTATTATATCAATACTTTTAGTATCCTATCCACTATATAAGCAAAGCTCAAGTAACCCAAGCTAGTGACCTAATTAAGGGTAAAACCGATAGCCGAAGTCGCCATTAATTTTAGGTTCACACCAATGACGTAATTATGAAAGGTTAAATTCGATTGTTAGTCCCTAAAAATATAGAAAGTTACGAAACAGTTCCAGCCCTATGACGTGGTCCATTTTAATCCTTGGTCCTTTTAACTTTTGAAATTTCGGTCTTTTGATCTAATTTTACTATTAACTCTAATAATTTTGAAAAGTTATAAATTTAGTTCAGATCACCGCTTTGATCATTTTTGCCCCTTCAATTTACTCGTATTATTTGAATCATGACTAAAAATTTAAAGTCCGAAAAACACAGAGACTAGCTTTTATCAAAGTCTTTCAAGTTAATTACACAACACGTCTCAAACTACGACTCTCATTCTAAATTGGTCCTCAAACTTTAGGATGCTCTAACTTCATCCCCAAACTATGACTCTCATTCTAAATTGGTCACAAACTTTTGAATGTTCCAATTTCATCCCAAACTCTAACTCTCATTCTAAATTGGTCACGAACTTTTGAATGTTCCAATTTCATACCCAAAAAATGACTCTCACTCTAAATTGGTCCCCAAACTTTTGAATGTTCCAATTTCATACCCAAAAATTGACTCTCATTCTAATCGATCCTCAAACTTTTGAATGTTCCAATTTTATCCTCAAACTATGACTCTCATTCTAAACCGGTCCCCCAAACTTTTGATTGTTTCAATTTTAACCTTAAATTATCAGTATATGCTAAACATATACCATGTTAATAAAATTGTTATAAAATTATTAATTGTCATGTAAACATTGATGGATATAATGTAATAATATGATGTAACATATACCCTAATTCGAAGATGAAATTGAAATGTCCTAAAGTTTGGGGACTAGTTTAGAATGAGGGTCATAGTTTGGGAATAAAATTGGAACATTCGAAAGTTTGAGGACCAATTTAAAATGAAACCCATAGTTTGGGGATAGAATTGAAACATTTAAAAGTTTAGATACCAATTTAAAAGTTTGGGGACCAATTTTGAATGGAACCCATAGCTTATGGATGGAATGAAAATACTTAAAAGTTTAAGGACCAATTTAAAATGAATGTTATATTCTGGGGACGTGTGTTGCAATTAACTCAAATCTTTTTTGAAGAAAAGTTTTTTTCGTCCATAAACTTTGACCAAGTTGGTGAAGTTAAGTAATCAAATCTTGGTATATTAACGTGGCGTATAATCCTTTATTCTTTGTAGATACATCAAAGTTGCTAAAAAAACAAAGAAATAAAGTATGTAAGAGAAGTAGTTGTGAAACTGATAAACTGCCTCGTTCTTGCATTAGAGAATAGTCAATCCAAACCATACCTCTCTAGCCTTAAATTCTCATAATCCTTTCATTTTCTCTCATTCAACCAAACCCAAAGGCGAAAATCCCAGATTTTGATCCACATTTTAACCAAAAAAACGAGAAATTTAGCAAGCAAAAGATGGTTATGAAGTCTGTTGTCTCTGAGCTTGAAGGGGCTCTTTTGAAAGACCCGGACCCTTTCTCATACTTCATGTTGGTGGCATTCGAAGCCTCGGGTTTAATCCGGTTCGCATTGTTGCTGTTGTTTTGGCCGGTGATTCGTTTTCTCGGCGTATTTGGAATGGATGATGTTGGGTTGAAGTTGATGGTCTTTATCGCGACCGTGGGGCTTCGGGTGTCGGAGATCGAATCGGTGTCTAGAGCTGTTTTGCCTAAGTTCTACATGGATGATATTGATATGGAAGCTTGGAGAGTGTTTAGTTTGTATGACAAAAGAGTTGTGGTGACCAAAACGCCTAGGATTATGGTGGAAAGGTTCATGAAGGAGCATTTACGGGCCGACGATGTTATCGGAAGTGAGCTCGTTGTTAACCGGTTTGGGTTCGCTACGGGTTTTGTTAATGGTGATATCGCTTCCATCTCGAGTAGAGTCGTCAAGTTGTTCGTAGATGACGAGCCTAGTTTAGGACTCGGAAGAGCTACATCGAGTTTTCGGTTCTTCTCTTTATGCAAAGTAAGTAATCACGTGCAATGTGTTATAAATCAATTGCATTTTGTATCTTATAAACATTTGGTACTAACAATTAGGTTATTTAAAATGCAGGAACAAATGCATCCACCGTTTATTGCCAATGAAAACCTCCACAACCACCAACTCCTCCTCCCATTACCGGTAATCTTTCACGATGGCCGCCTCGTGAAGCGACCGACGCCCTCGACCGCTCTATTAATCTTCCTATGGATGCCATTGGGCATCATATTAGCGATCATTCGGGTTATGGTCGGTGTACTGCTTCCAATGCAAGCCATCCCCTACGTGTCCCATTTATTTGGTGGCAAAATCATCGTCAAAGGCAAACCACCGCCACCCGTCTCCGGTAACAACTCTGGGGTCCTATTTGTTTGTACTCATAGAACTTTAATGGACCCCGTGGTCCTATCCACCGTGCTCAGAAGAAAAATTCCTGCAGTCACATATTCAATATCGAGATTAACCGAAATCATATCACCTATACCGACAGTAAGATTAACGAGAATTAGAGAAGTCGATGCCGAAAAAATCAAACACGAACTATCCAAAAGTGACCTAGTAGTTTGTCCGGAAGGAACAACATGTAGGGAACCCTTTTTATTAAGGTTCAGTGCCCTATTTGCCGAATTAACCGATCGAATAGTCCCTGTTGCGATGAATTATAGGGTAGGGTTCTTCCATGCAACCACGGCCGGCGGATGGAAGGCTTTAGATCCGATTTTCTTCTTCATGAACCCTAGACCGGTTTACGAGGTGACGTTCTTAAACCAACTACCGGCAGAAGCTACGTGTTCGTCGGGGAAAAGCCCGCATGACGTGGCCAATTATGTTCAAAGAATCTTGGCCGCTACGTTAGGGTTCGAGTGCACAAATTTTACAAGGAAAGATAAATACAAAATACTGGCTGGGAATGATGGAACAGTATCATACACTTCGCTTGTTGATCAAGTTAAGAAGGTGGTGAGCACTTTTAAACCCTTTCTTCAATGAAGAAAAGGAAACAATATTCTTTTTTTATTTTATTAATTTGTTGGAATAAATTTAATTAATTGCGAGTTCTTTTAATTGTTGTGGTAAATTGTTGAATAATGCGAAAGGGTAATTAATGTTAAATAAGTTTGTGTTAGTAATTGTCTTATTTGTGGCTTAATCTGGATCAGGTATTGCATACTTATTATGAGGCGATCCTCAATCATGACCCAGTTTGCTTCATTAATATCAAGGTTCAAGCATTAGACTTTACTTGAGAGGTCTAATACATTATACCACTAAACCAACTAACTGTTGATAAATTAGATTGTCACTTTAACGACAAGGATGATCAATATGGACCTATCAATAATTATAAAAGTAGAGGATCGAACTTAACGAGTTGTCTCGGTAGAAAAGAGAATGATGTTCATTCTAAGAGACCTGAGCTCGATAAGCTTTGTTTGCAAGGTGTGTGCGTCTTATCAAAGGGTTAGAAAAATTATGAACAAATACTATATTGTAATCATCTTATGACTATTAAAAAATAGAAGATCAGGTTATATCATACTAAAAAGAATTAAATCATAAAGTTTAGCATAGTATTGGGAAAAAAACCATAATTGTCAACAGATATTTATGTGTTGTAATATATAAGTGTATATATTAATATAGATTTATATAATGTCACGTGCTAATAAGTTTAATCAATTGTTAAATATTTTAGGGAAAATTATACAAATCCCATGGGTTTTGATAGGAATTTCACTTATCTTTTATGATTTGAAAAATACCCATTTAACCCGTAAGGTTTAATGAAAAAGATACTAACCAACTAATTGTACACCTATTGTTATTTTATTTACATATTTTCTATTTTAAAATTATATTAAAAATAAATTATTACACTTAGTCTTAATTCAATTGACATAATTATTATTGTAATATACATAAAGACATAAGTTTGAGATATTTAAGAGCGCATTATTATTTAATTTATAGATGGAGGGCTTTGAATAGTTTAAACATTTAATAAAATGATAATAGGTTTAAGGTGAAAATACCTATTAAGATTTAAGCCTTTTTATTATAAGGATTGTTCGATTTATTCACTTTATTAAATTTATTCTATTTAATAGTAAAAAACTAAAACGAGCTAAAAAATGTACCCAACAAAAAGGTGAGACATCATATAATTAACATATTTTATAAAATTCCTTTTAACTTTTGGTCAATGCTATAAAAGAAAAGGCCATATCTAGTTTTCTTGTAAGATCGATTGGTGATATTTTTTATGTATAATTTTTTATATTTAATTTAATGGTCGATTAAGTTAAATTAAAAATTGTATTGGTCTATTATAAGGATGATCATCTCAAACGAATTATTCTGTTCTTAACGCTAGGATTTGAACCTTTGATATTGTTTAAAAAACCTAGTATCTTATCGAATTAGCCTAATTGATAGATGATTATGGGATTGGTTCTTTTTAATATTGAGTTTACTTAGAACAAAGGATTTTGATATAATATTTAAAAAATATTTTGGACTAAATTGAAAATAATTTAAAATATATTTTAATCAAAACAACTTGAAAATATGTTTAAGGGTTGTTACATGGCTTTGGAATGATTTAAAGTGTATTTAAAATAGTTAAAATCGTGCTTTTCAAGTACCCGTACTGCTACGGTCTGGTATCGTACCAATATGCCCTAGGGTTTCAACTACAGTCATTTTTCAGTAGCCAAAATCCGTACCGATACGCCTTTATGTATCGATACGATATGTCTTAAAATATCCAACGGCTAGTTCGCATACCGATACGCCTAACTACTCCAACGGTCAATTTTCCAACGGTCTTCTAAATTGCAGGACTGTACCGATACGCTAGTCAAGCGTGTCGATACGCCCCAGCTGAAGTGCTCAACAACTACTTCCTTATCGGGACCGTATCGATACGGTTTGAGGAGTATCAATACGCCAAGCTGCATAACTGCATTTATGGAGAGAAATAAAGGCTCCAACGGCTCCAAAACAACCCCAACGGTCCTTAACGACTACAAACTCAATTTGGAGTATAAAAGGGACCTCCAAGCATCAAGAGAAGACTAATGCTTCAATTGTCAACAACTATATGATGTCAAAATTATCTTAGAGCTTATTTGTACATTTTCTTGTATAGACAACATTTGTGAGCTTTGTTGTCATATAGACAACTATATGATGTCAAGTGTATAGGTTTTGGGTGAGAGCTTTATAGTGCAAACAATTACCTATTAGAGGATTTCAAGTTTGCTTTAGAATTTCTCTTGTAAGAGAGTGTTTGATTAAGCTAAGGGTAGTTATCTTAATCGTTGTAACGGTTTCTTCCTAAGCCGAGAAAAGGGGACGAAATTCAAAGAGTGAATTTGTTAAAATCCTTAGTGGGAAGCTAAGATAGTGGATGTAGGTGCTTGTTAGAAGGGCAAACCACTATAAATCCTTGTGTCTTTTGTTTATATTTCTCTTCCAACAAATTTACTCAATTATCCAACTTCTCCACATTTGGCGAGCTAAAACGATTGAAGGAAATCGAGTACCTAAAAATTTAACAGTTTAATTTTTATTTTTAAATAAGAAAAAGATGATAGATAAAAAAAAGGTAAAGTAGAAATGACTTTGAGGAAAAAGAGTTTCTTTTAAAAATGGAGGGAAAAAAGCAAAAGACTTTGAAAAATAAGGGTTGTTTATAGTTTTATTCGAGCACAAAACAATATCTATATTTGGTTTCAAATTTAAATAAATTTATGCATATTTATAGACTAAACTACTCGAATTTAGATCATCTAAGTAAAATACGTTGTCTTTTATTAATGGTACCATTCCTCTAGTTAAAAGGGTTTGTTTGCATAATCATCGGTATCTGACTCATTGACCAGTTAATTTAAAATAACTTTTGTAGAGGTATATTATGAGAACGACTCTGTTAACTTAATTTTCTACATTAACGACATCAAAATATTTCTTACCTTGATGAGATATTAAGCTTACTCCATTCATAACACTAGTATTTGTCATCTGTATAAAGTGTGTTGAGTTGATCACACAATTACAAATGGCCAAGTGGGGGGTGATGTAACCCCCTCGTCTCGGCCTGGTCGGATGACCGGTCCGAGTGGGCCACACGGGGAAAACCGAGGCGGAACCCGTTAAGATTTCTCCTCGGTTAACGACCCTAAAATTTCTTTTTGTTTTATCTTGTCTATATGCATAAATTAATCCTACATAAGGCACAGCAGCGGGAATACAAACATTTGTAACGTGCATCGACCAACCAAACAATTAAACAGCTCATTTTAAACCTTTACAGCAGGCCGTTTCGAAACGCCCTTAGGGTGTTCTGAAACGCCTTGACTTAGTCAACAGGCCAGGGTCAACCATAAGGTGACCGTTCCGAAACAGGGGTGACCCGTATCGGAACGACCTTGACGGTCAATATCTCGTGGTCAACGAGATATTGACCGTTTCGAAACACCAAAGGCCCGTTTCGGAACGCCTTTATCTCGTCAATTTCTCAAAATTCCAGTAGCAAAAATATTCCGAAACGACCCTCATCCGTTTCGAAACGGCATGCCATTTGCAAAGGAGCCGTATCGGAACAGGGGGACCCGTTCCGAAACGCCCCCTATCTGCAGACAGATTTTGGCTGTTTTAAGGCACAAGGGTGCCCCAAAACATCACCAAAACACCCTATAACAACATATCAACTGAACTTAAGGCATACCCACTATACTAGCATGCTTCAACAAGATTAAGACAAGCCTAACACTAAGGCAAGACCTCACAAGGCATGCATTCCTTCCACATCATTCAAGCATAAATATAAACTCTAAGGCATAAGACTGACATTCAAGATGAGCAATTTAGGCATGAGTTACAAACCAACAAGGCAACACCAACCATGCAAAAGCAAGACATCAGGGAGTCTATGCATGCTCCTAGCAACCAACAACTATCCAACAAAATAATATGTGTCCCATTGCTCAAACTATTACATGTCTAACATTAAAAATCCATACTTGAAGCACTCAAGGTTAACAACCACACTTGGAGGCCCTCCACTTGCTCGAGCAACCCGCGAACTAAGGATCTGCAATGTTGAACAAAGAGAGCGTAAGCAAAGATGCTTAGTGAGGGTAAGCTCTAAAAACAAAGCTCAACATTGCAGGGTCCGAGCACGATCTAGCCAAGGCATTTCACAAACATGCCAAGGTTCCACAAGAGTCATGAGAATAAAATGCATGAGCAATGTACATTAGGAATGCCATGAACATAAGCTTAACTCCATAATACATGTAAGCACATTCAAGCATCACATCAATGATCATAAACCCCAACACATTGATGTACACATCACACAACATTGGCACCTAGCTATGACCCGAATACGCGGATAAACATGTTGGAACTCACATCCAACAATCACATTACCTCACTGTGGGATTACACTCATCACCGGTCTCGCGGAGGGGATTCCACTCATCCTCACGCCCCGTCGATGGGATTCCACTCATCACCGACTATATTTAGACACAATTCCGGGCGAACCCGTACTCCTCCTTGGTGACTCAACGCCACCAAGGCCACGCGCGACTTTTGACTCATGTGTAGACACTAACATCCTAATGATTGATCATTTTTATTCAAGTATACTAGTGCCAACATTTTCTCATTTCTCATTACTCATTTCAACCAACTCCGTGCTTAGCACGTACTCACCAACAACCATCATCATGCATGCCTCAATCATAACAATCCATATCTCATTCCACATGTATAATACAATATACATAATCATTCATATCACATATCATACGAGACATACACAAACACATAGAAGAGTTCATCCAAAGGCTCTAGATCAAGTTTAGGATTAGGCTACCACCCTAATCCTAACTCTAGGTGGGTCTACCAAGCCCAACCTAGTCCATATACTCGAACCAACTATTTTAAAACCTTTAAAAGCAAACAACCACTCACCTAGACACCCAAGCTCAACGACCAAGCAAGCAACCGCCTTCAACTTTCCGGATCCGGTCCCAAAGCCTCTTCCACGTTTCCTCTTGCTTCTAGTCAAACAAAACACATACATTACTTCTCAATCCAATGCTAATTCAACCATCAATCTACTTTACAAATCACAACCCAATTTCCTCAAATTCCCAAACCACATAACATCTCAAAAACCCAATTTTCGGACTCCAACAACCATTGGCTGAAATACTCATTTCCAAGCGCCCAAATGACTTCCAAAACATCCCAAATCACCCTCCTAACATAGGTAGACCATCAGCCCTTCAATTCCAACACTAAACCTCTCAAAAACCCAATTTTTCATACTTTAAAATTTGCCCTAAGGACTCACTACGAAATTTCATCCAAAATCAACCAAATTAATATATGTTGTATATTTCATTATGATTAAACATAACCCCAAAACAATTTCTCAAAACAAATCGAAAAACCCCATTAAAAAACCAAATTTCCATATGAACCCTAATTCCCAAAACTCAATATTTTTGAAATCTAAGACAATAGATAAGTAGAGGATAGAGAGGAGGTTAAGAAAATATATTTACCTCTTAATTTGATGTTGAAATCGATTAACAAAGTCAATGGAATAGTAATTAGGGTTTTAGGAGGGTTTGAAAATGGGGGAGAGGGTTTTGAAATTGGGAAAGGGAAAAATGAGAAGGAAGATGACAACTTTTCCCTAAAAGTTGTCTTGCTTTATTTAAAATGTGGGTAAATCACAACATTGGTCCATCCCTCTTTATTAAGATTCAAATAGGTCATTAATCAAAGTTGGTTTATTTTAATTAGATTTTATTTGACTCGAACAACAACCCGGCTAACTCCTAGGCCCAAGACACGGGTGTTACAACTCTCTCCCACTTAAGGAATTTCGTCCCCGAAATTACCTGGTGGAAACAAATACGGAAACTGCTCAACCATATCTACTTTCCTCTCCTACGTGGCCTCTTCCACACCTCTATGTCTCCACAACACCTTGACCAACTCTATGGTCTTGCCACGTAACACTTTGCTATCAGAAGCAAGTATCTCAACAAGCTCTTCATTATAGGACAAATCTGGATTTAACTCTATCTCCTCAACGGGCATCACATGAGAAGGATCTGATCTATATCTCCTAAGCATAGACACATGAAAGACATCTTGGATCTTCTCTAACTCCGAAGGTAACCTCAAGCGATAAGCTACAGGCCCCATCCGCTCAACTATCTCATACGGACCAATGAACCTCGGACTCAATTTGCCCTTCCGGCCAAATCGCATCACCTTCTTCCACGGAGATACTTTCAGAAACACTTTCTCACCCACTGAGTACTCAATCTCTTTCCTCTTCAAATCTGCATAAGACTTCTGACGATCGGAAGCTGCTTTCAAACGGTCACAAATCAACTTCACTTTTTCTGTAGTTCCTTTAAGCAAGTCTGGCATATGTAACAATCTCTGACCTGTCTCAGCCCAACAAATCGGAGTCCTACATCGTCTACCATACAAAGCCTCATACGGTGCCATCTGAATACTAGACTGATAACTGTTGTTGTAAGCAAACTCAACCAACGGTAAGTGCTTCTCCCAAGAACCCTGAAAATCAATCACACAACAACGAAGCATATCCTCAAGAATCTGTATCACTCGCTCTGACTGCCCATCGGACTGCGGATGATAAGATGTGCTGAAATGCAAACGGCTACCCAAAGCACTATGCAAGCAACTCCAGAACCTCGAAGTAAACCTAGGATCCCTATCTGAAATAATAGACTTCGGAACTCCATGAAGTCTCACAATCTCACGGACGTACAAGTTTGCCAACTTGTCTAAGGAATCTGTAGTGTTCACTGCTAAGAAGTGAGCACACTTAGTGAACCTATCAACAATCACCCAAACTGAGTTCTTCTTCGAAGGAGACAAAGGCAACCCTGACACAAAATCCATGGTGATCCTCTCCCATTTCCATTCCGGAATCTTCAAAGGCTGTAGCAAACCTGAGGGAACCTGATGTTCTGCCTTCACTCTCTGGCAAACCATACAACGGCTCACATACTCGGCTACATCTCTCTTCAAACCAACCCAGAAGTAATCATTCTTCAAATCTCGGTACATTTTGGTACTACCCGGATGCATAGAAAAGGGACTCAAATGTGCCTCACTCAGAATCTGACGTCTCAACTCAACATCTTCTGGCACAACAATCCTATCTCTAAAGCACAACAAGCTCTCACCACTGAAACTATACTCAGTCGGTCTTCCTTCGGCTATGTCTTGAACATGAGGAACTAGGCTCGCATCTTGCAACTGCTTCTCTCTAATCAACTGAATCAGAGAAGGCTTCACTTGCAACTCGGTGATCAAACCACCATCATCAGACACACTCAATCTAGCAAACATAGCTCTCAGCTCAACGGCCACTTTTCTACTCAAAGCATCAGCTACTACGTTTGCTTTACCCGGATGGTACTCAATGGTCAAATCATAGTCTTTTAACAACTCTAGCCATCTTCTCTGTCTCAAGTTCAACTCTTTATGTGTCATCAAGTACTTCAAGCTCTTGTGATCGGTGTAAACTATACACTTCTCACCATACAAATAGTGACGCCAAATCTTCAATGCAAAAACAGCTGCGGCCAACTCTATATCATGAGTAGGATAGTTCTTCTCATGAATCTTCAACTGTCTAGAAGCATAAGCAACAACTCTCCTATCTTGCATCAAAACACATCCTAAACCTACGTAGGAAGCATCACTGTAAATCACAAACTCCTTACCTGAAACAGATTGCACTAACACTGGAGCATTCGTCAAAGCTTCTTTCAATTTCTCAAAAGCCTTTTGTCTTGCATCTGACCATTCAAACTTGACTCCCTTTTGCAACAACTTAGTCAAGGGAGCAGCTACTCTAGAGAAGCCATCAACAAACCTCCTATAGTAACCGGCTAATCCTAGGAAACTCCTAATCTCAGTCACGGACTTAGGTTGTTTCCACTCAACAATAGCCTCAATCTTTGATGGATTAACTCGGATACCTTCGGCCGAAACAACATGACCAAGAAATACAACCTCTCGAATCCAAAACTCACATTTACTAAGCTTCGCATACAACTGATTGCTCAACAACCTCTGTAAAACAAATCTCAAGTGCTCATCATGCTCTTCTTCTGTCTTCGAGTACACAAGTATATCATCAATGAAGACAACTACAAAACGGTCTAGATAGTCTCTGAAAATTCTGTTCATCATGTCCATGAATGTTGCTGGTGCATTCGTGAGCCCAAATGGCATCACAAGAAACTCATAGTGACCATATCTAGTCCTAAAAGCTGTCTTCGGAACATCACACTCTTTCACTTTCAACTGATAGTACCCGGATCTCAGATCTATCTTTGAGAACACTGAAGCACCTCTCAACTGATCAAACAAATCATCTATACGAGGCAACAGATACTTGTTCTTCACAGTCAACTGATTCAACTGTCTATAGTCAATACACATGCGCATGCTACCATCTTTCTTTTTCACAAACAACACTGGAGCACCCCACGGAGAACTGCTAGGCCTAATGAAACCACGGTCTAATAATTCTTGCAACTGACTCTTCAATTCTTTCAACTCTTTCGGAGCCATACGATACGGAGCTATCGAAACTGGACTAGACACTGAAACTGTCTCAATCACAAACTCAACATCTCTGTCAGGAGGCAAACCCGGCAACTCTTCAGGAAACACATCTGGAAAGTCACACACTGTCCTGATATCTTTCGGTCTGGCTTCACTCATATCCGGATTCATAACATAAGCTAAATAGGCCCCACATCCAGAGTCCATCAACCTATGAGCCTCTAAAGCTGACACTACATTAGACAAGAACTTAATGTTCTCGCCCACTACCACTACCTCGTAGTCATCAGAAAGCTTCAAAGAAATTCTCTTTGTCTCAAAATCTACACTAGCCCGATGCTCAACCAACCAGTCCATACCCAATATAATATCAAAATCGTAGAAAGGAAGTTCCATCATATCAACTGAGAACACATGACCCTGAATCTTCAGTGGACACCTCTTATACATACGTCTAACCACAAATGTATCACCAAAAGAACTAGTAACATGCACACCTACATCTAAGATCTCAACAGGGATATCTAACTTCTGTGCATGCTCACTCAAAATGTAGGAATGCGTAGAACCCAAATCAACCAAAGAAAGCAAAGACATAGACTGTAACTCGAAATTACCTGATATCACATCGGTGTCGTTCCCGGCCTCTCTCTGAGCATAAACTCTCGCTGGTCCTCCCGCCTCTGGCTGTACAGCCACCACATGAGCAAGGTTCCTCTGAGCATCTACCCTAGGTGCGTCAGCCCTAGGCTAGAAGTAGCCACGACCGCGCCCACGGCCTCTCTGAAAATCATTTGCTCTCGCAGGAGCCTGAGCAATGTTCGGTGCCTGAGCCGTCTGATGCGGACAATCCCGCCTAAAGTGGTCCCTCGAACCACGGTTCCAACAGGCATGGAAGTTACCCCAACACTCACCAGCATGCTGTCTCCCACAGCGGGTACACTCGGGCAAACGCCCTCCTCCTCTATGGCCCTGATGGCCCCTACCATGGTGGCCACCGCCACGCCTATGGTCAAACTGATGTCCGCCACCTCTGTGCCTCTTGGCATCTCTACCATCAAAGTTGTTGTGCCTCTTACCAGAACAAGATCCCCCAGAACGCTTGGCCAGCCCCAAGCTATGCTCAATGTCCTTGGCTCTAGCAACCAAGACATCAAAGTCAGAATAATCAGAAGCCAAGGTATACCTCTTAACTTCCTCATGAAGTCCGTATTTGAAACGATCACATCGAGCCCTCTCAGTAGGTACTAACTCCGGAGCATACTGACTCAGACGAACGAAACGAATCTCATAATCAGTCACAGAAGCATCTCCCTGAGTGAGAGCCATGAACTCTCTCTTCTTCTCATCTAGGTACCTCGGTCCCAAGTACCTCTTCCTAAAAGCAGACTCAAAGAACTCCCAGTCAATCTCTGCCTCTGGAACCCCGGTAGTAATGGTGACCCACCAGGTGTAGGCATCACCCTGAAGCAACGAGATCACACAACCCAACCTACGTGCGCCCACATAACCCATTTGAGCCAAGATACGAACTGTCTTCTCCAACCATAACTCCGACCTCTCCGGAGTAGATCCTCTAAACTCCTCGGCCCCTAAGCTACGGAGCCTCTCCAAAGGTAGACTAGCATCATCACACCTAGGCTGAGCTGCAGCCTGAGCTCCCGCAACTGCGGCCTGAAATGCTCCCACTATTGCTTGCACTAGCGGAGTCATGTCAATTCCAGCTGGACCTTGGCCACCTTGTGGTCCATTCCCTCCGGCTCCACCCTCGCCCCCAACTCCAGGTGGAGGAGGTGGTGGTGGTGGTGGTGGAGGAGCGCCAACTCCCGCGGCCACCGGCCCTTCTATGTGAGCCTCCACACCAACTGTCGGCTCAACAAGAGCCGCAACTCGTGGTTCCTGACGAACCAACCTCGGTCTACCTCTCGGTCTAGACATCGCTCTCACAGATATTAACTACAACCACAACAACAAAACATACAAGCTGGGTTAGCAAGGCAAGGCTTCCAAGTGTTCAAGTACGTTCCCTCACTTAAAAATCATTTTTCCAATGTAATAGTAGCAATGGGACTCACACACACATGCTTTAAAATAAAACAATCAACATACTTGTCACACAAGCAATCATTCTTGTAAAACAAGCAAACACCGTGCAATTCAATTTAAAAACTTAAACTTACCTCACTTACCTGCCCAAGGTCTCGGTAACTTTAGGCTCTGATACCAACAAGTGTAACCCCCTCGTCCCGGTCTGGTCGGATGACCGGTCCGAGTGGGCCACACGGGGAAAATCGAGGCGAAACCCGTTAAGATTTCCCCTCGGTTAACGACCCTAAAATTTCTTTTTGTTTTATCTTGTCTATATGCATAAATTAATCCTACATAAGGCACAACAGCGGGAATACAAACATTTGTAACGTGCATCGACCAACCAAACAATTAAACAGCTCATTTTAAACCTTTACAGCAGGCCGTTTCGAAACGCCCTTAGGGTGTTCCGAAACGCCTTGACTTAGTCAACAGGCCAGGGTCAAGCATAAGGTGACCGTTCCGAAACAAGGGTGACCCGTATCGAAACGACCTTGACGGTCAATATCTCGTGGTCAACGAGATTTGACCGTTTTGAAACACCAAAGGCCCATTTCGGAATGCCTTTATCTCGTCAATTTCTCAAAATTCTAGTAGCAAAAATGTTCCGAAACGACCCTCATCCGTTTCGAAACGGCAGGCCATTTGCAAAGGAGCCGTATCAGAACAGGGGGACCGTTCCGAAACGCCCCCTGTCTGCAGACACATTTTGGCTGTTTTAAGGCACAAGGGTGCCCCAAAACATCACCAAAACACCCTATAACAACATATCAACTGAACTTAAGGCATACCCACTATACTAGCATGCTTCAACAAGATTAAGACAAGCCTAACACTAAGGCAAGACCTCACAAGGCATGCATTCGTTCCACATCATTCAAGCATGAATATAAACTCTAAGGCATAAGACTGACATTCAATATGAGCAATTTAGGCATGAGTTACAAACCAACATGGCAACACCAACCATGCAAAAGCAAGACATCAGGGAGTCTATGCATGCTCCTAGTAACCAACAACTATCCAACAAAATAATACGTGTCCCATTGCTCAAACTATTACATGTCTAACATTAAAAATCCATACTTGAAGCACTCAAGGTTAACAACCACACTTGGAGGCCCTCCACTTGCTCGAGCAACCCGCGAACTAAGGATCTGCAATGTTGAACAAAGAGAGCGTAAGCAAAGATGCTTAGTGAGGGTAAGCTCTAAAAACAAACCTCAACATTGCAGGGTCCGAGCACGATCTAGCCAAGGCATTTCACAAACATGCCAAGGTTCCACAAGAGTCATGAGAATAAAATGCATGAGCAATGTACATTAGGAATGCCATGAACATAAGCTTAACTCCATAATACATGTAAGCACATTCAAGCATCACATCAATGATCATAAACCCCAACACATTGATGTACACATCACACAACATTGGCACCTAGCTATGACCCGAATACGCGGATAAACATGTTGGAACTCACATCCAACAACCACATTACCTCACGGTGGGATTACACTCATCACCGGTCTCGCGGAGGGGATTCCACTCATCCTCACGCCCCGTCGATGGGATTTCACTCATCACCGACTATATTTAGACACAATTCCGGGCGAACCCGTACTTCTCCTTGGTGACTCAACGCCACCAAGGCCACGCGCAACTTTTGACTCATGTGTACACACTAACATCCTAATGATCGATCATTTGTATTCAAGTATACTAGTGCTAACATTTTCTCATTTCTCATTACTCATTTCAACCAACTCTGTGCTTAGCACGTACTCACCAACAACCATCATCATGCATGTCTCAATCATCACAATCCATATCTCATTCCACATGTATAATACAATATACATAACCATTCATATCACATATCATACGAGACATACACAAACACATAGAAGAGTTCATCCAAAGGCTCTAGATCAAGTTTAGGATTAGGCTACCACCATAATCCTAACTCTAGGTGGGTCTACCAAGCCCAACCTAGTCCATATACTCGAACCAACTATTTTAAAACCTTTAAAAGCAAACAACCACTCACCTAGACACCCAAGCTCAACGACCAAGCAAGCAACCGCCTTCAACTTTCCGGATCCGGTCCCAAAGCCTCTTCCACGTTTCCTCTTGCTTCTAGTCAAACAAAACACATACATTACTTCTCAATCCAATGCTAATTCAACCATCAATCTACTTTGCAAATCACAACCCAATTTCCTCAAATTCCCAAACCACATAACATCTCAAAAACTCAATTTTCGGACTCCAACAACCATTGGCTGAAATACTCATTTCCAAGCGCCCAAATGACTTCCAAAACATCCCAAATCACCCTCCTAACATAGGTAGACCATCAGCCCTTCAATTCCAACACTAAACCTCTCAAAAACCCAATTTTTCATACTTTAAAATTTACCCTAAGGACCCACTACGAAATTTCATCCAAAATCAACCAAATTAATATATGTTGTATATTTCATTATGATTAAACATAACCCCAAAACAATTTCTCAAAACAAATCGAAAAACCCCATTAAAAAACCAAATTTCCATATGAACCCTAATTCCCAAAACTCAATATTTTTGAAATCTAAGACAATAGATAAGTAGAGGATAGAGAGGAGGTTAAGAAAATATATTTACCTCTTAATTTGATGTTGAAATCGATTAGCAAAGTCAATGGAATAGTAACTAGGGTTTTAGGAGGGTTTGAAAATGGGGGAGAGGGTTTTGAAATTGGGAATGGGAAAAATGAGAAGGAAGATGACAACTTTTCCCTAAAAGTTGTCTTGCTTTATTTAAAATGTGGGTAAATCACAACATTGGTCCCTCCCTCTTTATTAAGATTCAAATAGGTCATTAATCAAAGTTGGTTTATTTTAATTAGATTTTATTTGACTCGAACAACAACCCGGCTAACTCCTAGGCCCAAGACACGGGTGTTACAGGTGAATTGGCAATAAAAATTTTGGTGGGAAGAATGAGTGAAAAATAAAAGATGACACAAGTAGTTAGAGTGGTTCAAGTTCTCCAAATGAACTCTACATTCACTACCTTAGTTCCCACTAAGGATTTTCAGCCAATTCACTACTTGAATTCTTCCCCTTTTCTTGGATGAGGAGGTAACCTTACAAATTTGATTAAGCTTTCTACCCAAAGCTTAATCCCCTCAAATTACAAAGAGAGGTTTTGGTAAACTTAAATAATTCCTCACAAAGGATAAATGTCTACCTAAATACAATTTCAATTACCCCAAACTCACAATACAAGATAGCAATGAAAACACTAGAGTTGGGTACAAGAATTTGACTTTGAAGAGCACAAGAGTTTGGATTTTTGCTTTGATGATGCTTGTAGGTTGAATAGTTGTTGCTGGCCTTCAAAAGACTTTAATTTATACTTCCTCTATTAATTCTAGCCATTTGGGTGGTTGGGGAATTGAATAGAGCCGTTGGTGGTGTTATCTCACCCCCATAAATGCAGTCTGCAACCACCCGTTTCGGAACGCGAGAATCTATTTCGAAACAGACCAAAATAGAAAGAGTCGTTGGGGTGCATTTAAGAGCCCGTATCGAAACGGTATTTACCCGTTTCGAAACACTTTTGCCACTGTCAATGGTCGTTTCGAAACAACTTAAACTCGTTTCGAAACGCCTTAACGGTTTCTGAAAAATCAGTTAAAAACTTGCAACGGTCATATTTTTCAAATCAAATGAAGAACCGTTTCGAAACACTTGAAGTCGTTTCGATACGGGTTCTCTATATTCTAAAACTGTTTCGATACTTGTTTCGAAACATGGGTTGGCAGTGGTGAAAGCGTTTCGATACAAGTTTCGAAACATGGGTTGACAGTTTCAAAACCGTTTCGAAACGCCTTAGGCCGTTTCGAAACAATGACTCGAAAAACACTGTTTCGGCTTCAAGAACACTTAGAAAATATTTGGAAATCTTAGTTTTTAACTTAGGCACATTCTTTAAATCATATGGAGATGTTTGAGGACTTAAAAATTTATTTTGACGTTTTCAATTTAGTCCTTAGGTTCTTTAGTTATATCAAAATTAAAATATCGGTTTCACAAAGTGATTTAAATTCTTTTATTTAAAAAGGGTTTTCTTTAACTGAAGTTTACTTTGTTTGTACATGAAAACAGTCGCTTTATTTCTTTTGGTAAATAAAAGGAAAGAAAAGAAAAACTTTATAAAAGACTGGTGTGTACCAAAATATTCCTTAGCTATGGTGCCATTTAGATTTTAGAATGTATAAATATTAATATAAAATCAAGTTTTATTATTTTTAATATGAAATTAATCTTAACTCGAGCTCACGAGTTATGTCCATCCGAGAAAAAATGGACTTCGAAAATCATACAATTGATATAATCACGAGTAGAATTGATAAAAATATGTTTTATTACTTTGAACAATTAATAAAATATTCCATTAATAAATTAACTTGATATTTATCAAACACATTATTTTAATATTTTGTTAGAAAATCACCATAAATACAACTAACTTGCTAGGGGGCGTACGGTCGCTCCACTTGCGCATGCCCAAAATCCTACTAGTAAGGCCCTAATCGGTCGCTCATGTTGCTCCATTACTACAATTATTTTATTAAATAAGGATTTAAATTATATTTTTAAAAGCTCCAAAATCTTTTTTTTTTAATATAATATCACAAAACGGTTGGTTTTGTTTTGTACCATTTATGTTCTAAATAATTATTTAAATAAAATATAAAATAAGTTTTTGCAAATTATCAAAATTCTAGAAAGTAGGAAACAACATGCATATTCACACGTTCATAATCGCAGATGACGTGTCAGATAGTGACAAGGGCCACGCTATTCAATTATGACTCATATGTGGAAACGTGTCACGTTTATATTAGTCTTTGCGCGTGTCAATCACTCGAGCTTTTGTTCGCTTTGATGCCTTTTCTTTTGGAATACTCTTTTATACTTTATCATGAAATTTAAAACTTTTCCTAAAATTTCCTTTTTATAAGGGCATCCCAATTTTATAAATATTATTGGGTAAAATACATTAAATGATCGCTAAACTAAACAATAACAATTTTTTGACCATTATAGTTTTGAAAATTATAAATTAAATATTAAACTATTACAAATGCTCATTAGAACTTATCAATTTGTTATAAAATAACCTAAAACTTATCATTATTTTATAACAGATCTATAAGTTTAATGACTATTTCACAATTTTTAGCTTTGCTGACTAAATTTTTTTTTGTTTAGTTTAGTGATCACTTGTATATAAGTGTGTAAATGAACCAAGCTTGAACGAACAAGATTATGTTCGTTTGTTTATTTTTTAAAGGTATTCATGTTTGGTTCGTGTTCGTTTAAATTTTTAATATTGTGTTCTTGTTCACTTATTTATTTTTGAATGTGTTTGTGTTCGTTTGTTTAGTGTTCACGAACGTGTTCATTTAAGTATTCACGCAGATGTTCGTTTAAGTGTTCGCAAACGTGTTTGTTTAAGTGTTCACGAACATGTTCGTTTATGTATTCGCGAACGTGTTTGTTTATTTGTTCGCGAACATGTTTGTTTATATGTTCGCGAACATGTTTGTTTATATGTTAAGAAATATTAACTAAAGTAACCATAAATAAAACAAAACTAATAAAATAAAACTTACATTTTAATATGAACTTATATAACATCTTAGCAATAACAAAAAATAGTATTTATATATCACTACAAGAATATAGACTTTTAGTGACAAATTGACAGTGACTAGCAGTAATTTTGTCACAAATATTAAACTTTTGTGACAGATTTTTTGTGCGACACTATTATCATAAGTAATTGTGATGTATTTTTATTTGGTCACTATTATAGTAGTAATTGTGACGATTACATTTTTCACAATTAAATTCTCACTATAAGTCTATAAATGTGACACAAATTTCATTGCCACTAAAACTTTAACACATGATAGTGACGATATATAAAGTGGTCACTATAATTTTATATTTTTTGTGACAATGCAATTGTTTGTCACTTAAAATTTTACTTTTGTTGTGATAAATTTTGTCACCAATAAAAAATAAACTTAATGACAAGTTATATATTGTCACAATAATAAATTTATTTTTATAATTATAGTAATAATAACAATTATAAAAAATTGAAGTTACCATAAAGGCATAAATTAGTTTATCAAAAGGTAAAAAATTCTATTAGTCTTTACACTATGTGTAAATTGTTGTTTTAGTCATTATATTTTGATCAATTTTAGTCCCTATATTTTTGAAATTTTAAAACTTCAATCCTAATCTAAACGGGACAACGACAATATGATTAAATTACAATGACTAAAAATGATTGAACAAAAGAATAAAAATCAAAAGTTTTACTTAACATGTTTAAAGACTATCATTCATGTCAAGATCGAAATTTCAGAATTTAAAAAGTACATATTTTTTTAATAGAAAGTACATAAACTTAAAGTAAACAAATTAAAGTAAAAAGACTAATATGTAATCTTGGCATAATATGTGATAGCAAAATTTTATCTTGTGAAAAATTTTACACTTGATATTTGTTTTAACTTTTCTTGTGGAGGTAAAATTTGCATTGTTAGTATAGTAAATAATTATCACATAAAGGATAATTCTATCAATAATTTAGGTGTAAATCTTAATATTCATATGTTTATATTTTAAAACCAACTCAATTATTTTTATATATTTTCTTCAACAAACGCATTTCGTATAGGAAACCATATAAAATTAATTAAATTATTGTTATATTAATTATTGTTATAATTAATGCATATTGTTAAAATAAATAAAATTAA
This sequence comes from Hibiscus tridactylites, assembly GCA_958450335.1. Lineage (NCBI taxonomy): Eukaryota > Viridiplantae > Streptophyta > Magnoliopsida > Malvales > Malvaceae > Hibiscus > Hibiscus tridactylites. The sequence continues at coordinate 3,320,515 of OY288281.1, forward strand.
TTTCAATTACAATTTAACCTAAATAATATTTTACTTACAAAATAATACTAAATTTCTTGTCTGGCCTAGTGGATAGACATTGCACTCTCCCCCTAAAGGTTCCAAGTTCGATCCCCTACGAAACCATGCATTGTATTTATTTATTAAAATTGATATATGAATATGCCTTATATCGCGCTCGTCGCAGAAGTCAAGGGTTGGTATCTAACACATTCGCTACGCCCTGTGAGAGATATTCAGAAAGTGACAACAATCTATTTTAGACACTATTTCAATATGTATTTGTGATAAAATGTTTGTCACTAATAAGAATAACATTAGTGTCTAAATTTTAGTCACTGTTATTAATCTTTTGTGTCAAAAATATAGTCACAAAAAATATAACTTATTGTGACAAAATGCATAAAAGTTGTCACTAATATAATAGTGACGGAGTTATTAGTGACGACAGGTGACGACTCAGAAAAATAGTCACTGTAAATTTTAGTGACTAAATTTAATACTTTTAGTGACTATTTTTGATGTCACTAAAAATCTATTTTCTTGTAGTGTATCCACAAGCGTTTTCATCCTATAAACGAGCCTATAAACAAGCTTGTTCGTGAACATAAACAAACCGAACACACCTCTGTTCGTGTTCGTTCATTTATTAAACAAACATAAAAAAAATTCATACTCGTTTATTTAGCTTAATAAGCGAACGTTATACGAACGATTCGTTGAACGGTCTGTTCATTTACACTCATACTTATATACTTTACCCAAAATTATTATCTATTACACCAGAGTTTTTTTTACAAGCAATGTATAAAACTTATTGTTTAGTGGACTGAATTTTAATTCGATTAATATAATTTCTATATACATATGTATGTGCGTTTAATTGTGTTTAATCGTATAATATCCTTCGATATAGATGTTTAATGATGGATATGGATAATTTTGGTCTTATATACAAATATTATATATCTCATTTATTTGTTTTTAAAATATCAGTTAAAATACCTGAATTATGAAAGAATTCTTGTATTAATATCTAAACTTGAAAAAAGTTCTCAATTGATGCATAATATTGATATGGCATTTCAACAGCCAATCAAGTTATAACATGTGACACTTAATGTTATAATTATTTTAACCAGTCAATATCAAGTCGGGATAGGTACGGGTCGGGTCAGTTTTTGGCTCACACGAACTCGACCTTAAATTTATATGCCTAAATTCGAACTCGACCCGACCCGACCTATTAAAAAAATTAATTTTAAAGACCTAATTGTAAAAAAAATAATTTTAAAGACTTAATAGTAAAAAATTATTTTAGAGACTAAATTATGAATAAAAAATTAATTTTAATGACTTAATTATATATATATATATATATAAAGAGAGAATATTATTATAAATATTTTTTTAAAAAAAATAAAAAATTACACTATTAATTCGGGTTGAGTCAAATTTTTTACTCTAAACTTGAATCCGACTCAAACCCAAACTTTTAATAACAAAAATATTGAGCCGATCTGAGTTAATAGTAGAGGGCGTTAAATTTTTTTCGACTTTTGATGAGTAAGGAGCATTACAAATTACACAGCATATTAAAAAAAAAAAGCATTACAAATTTAATTAGGTGATGAAATGTCAAGACAACAGAAGCATCTTTTTAAGGAAATTTGTCAAATTCAAGTATCAATTATATAATAAATTTTTAAAACATTAAATGTATTATTATTTTATCAATCTGACTAATATGATTTTTTTTACAATTAGATAAACTTTTACATATTTAAAAATTATGCAGTAATTATCAATTATACATGTTAAAATTATAAGTTATATTAGCACATGTTTTAAATAATATATATATATATACTTTTATTTAATTTAAATAAAAATTGAAATACATTTTTAAAAAATAGAATTATCAAAGAAGATCGAATTTAGAGTAAAAGGATTAAATCCACAATACACCTAACTTAAAAAGAATAAGGTAAAGTACTTACATGATCACTAAACTACAAAAAATAATATTTTAATTATTAAAATTTATAAAAATGAATATTAAATTTACTAAAAAATTACAAAATGATCAATAAAGCTTATCAAACGGTTACAAAATATCCTTAAACTTATCAAAATTTATCATTATTTTATAATGTGTAGTGACCCATTTTATAATTATGAAACTTCAATGGCCAAAAAAATCATTTTACTTAGTTTAATGACTATTGTTTACTTTACCCAAAATAATTAAATATAAATAGTAAAATCTTGTTTAAAAAAACAATTTTATCACAATAAATTAACCCCCAAGAAAATTACAAAACCTATTTAATTTGACTAATCCTTTATTACGTTCTTAATCCCCATATTTGTTTTAAAAAACAACCAATTAAAACACTCCACGTAAGCAACTAACGCGGCTTTTCTTGTTAAATCTTTCCATTTAAAATAAATTTATTTCCTTCAGTTTCTCAATAAAAACTTCAGACTTTCTCTGTTCTTTTCTCTCATTTCTTTCTGAACCAAAGAAAAAGTTTACATGTTCACTCCTTTTGATAATTAGTTTCATTTTCTACCCTTTTTTGTAATTGTTTCCTTCTCAGATCTGTAAACGGAACAAATAATGGCGATGACGACGTCGTATTGGTGTTACAGCTGCAATCGGGTCGTCCGGCTTTTGAACCGCGGCACCGTCAGTTGCCCCGACTGCTACGGCGGTTTCGTCGAAGAGATCGGTAACAATCCCGAAGCGGCGCGTGATGTTAACGTCGGAAGCAACAGACTAACGACAGCGGCGATGTACACTCATCCAACTCCCGGCACCAACGTCCTCCGCCGTAGCCGACGTCATCGCGCCAATCGTTCTCCTTTTAATCCTGTTATCGTGTTACGCGGCGGAGCAGCTACATCTGTTTTGGCCTCGCCTTCGTCCGCCTCCGGGGGAGATTCCGTTGTTGAACAGAACGGGAGAGGCTTCGAGCTTTACTACGATGATGGAGCCGGGTCGGGTCTTCGGCCGTTACCTCCGAGTATGTCGGAGTTTCTTCTGGGTTCCGGGTTTGACCGTTTGATCGACCAGTTATCGCAAATGGAAATCCACAACGCCGGGCGTTACGAACAACCGCCGGCGTCGAAAGCGGCGGTGGAAGCAATGCCGACGGTGGAAATAAACGAGACCCATATCCACGACGAGCTATGCTGCGCCGTTTGCAAAGAACAATTCGAAATAGGTATCAAAGTTCGAAACATGCCTTGCGATCATTTGTACCATTCCGACTGTATACTCCCATGGCTTCAATTGCGGAACTCGTGCCCCGTTTGCCGCCACGAATTACCAGCCGCAGACGGCGAAGAAGGGGCCGAAACGGGTGTTGGGTATTCGAATTTGTCAGAGGAGACTCCGGTGGGGTTGACTATTTGGAGATTACCCGGCGGAGGGTTTGCTGTGGGGAGGTTTTCAGGAGGAATAAGAGGAGGCGGTGGAGAGAACAGAGATTTCCCGGTGGTTTACACGGAGGTCGACGGTGGTTTTAGCGGCGGAGGGCTTCCACGTAGGGTTTCGTGGAGGAATCGAGGCAATAGGGGAAGGGAAAGAGGAGTGGGTTTCAGAAGATTCCTGGGGAACTTGTTTGGGTGTTTTAGTGGCTCAAATTCTTCTAATTCTAGGTTTATTTTAAGGTAATTTTCAATCCTAAAATTATGAAAAATCCCAAATCATTTGTATATATGTTTTATTTTTATTTTTTACCACCAGTTATTATTTCAAGGTGATATCTGTTCATTAGTCGAAAAAACTCGAGCCTTCTAAAAATAATCATTTTCTTTTTTCACTTCAATCACTATGCTTCAAGAAATCTAGCATAAATTTATGATTTTCATATCAATGGATAACTCTTTGTTACAAATTTTATTTCGGTTCGAGTTTTGTGGTTAGAAAAATAACTTTTGTAAAACCTTTTTTTATGTTAAAAGTTCAACTCGATTTAATTTTATATACAACAATCTTATGTGATTATAGGATATCGAGAATATCAAATTCAAGAAATAATTTTCAAGCTTCATAAATACAATGTTTTGAAGCACAGGTGCATCAATCTAAATTCTAATATCGTGTCAGGTTTTTTTTAGATTTTTTGAACTTATTTTTACTCGTATGATTCAACTATATATATATAATATATATCATATTATATTTACGTAATTTTCTTTGTCGTACTTATATGCGATAATTTTAAAAATTATCATTTTTCATCTTTATTCCCATACTCGTATTTATATCTGTATCGATGCAACAGAAATGCAATGAACCAAATTGATTTGAAGAGAATATTAATGGAAGATGGTTGAAAATGATATGAATGCTTTTCTGTTGTCCAACAAGAAAATTGATCTTTAATTTGACCTAGTAATTTTTTTGTGGTCCTTACTTTTTTTCGTCTTAAATTTTTCTTTTCAAAAATTATTTCGTCTTTTTTTATATTATATTAAATGATAGAAAAAAATAGTTTCAGTTGAGTTGACTTTAATTAAAGGTAAATTTTTTAAGGTTGGTACACATATATTATGTATTAACAATATAAATTAACAATTAGTTGGTCTAGTAAGATGATACGATAGGTCCTTTAAGCAAGATCAGAGGCTCAAAATATGATGTTAATAAAGAAAATTAGGTTGGGATGGTTGTCACCATATTAGATCTTTAAAAATTTGATTCGAATTAATTAATTAATAACTCGAATAGCAATGGTTAAACAAAAAAAAGTTTAACAACATAATTTTTTGTATACATAAATGAGTACAAATAAAAATTTAGAGATGGCACAAATAAAATTGCAGGGTGAACACACTTAGTACAATAAATAACTAATAAACTAAATTTAGATTTTGCTCGCGCTAAACTCTTATTACATTTGTCACTAACGTTAACCATCAATGTTGATGTAAGTTATTTTATCATTTTACACATAAAATTTTAATTTTTTCTAATTTTACAGGAGATAAAATTAGAGAAATTATTTCAAGACGAGAATATGTATTAACAAGGCAGACAAGTTCGAGTACATATAGATAATAATTGGACCGAGGTAGGCAACACTCTTCGTTTTATTCTATTACTATCTTCTTTCAAATTGATCGATCTAGTTCGTAAATGATCGTAAATCGTTTGTATACTCTAAATTTGATTTATTTGGTTTAGATTTAGGGTTTGGTTTTCCATGACCTCATCATACAAATGATGGAGTAAGCAATTGGAAAAAGAATGGTGAATTGTTGAATCATTTGCAAGGAGTGGGGGATCCATCTATTATTGCTCATCTCTTTTCCAAGAGTTATGGCATGTGGGAACGTTATGGTCAAAAGAAACAATTCATTACAAGGCATGAAACTTCTCAATTATTGCACATGATAAGATGTACATGTTTGTACCTAGGTTTTTGTTTGTTTCAGTCTAATCCTTCTCTAAAATAATTTGAATATATCAATTTTAAATCCGATCCAATCTGATGGAATAAATATTCTCTCTTCTTTGAAATTCGAGTTCGGTAGTAGGATAAGATAGGTTTTTAATTAAAATGTTTTAAGTTGGATCATGTATGGGCGTTCAATCGGTCAATTCGGTTAACCGAACTAAACCGAATTATCCAAAATCCATTAAACCAATTCTTTTTTCTTTTCATCGTTAACCGAATCAATTAAAAAAATTAACCAAATCATACAAAAATTCGGTTAATTCAATCGGTTTTCGAATTAACTGAAATTTGTTATAAAATTTGTGTAAATTACACAAATGGTCATTAACTCGGTGCACGTTATAAATTATTGAGAAATACTGAAAAGTTTACTGACCATTTTGTACTAATTCAATAAATTTAATGATCATTTTATGCTAATTTGATAAAGTTTAATGACCATTTTGTACTATAGCAAAAAATCTAATGATTATTTTATAATTTTGGTAAATTTGATTAATTAACCGATTTTGAATCGAATTAACATATAATCGAAGTTTGAAAGAAAAAAATCTTAACAGTTAACCGATTATATTTAAAGTTAATCAACCGTCTAATAAAAAAAATCGATTCGGTCGATTAATTCAATTAAAACCAAAGTATGAACATCATCAAAATCAAAGGAATTTATCATAAGAAAGTGCAAATTTGCATTAGACTTTGTTAAGTAATTCAATCTTTGTGTTAAATGTTGATGCAAACTAGTAAAATTCATGACAAAATTAATAAAACATATAATAAGTTATATATATATATATATATATATATATATATATATATATATAAACTACGTAAATTATCACTCAACTTTGCTTACAGACCTGTTTTGGTCACTCAAGTTTTAAAACGTACAATTTGCTCACTAAAGTTTACACATTAAGCATATTTGGTCACTCCTCCATTAATTTGACAACGTTGTTATGACGTGAATTATTTTATTAGTATTTTTATTATGACATGATAAATTTATTAATATTTAATTATAAATATAATTTAAAATAAAAAATTTTAAATCTCTTAAAATACCTGAATCGCCTCTCAACCTATCGACATTATCTGTGGCCATCAAAACCCTTCTTAACATTTTTTACTCCATCGTCAGCTTCAAAGAAAGAGACTAACCATTCACAGCTTTTAAATCTTCAAAAATGAAGAAGAAGATGCAACTTAAGTCCCTTCGTTTCTCCTCCTTTCTTTTCTTTTCACTACTTGCATTAGTATTGTTGTTGTTGCTGCTGGTGGTGGCGGCGACGACGATGGTAATCGAAAAACACTGACCTCCATAGAAGTCGAGGGCTTTAATAATTTAAAAAGAAGATGCAACTTAGGGCCTTTCGTTCCTCATCCTCTCTTTTATTTTCACTGCTTGTGTTAGTATTGTTGTTGATGCTCCATGTGTAACACCCGGGTTTAGAGGTCGGGTGAAAATAATATTTTAATATTATTTCGGGTTCGATTTTAAAATTAAAATAATGTTCCGGGTTTTGGTTTCAAATTAATTAGTTGTGTTGACCATATTTTGAAATTAAACCCCAAATAGCCATGGATTATATGCTCTTGTGAATATCTCATTTCATTAAGGGCAAAATGGTCTTTGGGTCTTTAAATTAAAACAAAACAAAACACCCAATTTTACTATTCATTGTCTTCTTCAAAATCAAACTAATGGGAAGAAGAGCTCTCTCATCCTCTTCACTATTCCATTTCATTTCTTCTCCATTTCAACTCGTTTTTGAAAGGTAACACCATTTTTGACTTCTCCTCAACCTCCTCTCTTCAAAAGTACAATTAGTTTTTATTTTCGTTAAAGTTTTGGAAATAGAAATTTCAAGGGTTTTGATTAAAAATGATACCTTTACTATGTTTAACTTAATATTTTGATTCAATGTTGTTAGTTATGAAGTCTAGGAGCTAAATGGTACCACATATGTAAATTTTTCTTGGTTTTGAACAAATTCCCGAAACTGGGTTTAAAGGGGGTTTTTGAAGGGTTTTGGGTGAGTTTTGGGGGTTGTTTTAGGTTGGAATTGATGGGCTAATGTTAGTGCTTCAAAAAATATTTCTTACACTTTATCGGATATATAATGTAACACCCGGGTTTAGGGGTCGGTGAAAATAATATTTTAATATTATTTCGGGTTCGGTTTTATAATTAAAATAATGTTCCGGGTTTTGTTTTCAAATTAATTAGTTGTGTTGACCATATTTTGAAATTAAACCCCAAATAGCCATGGATTATATGCTCTTGTGAATATCTCATTTCATTAAGGGTAAAATGGTCTTTGGGCCTTTAAATTAAAACAAAACAAAACACCCAACTTCACTATTCACTCTCTTCTTCAAATCAAACTAACGGGAAAGGGAGAGAGAGCTCATCCCCTTTACTATTCCATCACTTTGATCCTCCATTTTAGCTCGGATTTGCAAGGTAACTACATTTTCAACTTGTCCTCATCATCCTCTCTTCAAAAGTACAAATGGTTTTCATTTTCCTCAATGTTTTGAAAATGGAGTTTTTGGAGATTTGGATTAAAAATGATAACTTTATGTTGTTAAACTTAATATTTTGATTTAATGTTGTTAGTTATGAAGTATAGGAGCTAAATGGTTCAACATATATGAATTTTACTTGGTTTTGAACTCATTCCCGAAATTGGGTTTAAAGGGGGTTTTTGAAGGGTTTTGGGTGAGTTTTGGGGGTTGTTTTAGGTTGGAATTGATGTGCTAATGTTAGTGCTATAGTTGGGGGTTGCTTTGGGATCATTTGGGGGTATAAAAGATGTTGGAAACATGAGTTTTGGATGAGATTATGGGGCTACACGAAATTGTTAAATGTGGGGTTTGTTCATGGCTTGGAATATTGTGATTTGTGTTAGAGTTGTGTTCCGGGTCAGTTACTTTGATGCTTGGGCTAATTTGAAGTTGTTTGAATTGTGGTGAGGTTGTTTAGAAGCAAGAACTTTTGTCGGTGAAGCATCGGGAAAAAATCCGAAAGCTTGAAGTGGTTGCTTGCTTGGTATTTGAGCTTGGAAGTTTAGGTGAGTGGTTAATATTTTAAAGTGGTTTTAAGTGTTTGGTTCGAGCATGTGGACTAGGTCGGGCTTGGTAGACCCACCTAGAGTTAGGATTAGGGTGGTAGCCTAATCCTAAGCTTTAAACTAGAGACCTTGGTTGAACTTGTGTTTGATGTTTATGCCTCGTACTATTCGTGATGTGATGAATTATGTATATTGTGCTATACATGTGAGATGAGGCATGATTTGTAATGCATTGTGTTATGCATGTGAATAGTTAATGATTGTGATCATGGTAAGTACGTGCTAAGCACGGAATTGGTTGTATTTGGTAATGTGGTTTGAGTTAAATGTTGGCACTAGTATGCTTGAGTACAAATGATCGATCATTAGGATGTTAGTGTGTACACATGAGTCAAATTCGCGCGTGGCCTTGGTGGCGTTGAGTCACCCAGGAGGAGTACGGGTTCGCCCGGAAATTGTTGTTTATATATAGTCGATGATGAGTGGAATCCCATCGACGGGGCGTGAGGATGAGTGGATTCCCTTCCGCGAGACCGGTGATGAGTGTAATCTCACCGTGAGGTAAAGTGGTTGTTGGATGTGAGTTCCAACGTGTTTATCCGCGTATTCGGGTCATAGCTAGGTGCCAATATTGATTGATATGTGTATCAATGTGTTGTGGAATGTGATCTCTACTTGGATGTTTATATGTGTTTACATATGTTGTGAAATAGAGCTTGTTGAGCATGCATATAATTGAATATTGTTCATGCATCATTAACATTGTGGCTCTTGAGGATTGAAGGTATGGTCATGCATTTACCTTGGTTAAGATCGTGCTTGGACCCTGCATTGTCGAGGTTTGTTTTTAAAGAGCTTACCCTCACTAAGCTTATTGCTTACGCTCTCTTTGTTCGACAATGCAGATCCTTAGTTCGTGGGTTGTTAAGTGCAAGAAGGGGGCCTCCAAGTGTGCTTCGTGGTGCTTGTCTAGCTACCAAGTATGAACTTTTAATTATGATGTAATGGTCGAGCAATGGAACATGTAAACGTGTTATGATGCTTTTGATGTATGATGTTGTTGTTTAGGAGCATGTTAGACTCCTCGTATGTGTTTGTTAATTCGGCTTTTGGGATGTATGCCATGCTTGTAACCATGTTGGTATTTTGCTTACCTTTAATTGTCTAAGTGATGACTATGTTGAAGCATGCTTTTGGTAATGCCTTGAATGGATGTTTCTTTATATGCCTTGGGTGTTTGAGCATGTTTGTCTTAGGATCCATGCATCTAGATCATGTATGTTTATGCTGAGTGTTGTTTGGGGTCGTTTGGGGCCTTTAGAATTGTTGAGAAATGCCTAAGTCTGGTTTTTGAGGGTTGCAGACAACCGCGTTTCGAAACGAGCTGGGTCGTTTCGGAACGGGTTAGGCTTCATGGACCCCGTATCGGAATGCGTTTCGATACGGTTTGGCCACTGAGAGCCCCTGTTTCGATACGGGTTTCAGAACGTTTTGGCTACTGAAAATCTGAGAAATTGCCGAGATGAAAGCGTTTCGAAACGGGTCTAAGGGTTTCAAAACGGTCAAAATCTCGTTGACCACGAGAAGTTGACCGTTGAGGGTGTTTCGGAACGGTTGACCTCCGTTTCGATACAACCTCCTCGTATGGCTTGGGGCAGTTGACCTGGTCAAGGGCGTTTCGATACGCCTCAAGGGTGTTTCGAAACGGCCTGTCTAACGAAGTAAAATTGGGCTGTTTAAATGTTATTTTGGGTTCTGATGCTTGTCTTCCGCTTTTTAATCCGTTGTTTTGATCACGTAGGACTTTAATGTGCCTTTAGAAAAGATTAAATTAAAAAAAAAAAAAATTGGGTTGCTAACCGAGGGGAACCTTAACGGGTTTCGCTTCGGTTATCCCCGTGTGGCCTACTCGGACCGGTCATCCGGCCAGACCGGGACGAGGGGTTACACCATAAGAGGTTGTCGATTTGAGTTTGGGTCTACCCTTATATCTTACTATTATATTAAATATTTGGCGGTATTTATAGAACATGCAATAATACGAGCAAAAACATTTAGATTTATGCTCACAGTTGGTCTAATGAGATGAAGCGTTAAATTCTTTAAATAAAGTTAAGAGATCGAATTTATTTTTTAAATAAAACAATTGATTTCGAATGTCGCTTTTATAATAAATTTTTTCAATATTTAATATTAATTAATCAATTAATAAATTAAATATAATTTGTGTTCCAGAATTGTATGGAATAGGATTTGATTCTAAGAATTGATCCTTAAGCGGCAAAATCAGACTTGGACTGAACATAGTTTTATGTGTGTTTTCTTATGTCGAAGATAAGATATTTAAAGGGTTCATAGAATGGATCGGCAGCTGTCATCCACCAAGGATTTTAGAAAGAAAGAAAGAAAAAAAAAACCTGTCAATTTTGTTGTTGATTTTTTATATATTATATAAAAATAATAATGTTTTTATTATATAAAGACATTTACAAGATAAATGTCATGATTTGAGATTATACAAAATGAGACAATATGAGCATTAGTAACTATTCATCAATTAATAGATTTAAAAAAAGTTCAACGGGGACAAAAGGATTTTAATCCGTGTTAGGAAAATCATTTGGTAATTAAATATGCATAATATATTTAACCAACTATTATAATTTGTAGATTTTACTGAATCAAACGTAATTGAAATCTTCTAATTTTATTTTTCGATTCTAACAGAATAGTAAGAATCAGTGTATAATAAAATTATATTTGAATATAATAGTTGAAAAAACATGTAATTATATTAAAATTATATTCGAATCATGTTCATATTATATTCGAATCATATTCAAATTATATTTTGAAAATAATTTTAATATGATTCGAATATAATATAGACATGTTTCAAATATAATTCTAATATAATTTGAATTTTGCTCAAAAAAAATATTTCGAATATAGCAAAATTCGAATATAATTAGAAGATGATTCAAATATAATTTGAATATGATTCGAATATAATACGAACATGATTCGAATATAATTTGAATTTTACTCAAAACTATAATTCAAATATAGTGAAATTAGAATTAATAATTAGAATTTAATTAGAATTCGAATCTAAAAAATTACTAATTTAGTATTAAAATATTTGTTTTTATTTATTTTTATTAAATATTAACATTTTAATAAAACAATATTATTAATAATAACAAATAATGGATTAAATTATAAAAATTAGAAACAAATAGGGGTCAATTTAAGGTAAAAATAAACTTTTCAGTGACTAAATTGAACAAAAAAACAAACCTGACAGACTTGACATGTCATTTATCCTTTAAATAAAACCAGACGGATTGACTTAATCAACCCGTTGATGACGTGGCAGGATATTATTAGCTGAATTTTTTTAACGAAATTGGGCAAAATGGGTAACGGCGAATTGTTTAAGGGGAAAAGGTGGGCAAAATAAAATTTAGGGGGCAAGTTGGGAAATCGGGTATACTTTAGGAGGAAAAGTTGTATTAAGCCCTTTTTTAAATTTTATGTTTATATGTATTTGTGTCACGTTTTTCTTATGTCTTATGGCATGTTTCTATCTTTATAGCACGTTCACGTTTATTTTTGTGAATGGTTTTTCACGATGTTCACTACCTTTATATTCTATTTCGTGTCATATTTTTAAAATTCAAAGACAATTTGACGAAAATTGTTAAGTTCAAAGGTAATTTTGTCGGAAAAGTTTAGGGCCCAATTTGATATAAAAAATGTTCATGGGGGCAATTTGATCAAAACGGTCAAGTTCAGGAGTGATGTGTTTTAAGCATAAAAGATTCCTTTATGTATTATTAGTTGTTGCTAATTACAATTTGAAAAATGGCCCTATGGCCCAAAAGGAATGGGTTTTTAATAGTCTACATCTTCTCCATTATAAACCCAATTTTAAAAACAAAAACATCCATGAATATTATAAATGTATTATGATTAATAATTTATGTTTGTAATTTTTATATTGAATTAATTTAGAAATTGAATTCCGAAACAATAATATATTAGAACCCAATGAATTTTGTTAGTGAAAAAGAGGATGATGTTCATCCTAGGAGATTCAGGTTCGAGTAGACTTATATGTAGGTTATGTGTGTTATTACAAGGTTAAGAAAAAGTTTAAACATATATTACCTTGTAATCAACCTTAAAACTATTTAAAAAATAAAATATTAAATATTAAAAAATAATCTATTTTTGTATAATTTTTAAACAATATCTATAAGCACTCGTTAACCGAATTTATAGCTTATTTCATTCATGATTTGAATGGTAGACTTTGCAAATGAAATTTTAAATTCTTCTCATAGGAAATAATATTATTCATGAATATGAATGTTCAAATCGTAAACATTAATCGTATTCAAACGTACTTTTGAAAACAACTAATATATAATTTAACAGTTGATTTTTTTTACACAAAATAAATAATTAAATATTTTTCAATTTATTCAAAAGTTGGCATACATTTTTAATAGAAAATTTGGTATACATGATCTCAATAATTGAACTTTATATATTATGATTAAAATTTCAGAATATTGATCATATAAAAGACTATAAAAATGTATAATATTATATTAATATCATCTTGTTAGTGTCAAACTTAAAAGTCCCATCATATTTCAGTTTTATAAAATAGGGGCGAGTTTGCGGTAAAATAGCCTAATTTAAGGTTAAGAAAAAGTACATTTAAAATGTTAGATAACACGAAACTTAAGATGTTACCACACAACTTAAAATGTTGATTTTTTTATAACTTGGTTTGTGGTTTTACGACAAGTTTGAAAATTTGTCGTAAAAACATGAAACCTAAAATGTTATAAAAAAGTATAACATTTCGGTTGTGTCGTAAAATTTTAGGTTCTGTGTTTTTTAACAGGTTGTGCCCTTTTTTAGCCTTAAATTAAGACGCAACACCCTAGACTCACCCATAAAATGCGCGGTTCTATTTTTATATTTATTGATATAACTCAAGGTCTAATATAGGTCAAATATTACAGAGGTTTATTATAATAACACTCTCCCAATTCAATTTATTTTATTCACGGTAAAAAAATTCAGACCCTTAATCATACTTAATTAACCTAACATATTATTTTTTCATAACTAATCAAACACAATAATGCAATGTTTTATTGACACCCAACACAATAATGTAATGTTAATAATTGACATTTAACCTTGCATTCTATTTTCCAAATAAATCCCATTGGCCTTATTCTCATTCTTTTCTTCAAAACAAGTAGTTCTCAATTTTGTATTTGTACAAAGATGTGACAACTAAATGATTCTCTTGCCTTTTGGCAATGTTTTGTCCAATCCTATTTCTTTCAAAAAGAAACACAAAATGTTGGGTTTCTTTCACTTCAATCAACTTCTCAAATTGTATGAAATGAAACATTATTACTTCAAGTTGGGTTACCTTGGAACTTTGTGTTCTTGGGCAATGGAGAGTTAAGATGTGGGAGCAAGACAATGAAGATAACATCAACTATAAAAAATTAAACTAATGTGTGGAAAGTAGAGCTAGAAAACTAGGCATTCACTTGGAGAATGAATATAAAAATGTGGAATATTGTGCACAAATTCCTTCATAATGCAAAGGCTTATATTATATAGAAGTACTTAAGTATACCAGCTTTTACATTTAGGTACTTAAATTATTTTTTTTTATCAAAATAAGCACCTAAAACATACTCTTTGGTCAAAATAGGTACCTAATATTTTTTTCATATAGGTTCTTAAAAGTTGACATGTGACATTGGTTAAAAAATACATTAGGTGCCTATTTTGACAAAAAAATAGTTTAGGTACCTATTTTGATGAAAAAATATTTTAAGCACCTATTTTTATCAAAAAGTATAATAAAGTCACTTATTTTGACCAAAAATACATTAAGTACTTAAATGAAAAGGTTGATACATTTTGTGTACTTATTTGTGATATAAGCCTAATGCAAATACTCTAATATGGGTTAGGTTTAGTATCTGATAGTCAATGTTCGAGTTTGATCCGACCCGTTTTTCATTTTAATAATTTGAGTAAGCATAAACAGATTTGAATTAATCGTTTACGTATATGAATGGGTTCGGACAAAATTTGAGATTTATATTCGTATCAAGATGGGATAGTTTAGATTATTCTCTTTTTAACAATATGGTGTGATTATATAGTAGTATAATTTTTACTCTTAATTCTTTAAAAACGCACAAGCACCATGCAGACAAGCTACTCGAACTTAAGTCCCTTAAAAAATAATATATATTTTTTTGCTCGAACCACTCATTGAATTTAACAATTACCTTTTTTTCTCTCAATATATAAAAGGAAAAAAGCCAACATATTTCTTTTCTATTCAAGCTAAGTTGCAAGCTATGTATAGTCTATACCTAGCAAGCTATATTGTGGGTGTAAATTTGATTAAAACGTGTATAAATATATAAAAGGGGGAAACCAAAATATTTTTTTTCTATTTTTTTAAAAGACATTCGAGAAAGTACATCCAATATATCTATGTTTTAAATTTCAATGTATATAGGATAAACTATATGCTTAGTCCCAACTTTTGCTGTGTTTTTATTTGGGTCAATCAACTTTAAAATTTTCAATTTTACTACTTAACTTTAAATTTCATTCTTTTAGATCACTCAACCGTTAAATCTTCAGCACCATGTAAACTTTTTTGATAAATTAATGCAAAAAGAAACTTCAAACTTTCCCTCAAATCTAAAATTTCGGACTCCCTTTGATTTATTGTGCCAGAGTATTTCCTTTCAAATTCGAACGGTGAGAAGGTCGAGAAGGAGAAAAAAACAATATATCTCAATTCCACGCTAATATGACAATAGAGAAGGTAGATTGAACCAAGACAAGAAAATACTTAACGATGGTCGAGAGCGATCGTACAATGATGAAAAAAATGTCAATCTTGGGGAATAAGAAGGTAAAATGTTTATGTCAATTTCAAAGATAAAAAGCTCCAAACCTTAACATATCGGTGTTAACGTTAAACACTTAACGATCAAATGGCCAAAAAGTTATAAAATTGAAAACTTTAAAAATTCAGTGATCAACGAGGTTGGTCCAAGTGATAAGCAACTTGATATCACTTAAGCAAGACTCAAGTTCGAGGCCTTATGTAGTTGTGTACGCAAAAAATTTCCACTGAAAACTTACCCACTAAAATTATGTGTGTAACGCGAATCGATTCGAATTAATCATGGCAAAGCTTCTAGAAACCGAAAGGGCAACTCAAAAAATAATCCGATCAAGAAAATCATTTTTAAATCTGTTTTTAATCCCTCTCGAAGGAATCATGATGCATATGATAGTGATTGATGTCCCTAAACCCAACTAATAAGATAATGCTAATGGGAAAGTCTACATATTATCAACAGATCAATAATAATTCAATCTCAAGGGTTCATCTTTGATAATTTGAAATTATCCCAAAGTATACATATTGTGTTATATTTTTTTATATTAATCGTGAATAAAATATATTTTAATAAACGTGACGTACCAATACTACTCAATTATGTGTGTGATGTCTATTTATACTATTTTTGAATTTATAAATCATGACGTGTTTATATACAATATTTAAAATTATCTAGCTAATTGACATAATCCAAAATGTTTTGTTGAGATATAAGTGTATGATAAGTTTATATATATAATTGGTTTAGATCGAATATTGTTAAAATTTATTAGGGGCAATCCTTTTAACCTAATTTATTTCATCCACAACGTCAAGAATAGAACTTCTGACTTTACTTAAGTGATGTGTCGTTTCATCCCGTTTAATCAACTAATATGTGGTAAGGTATAACAAATTATTTTAAACAATAAACCAAATTTCATTAAAATAAAAAATTACAACAAAACGCACCTAAGATAGGAAGAGAAACTTAACGACTATGTTCACCAAAAAAATCTTATACATAAATAAAACATGAAAATTCAAATGGCATAAAAAGAAAAACTAAAACATTTTCTTTTGGTTTCATTATCCATAGAAACCCAACAAACAACTTTTTTATTTCTCTATCCAACTAGACGCTTAACGAGTGTTATATTCATTTTTTTTGTTTCATCCTGCTAAGCCAATTGAAAGTTGGTAGGATATAACTATGGACGGACACAAAATTTTATGTTATGAGAGATGAACCTATAAAATTTTAAGCAGGGACGAACTTATAATATTTTAGGGAGGGAGAAAATAGTTTTCCAATGAAATATATATAGATAATTTCTAAAAAAATTTTAAATCATCTTTGAATTTCAAAACTTTAGGGGGCGACTGCCCCCTCCAGCGCTTCTTTGGGTCCATTCCTGGGTATAACCAATTTTTTTGAACAAGAAATCGAATTTCATTAAAATATGAAAATGTACAGAAAATCACACCAAAACGTACAGAGAAACTTGACAGCTATATCACTAAATCTAAACAGGTTTTTAGCGGCGTTTTTGGCAAACGCCGATATAAACCTGTATTTTAGCGACGTTTTGAGGCAAACACTGCTATAGATATGTATTTTAGCAGTGTTTGTCAATAAGGTTTAAATTTTATATCCCACATCAACTCCATATCTTTCTTACTGGAACTTTATAAAGAAGCAAATCGCAAGAATAAATCGACGAGCTAAGTAATGAGTTGAGTGAGGCGGAAGAGACACGGTTAATAGAGGCGTTTGAAACACTGTTATATAATTCTACTTTCTGCGGCATTTTTTGTTCACAAATGCCACAATAAGGCTAAAAACGTCGCTAAAAGTTTATTTTGTTGTAGTGTGTTCACTAAGAAATCTCATACAGAAATAAAACATGAAAACTCAAAGACATGAAAAAAAAAACGAAACAATCTCTTGATTATGTCCTTCATTCGCCATAGAAATCCAACAAACAAATTTCTTTATTTTTCTATCCAACTAGACGTTTAACGAGTGTTATATGAGAGATTATTAGCCAATTCAATCTGATAGATTACTCCGCTAATAACTTTGAAAATATTAACAAACTGTCATAAAATGAGATCTAACTATACGAGACCATCGAACTTTATGACCATATATAACCAATTTTAAAATAGGGATTGATTATATTTTTTAATAATAAACCATTAAGACAGAAACAAGAGAATAATCAATTTGAAAATGTGCAAAATATAAGCCAATGGACCAACGACATGCATCAAACTGACGTGGGAGGATTTGATTGAAAATAATCTTTGTATGATTGGATCAATAACTAACAACTTAAAGAAATGAAAGTTTTGTTATTATCAATAGAATTTGAAAAGGAAATATAAAGAAATTAGAGTTTAGATATTATATATAAAAATTGAAAGGGATAATGATTTGTCAACAACTAATTACATTTATCAGTAGTCGTGTTGAATTCCTAGCTTTAGTTGGATTATACAAATAATACACATTCGAATAAGGTAAACTACATCAGATACCATTAAATTTTAAGTTTAGTGTTGATTATATTATTGAACTAAAAATTGATGTTGTTTTAGTATTGAACTTTAGTTTAGACTTCAATTATACCATTGGGCCATTAAAGCCGATGATATAGACGAATCTTAACGATTCATGTGCGATAATGTAGAGGAATTTGAACAGCTCAACCCAATGGTATAATTGAAATCTAAGCTAAAGTTCAATGTTAAAATAGTATCGATTTTAGTTCAGCGGTTTAATTTTTTTTATAGGAAAGGATATACTACTATGTGCCTCATTAGAAAACTTCTCTAAGCCTAAATAAAGGAAAAAGAGTGCACATAGTAGTACTTATAATCAAACTTATAAAGTACAATAGGACTTATGATCGATATATATTCAAATATGACAATAAAGTTCGTAGAACCTCAACCTTGTCATTAACTCAAAACCAGGGGCGGATGCACATTAGGTGTGGGAGGGACAATTGCCCCTTGCAACTTTAATGGTTTAATTGCATTTTAACACGTTGATAATTTAAAAGCTATTGTAATTAAGTCATTTTTCTTTCTAATTTTTTGTAATTAAGTCCTTGCTCTTCCCAAAATCTCTTGTCTAATTAATTTTTAGTATCTTGTTAGTTTTAAAATTAATGAAATTAAGCTTTGACTCCTAATTACTTTTTAAGACCTTACTCATTTTAAAGTTAAGCAATTTACCCCCTCATAAGTAAATTTTGACTCTGTCCCAGCTCAAAACCTCATTAATTGGATTATAAGAGTGACATGGGTAACTTCACTTGTTTAATTTAAGAATTCAAGTGTTGGTGTATCGTATATTGTAGAACTAAGCGTTTTGATATAATAATTGCAAATATTTTGGACAAATTTGAAAAGAGTTTAAAACTTATCTTTAAGTCCAAACAACTTGAAAATATGTTTGAGGTATTTAAAATGATTTTTGGCAAAGTTTTAATTGATTTAAAGTAGTCAAACTTGACTTTTCATGTAACCCCCTCGTCCCGGTCTGGTCGGATGACCGGTCCGAGTGGGCCACACGGGGAAAACCGAAGCGAAACTCGTTAAGGCTTCCCCTCGGTTAACGACCCAAAAATTTCTTTTAACTTTAATCTTATCTAGATGCATATTAAGTCCCTATGTGAAGCGCAACAGCGAAAGATTACAAACAAAGAAACGTTTACCGACCAAACAAAAGCAAACAGTCCATTTTTTCTTCATTATAGCAGGCCGTTTCGAAACACCTATAGGGTGTTCCGAAACGCCCTGACCTGGTCAACGGGCCTGGGTCAACCACAAGGTGACCGTTCCGAAACAGGGGTGACCCGTATCGGAACGACCTTGACGGTCAATATCTCGTGGTCAACGAGATTTGACCGTTTCGGAACTTCAAAGGCCCGTTTCGGAACGGCTTCATCTCGCCAATTTCTCAAAATTCCAGTAGCGAAAACGTTCCGGAACGACCCTCATCCGTTTCGAAACGGCAGGCCATTTACACAGGGGGCCGTTTCGAAACACGGGGACCCGTTCCGAAACACCCCTTGTCTGCAGATTTTCCTGGGCTGTTTTGAGGCACAAGAATACCCCAAAACACCTCCACAACACCAAGCAACATCAATACAAGACAAATTAAGGTATAGCAATCATACAAGCATGCTTCAACAATATTTAGACATGCTTAAAACCAAGGCCACATCTCAATTACATGCATTCGATCAAACGTCATTCAAGCACAAGTAAAAGCTCTTAAAGCATAGCCCAACATATCAAGCAAGCAAGTAGACATAAGTTAACATTCACCATGGCAGCACAACCATGCAAACACCATAAATATAAAGGAGTCTACACATGCTCCTATCAACCAACAACAACCACAAAACATTACACGTCCCATTGCTCCACCATTACATGTCTAAAATTTGAAATCCATACTTAGTGAATTCAATCCAAAACCACACTTGGAGGCCCTCCTCTTGCCCGAGCAACCCACGAACTAAGGATATGCAATGTTGAACAAAGAGAGCGTAAGCAATGATGCTTAGTGAGGGTAAGCTCTAAAAACAAACCTCAACATTGCAGGGTCCGAGCACGATCTAGCCAAAGCCATTTACACTTACCAAAAGTCCACAAGGTATAGATGCATGAGCAATATATCACATGTATGCTACAATTATGAGCTCAATACTACCATACATGCAAATACATATAAACATCCAAACAGCTCATATATCTCCACACATTGATACTCATATCAATCAACATTGGCACCTAGTTATGACTCAAATACGCGGACAACTGTTGGAACTCATATCCAACAACACAACCATTACCTGACGGTGGGATTGCACTCATCACCGGTCTCGCGGAGGGGATTCCACTCATCCTCACGCCCCGTCGATGGGATTCCACTCATCACCGACTATAATTAAATACCATTTCCGGGCGTACCCGTACTCCTCCTTGGTGACTCAACGCCACCAAGGCCACGCGCGACTTTTTGACTCATGTGTACACACTAACATCCTAATGATCGATCATTTGTATTTAAGTATACTAGTGCCAATATTTTACTCATTCCACATCACACATTTCAATCATTTCCGTGCTTAGCACGCACTCACTATGGACACAATCATAAACCATCACCATGCATGCTTTAAGCAATACAATTCATGCCTCAACTCACATGTATAAAACCATATACATAAACATCCATATCACATGGCATGCAAGGCACACACATTCATATAATTGAGTTCATCCAAAGGCTTAGATTAAGTTTAGGATTAGGCTACCACCCTAATCCTAACTCTAGGTGGGTCTACCAAGCCCAACCTAGTCCATATACTCGAACCAACTAATTTAAAACCTTTAAAAGAAAACAACCACTCACCTAAGCTCCCAAGCTCCAAAACTTAGCAAGCGATAACCTTCAAATTCCCGGATTCGATCCCGAAGCTTCTTCCACGCTTCCCCTTGCTTCAAGCCAAACAAAACACATACATCACTTCTCAACTCAATGCTAATTCAACCGTAAATCCACTTTGCAAAACACAACTCAATTTCCACAATTTCTAAAACACATAACATCTCAAAAACTCAATTTTCGGACTCCCACAACCAAGGGCTGAAATACCCAATTCCAAGCACCCAAATGACTTCCAAAATATCCCAAATCACCCTCCTAACATAGATAGACCATCAGCCCTTCAATTCCAATACAAATCCTCTCAAAAACCCCATTTTTCAAACCCTAAAATTGGCCCTAAAGACCCACTACGAAAATTCACCCAAACTTGATCAAATTCATATATGTTGTGTATTTTGGCATGATTAACAAAAACCCCAACACAATTTCTTAAGACAAATTGAAAAACCCCAATAAAATCCAATTTTCCTCATAAACCCTAATTTTCCAAACCCCCACATTTTTGAATTCTAAGACAATGGTTAAATAGAGGGTAAAGAGGAGATTAAGAAAATGACTTTACCTTTCAAAAAGCCCTTGGATTGGAGTTGAAAATGAATGGAATAGGGTTTTGCTAGTTGAGAGGTTTTGAAAGAGAGGAGGGAGGTTTTTTCATGGGTTTTGGGGAAGAAAGGGGAAAAGATGACAAAATGGAAAAAGTTTTCATCCTTTTTCAAAAAGTTTGGGCAAATTGCATTATGAGTCCTCCTCTTTTAAATTAAACTTAATTAGGTCACGTTCTGAAGTTGAGTTGTCTTAATTAACATTTTTATTTAGCCCGACTAAAACCCGGTTAACTCCTAGGCCTAAGACGCGGGTGTTACATTTCAGCAAGCCTGTACCGATACGGTATACCCCGTATCGATACATTTTTACCCAAGTTTTAAATCTGCCAAAACTCGTACCGATATAGGCTTACTCGTATCGATACGGATAGGGGTCTTTTTGATACGCATCTTAGGCGTACCGATCCCTACTTTAACAACCACAACGACTATTTCTAACGGTCTTTCAAATTGCAGACCGTACCGATACGCCCTCAAGCGTATCGATACGCATAGGCTGACAAAGAGCCCAACGGCTAGTTCTGAAGAAGGGCGTACCGATACGCCTCCACGTGTACCGATACGGTAGGCTGCAGAACTGCATTTATGGTGGGAAATAAAGTCTCCAACGGCTCCAATTCAACCCCAACAACTAGTAACGACTACAAACTCAATTAGGAATATAAAGGGGACCTCCAAGCATCAAGAGAAGGCTAATGCTTCAATTGTCAAACACCATATGATCAAAGCTATGTCATAGAGCCTAATTGTCAATCTCTTGTATAGACAAACACTAGCAAGTCAAAATTGTTATATTTGCTCAAGTGTTTTAGGATTGGGTGAAAGCTTAATTGTGCAAACAAATACCTATTAGAGGGATTTGAGTTTGCTTATTTTTTATCTCTTTGTAAAGAAGGTTTGATCAAGCTTTGGATAGAAATTTTGATCGGTTTTGTAAGAGTTTCCTCCTAAGCCTAGAAAAGGTGACGAATCAATAGTTGATTGATTGGAAATCCTTAGTGGGGAGCTAAGGTAATGGATGTAGACCTTGGTTAGAAGGTTGAACCACTATAAATCATCTTGTCATTTGCTTTTTAGCTTTCACACCTCTATCACCCAAAAATTCAATCTTCTCCAAACTTGACAAACATATCGACAGAAGAAAATCGAGCACCGTAAAACCCAACAAATATTAATCTAAAATAAATTATAAATTAGAACCTCTTTTAACTTTTTGTATTTGCCTCTTTCTCTCTTCCGTATGGACTATACTAACCAACTTTGTTAAATAAGAAAAGGAAACAAAGATTGTGGGGCCTAAATTAAATAGAATGGAAGATTTTGCAAAAGAATCAAATTCAAATCATACTTTGTATGAACCTTACCTTCTATCCTTATTCTTGCTGACTTCGATTACGAAAGCACACCCAATCCATTTTGTTGACTTCTCATTTCCAACTTTTTTTAAGCAAAACTTTACATGTGGAATATATATTGTGGAACATTTTAAAAAAACATTATAGTAAATGAAACAATATTTTTTTATAATATTTTTATCTCAAAAATGTTCCAATAACCAAAATTTATTTTAGAAAAGCATTATACAAACAAAATAATTACAAATTGTATCATTGTGGAATGATGAATTACCCAAATAAGGTTTTAAATTTTGAACCAAAGTCTAAAATAGTATAGTAGTGTACGAACTGAACACGTGGCATGCTTCGTACCAGGGGCTCTGTACACGCACCCTTAAACGAGTTTGGCCCCAGGAGCGGAACTAAAATAAAATTATGGGAGGCTCTGAAATTAGGGTGAAGTTATGAGAGGAGTTAAGTTGTTTATCTTTGAAATTAACAAGACCCTAAAAAATAACCTGGTTGAGGTTTAATTTCACTAATTTTAAAATTAATATGTCCTAAAAAATAATTATACCAAAAAAACTTGGCAACTTAATTTCATTAACTTCAAAATTGACAGGGTCTGAAAAAATTAAACCATAAAAATTGGAATAAACCATGTCCCCTTAGACCACCCGATGTTCTGCCCATGTTCGACTCGTTCCCTCTGCATCCACCACAAATTCTACTTTTTTCCAAATTAAAACAAAGAAATGAAATATTCCTCTGGCTATGATTATTATGAATCAGTTACCATCTTAAATCTAGCTATAAACCAATTCAAAACTAATTGGACGTAAGCAAAATGAAAACAAGATGGATGGGTTGTAATAAAGCATTTGGGGTAATTTTGGGTGGATTGAAAAATTATACTTATTTAATTTGGGGTTTTTTTATATTAAAAATGTATAATTTCAGTAGGATGTGGACATGTGAGAGATACAATGTAAAACATTTTTATATATTCATAGGATGTGACAAAAAATTGTCTTTTTTTAATGGAGAAAACGTGTAAACATAAATTATTGGAAGACAAATATTGTCATAAATATTGCATGCAAGGATTGATGATGAAAGCTTTGTATGTTTGCCAGCAGTTGAGATTAGTGTATTTCTCTGACTAATTTTCCAAAAGAAAAGAAATTAGGTTTGTTTAATTTGTCTTTTTTTTCTTCTTTCTAAAAGAATGTATTTGAAAAACAATAATGCAATAAATGGCATCCATAGATTTTGTTTGGACCTAATTTTTTTATTACTTTAAGGATTCATCCATTTTGCATTTTATGTGGCACATTCAATATAAATTTTAGCCTCCAAACGTAAGTGTTCTATTAATTTGGTCCTTATTCGAAATATTTTAAAAAATTCAACTCTTTATATGTAAAAAATTCATAAGTAAAGTAATAATGTCTACTAGCAGGAAACGTTAAGGTCATAATGAAAATGTTCTATTAGTTTGTCATTTGTCCAGTAGTGAAGTTAATGTGTTTGTCGATTATCGACAAGAGGGAAAGTAGTATGGAGTGCTACAAGTGGTTGGAGAATGTGTCAAGAGGGTGCAATGTCGAAAATTTTAAAATATAAAGGGCCAATTTATTATTATTATTTAATTTAGACCAAATTGATAAAATTTATAAGTTTTGGGAGGTAAATTGTTATTATACTAGACTATGTTTCAATTTTAACTGCATGATGACTTATTTGTCACAAAATTTTAATTAAGTTACTAAATTGTTAAGTTTAGAAGAAAGGTGGTATATTTGTTATAAGATTTATAGTTTTTTTTATAATTTTAAATATAAAAAGATATTATTTGAGTATCGAAATTATTCGAGTATCAAAACAATAAAATAAAACAAATATCATATTTATTTTAGAAAACGTAATAGTGCTTTCAAAGGCACTATTAGAAGTTAGTGAATATAATAATGTTTTTATTACATGTATTAAATATAATGAAAAATATTAACTTTTGCAATTAATACAATACTGTAATTACTATTTTTCTAATAAATACTTTAAAGGCACACTCTTTAAAACAAATATTGATGCATTCAATACATTAAAAATGGTGAATTAAAATATATCAATTTTTACATTTAATGTAATATTATTGTTATAAATAATATTACTAAAAACTAACTTGAATATACGTAAACTATAAATAATAAGAACTAATTTTAATATAAAATATATTATAATAATAAATATTTTTTATTAATCAAAAAAATATTTTTTTAAAATATTATAATAAAACCTTAAAAAAAGGTTGCCTTACAAAGAGGATGGAATTGACTCTAGTATTTGGCTGCTCTTTCCCTAAGACAGATATCTTTGGCCGAAAGTGTTTTTCAACCTTTCATATTTAAGTGTCATTGTCAAACATTAATTACTCTATTATCTATTTAATTTAAAATTAAAGTCATCAAAGTCAAAATTTTAAAATATTAATAATAATAATTTTTTGTTTTCCAATGTATCCAGCGAGCCGCGTTCTATTCACTTATATAAGATTGACATTGTGCACAAATTTTAAACTTGTTTCACATTTATGACAAAAATCGAACATCGACTATCGATTAAAATAGAAAAAAACTTTATTATCTCCTATTAATAATATTAATTTTTAATAAAAGAAATATATCATTCTTCCAGGTTCCTTGTCTTCCTTTCCTATGGCTTCTAAATTAAAATTGCCTACTTTTTTGTCACCAGTTGCACCTTCCCCCAACAACCGTGTCGGTCCATTTGACATAAATAAACATATTATTATTTTTTTATTAAATAAAAATACATTACATTTTTATATCGGAATTTAAATTTATACAAGATAAAATAATATAGCATAATTAGTGGATATCAATAAATATATTACTTTAATCAAACCATAGAATCCCTTTTTATTATTGTATAATTTAAAGCCAAATATAATGTTAATTTTGTTTAATTGTTTATATTTTTATAGGTCAAATGAAAATAATGTTACTTAAATTTTATCATTTAAATATATATTTTTAATTCAAATAACAAATACTTATTGCTTTAAAATAGTTTTTTAAAACTAAATCCAATTTGATTTTTAAAAAAAAAAATTATATATATAACATTAGTAATATTATATTTTTATTTTTTATATAGTCTAGTGATATTACATGGTATTATAAGTTATTTATTTTTAACAGCTCAAAAACGCAAACACATCGCATAGGTAAACTAGTTGAACATAAATCTGTTAAGAATAATAATATTTTATTTTATTACTAATATTTGTACTTTTATTCAAAATTGGTTTGCAGTAGATGTCTGGTTTGTACCAGAAAAGTGGGATTTCAATTGTAAAAATGATGGAAAACAGCACACCTTTAGTGCTTTGTGTATGATTTAGACAATGATTTATATAGATTTGTGAGCCTTCTGTCTGGCTGCATAAAAAGATAAAAAAAAAAAAAAACAACCTTGTTTAGTTGTTTTTATACAACCTAGTTGACATGGATAGTTTAAAATTTACAGGTTGTATATTATATATATATTTAAAAGTATATAAATCATTAATCTTTTAATTCATTCACTATATTGTTATTATTATTTTTAAATATTATAAAATGATTGTTCAAATTTATCGAACTGTTATAAAATAATAATCTTTAAACTCATCGGGAAAATGTCACTAATAAGAACTATTTTGTAACTTCTTAATTTAGTGATAAAGAAATTATTTTATTATAATTTAATGATCATTTGTATATTTTTTATTATTCTGATATAAATAAATTATTAAAATTTTTCACTCTCAATGGAAGATTTTTGTGAAAGTTCAATGTGGACTTTATTTTTAAAATAAGAAATAAGTTATATCATTATTTTATATAATATCAAATTTTAACTTGTTTTTTCATAAATAAACAATAATATATGGGGGAAATCAAATATTAAATCATATATATGTGTGTATTACAACATGTCATTCACATAGAAATGAGTGAAATAACATGTTAAATGTTAAAAAAATTAATACAAATTATTTAACAAAAGATTTTAGAGGTGGAGTGATAAATTTTGTGTATTTTTTACTGAAATTTTATTTTTGCCCCTTAAAATTTTAAAATTTTTTATTTTTTCTGTTGAAAATTTATTTTCACCCCAAAAATTTTACAAATTCACCCCTTTAACATAAAATCTTACGTCTGTCATGTATGTGTATCAGCCTTGCACATTTAATGTTTTAAGTGGATTGATACTCGACTAATCTGAAGACTTAATACTAAAAAAAATTAAAACTCCAATAGTGAAATATGTCTATTTACATTTTTGAGTGAGTTTTTTTATTTCAAATATTTTGATGTAAAAGTGATAACTACTATCATAATCATAACCACCTGTAAATATTTGTCATTACACTAAACATTTTAAAAACAATAATGAATTCTTACTTTATTTAGAAAATATTTTTTTATCGACAATAAAACAGCCAAAACTCACTTAATTTGGTAAGAAGAAAAAAAAAACAGCTCAATAAAATTTGGATGTTGTAAAAGTATTTATAAAATGGGTAAAGTACATAATAGGTAACTAAAACTAAGCAATAATGATTTTTTTTCATTGGAGTTTCGGAACAGACAAAGTAATAATTAAATTTATCGAATTATTATAAAATGATCACTATATGTTATAAAATAGTGATAAATTTCCACTAATTTAAAGACTGTTTGTAACGGTTTAATAAGTTTTAATGACTTTTTATAATAATATGATAAAATTTAATGACTATTTTATAATTTATGAAACTTCAACAGCTAAAGAGATTGTTTTTGCTCAGTTTAGTGGTTATTTGTGTACTTCACCCTTTTTAAAATGTACATTTTGAAGAAAATAAGTTAGTGTAGTTAAAAAAAATAGGAAATGTTTTAGTAGAAAAAGTTCAGCGGACTTGGTTGAAAGAAGTTGATAAATTCAGGGACTAAATGCTAATTTCTTCAAAAAAATAATGGTTTTGGTGGTCTTTCCGACACAACCCTAGTAGTATTTAAGGAAACCAAAAACCATTTGAAAACTCAAAACATTCAGATTCTTTAAACGTAAACAAAACTCAAAAAGAAAGAAAAATCAATGTCTTCTTTTCAATTTCTTCTTCAATTCACCATTTTCCTTCTTCTTTTCCATCAGAAATTTTCTTTTCCTTCCAAACAAACACTCCTTTTACCTCTCAGAAAAACCCTTGGCGCTCATCATCGTCGCCCGTTTCCCTCTTCCGCCGTCGCCGTCTCCCCCAACGCCGCCACCGACAAGCTAGCTTTCCACCACAATGTTACGCTAACGGTTTCGTTGTCCGTCGGCTCGCCGCCGCAGGAAGTTACTATGGTTCTCGACACAGGGAGTGAACTCTCATGGCTTCACTGTAAAAAGACGCCGGATTTAAAATCCGTTTTCGCCCCTCAACTTTCCAAGTCTTACAAACCCGTCCCTTGCGTTTCGCCGGTTTGTAAAACCCGTACCCGCGACTTACCCATACCCGCTTCCTGCGACCCGAATAATAAACTGTGCCACGTGGCTGTCTCATACGCCGACGCTTCCTCGATAGAAGGAAATCTCGCGTATGAAAATTTCGTTATTGGATCAGCGACCCGACCCGGGTTTTTGTTCGGGTGTATGGACTCTGGTTACAGCTCGAATACGGACGAAGATTCGAAAACAACCGGGTTAATGGGCATGAACCGTGGGTCATTATCGTTTGTTAGTCAAATGGGATTCCCCAAATTCTCGTACTGCATATCGGGTTCCGACTCGTCCGGGGTTTTACTCCTCGGCGATGCGAGATTCTCGTGGCTTCGCGAGTTGAATTATACCCCTTTGATTCAAAGATCCGACCCGTTACCGTATTATGACCGGGTTGCATATACAGTCCAACTAGAGGGTATTAAAGTGGGAAACAAGTTATTGGACCTACCGAAATCCGTTTTTTTACCCGACCACACCGGAGCGGGTCAAACAATGGTCGACTCGGGTACCCAATTCACTTTCTTATTAGGCCCGGTTTATACCGCGTTACGAAACGAGTTTTTGCAACAAACAAAAGGGGTTCTTCGGGTTTACGAGGATCCGAATTTCGTTTTCCAAGGGGCAATGGATTTGTGTTATCGGGTCACGGGTTCATCTCATCAAAGTTTCTCGAATTTACCGCGGGTTAGTTTGATGTTTCGGGGCGCCGAGATGAGTGTATCGGGCGAGAGGCTATTATATCGGGTACCCGAGATGAGCAAGGGGAGTAATTCGGTGTATTGCTTCACATTTGGGAACTCTGATCTGCTAGGGATCGAAGCGTTTGTGATCGGGCATCATCATCAACAAAACGTGTGGATGGAATTTGATCTTGTGAAATCAAGGGTTGGATTTGCTGAGATCAGTTGTGATCTTGCTCGTCAAAAGCTTGGGATGGGGTCTTAAAATCAGGACCCACCAAAGTAATGTAAAATAATGAAGGATTTTTTAGTGTTTATGATGGACCCACATAGTCCAATCAATGGTCCACCTTGTTTTGATGGAGGTGGATCATTGATCGGACGATGTATGGGATTGATTGAAAAGGCATACAATGTATCATTTTGATTGGAAAAACATGGGATTCTTTTCTTTTTATTTTTAATAAATATTTTTTTTTAAATGATTTTCTTATTATATGGAGAGGCTTTTAGGTGTAAGTTTACCTAAAATATACGTATAGCAAAATATATTTGGATATTTTAATCAGCATAAATATAAATATTTTTAAATTTAAATTTTATATTTATATTTATATGTTTTGAAGTAATAAAAATTCAATATTTTAAAATGTCTCAAATATATCTAAATAGGAGGTTCTATAAATGAGATTGAATTCTAGACATAATGTCTAAAACCGAAACATAATAATGAATTTAATTATCAATTTAAAGTAGACTAATCTTGTTGAACTCTTAAATTAATTAATTTAGTCTTTAATTTTATTTTGTCAAACTGACCTAAAAATACAGAAAAGTATTTTTAATTTGTCCTTATGAAATGTTCACATCAATTATTTTATTCTTTTTCTACCACGTTATAAAAAATTAATTAAATTTTATAAAAAGAAAAGTTTATATCAATATATAAGTAAGACCAAATTAGTTATTTTTTCAAAAAATTTCTTGGCATGGCATGAAAGGACAAGATAATTAGATAATTGATCTTAGCTTAAAGGTGTTGATATTGTTTCATCACATTCGGATGGATTTGACAAAAACAATGAAAGTTCAAGGGTCGAAAAGAATGTAATAAATGATTAAGGATTAAAAGATTAAATTGATAATTTAGGGACCAATAAACAAATATTGGATTCAAATACTTTTTTTTATTAAATAGAGAGGTATTACATCCTTAAAGTAAATGTCAGGATCCAAACTTATACAAAATGAGGTAACGTAAACATTCTTTGTCACTAGACCAAGCCAATTAGTGGATCTCGAATTCAAATATTTTTTGACATTGTTAATATAATTTCATAGATCAAAATAGTTTTAATTTTGGATTTTTGAATGAAAGTTTGCATTTATTTAAATAACATTTGAATGCATTAAGTTTTTTTTTTTGACAAAATCCTAATCTTACCTAGAAATGAGAAGAAGAGGGACTTGAGGGAAGGAATGGGGGTGATGCTAGTGGGTGTAAAACCCATGACCTAATAAGATATGAGGAGAAAAATATGAATAGTTTGACCAACCGACCAAATATATTTGCTCGAATGCATTAAGTTTTTGATGTTAAATGATTTGATTAGAATTTATAAATACTAATTGTTTTTTTTAATATTGATACAAACTAATAGTGTTAAGTTAGGCACATTTTTAATGGTCATACTTAGTTGTTTTGACGTGATCTCCTGATTTAAAATTTAATCAAAATCATTTATTTATTAAAATATATAAAATTGATAAAACTATATTGTTAATGAGGCTTTGATTGTGTTGGTAAAGTTCAAGTTTTAGAATTTTGAACGTCTAGATTTTAGTTTCATTGTGTGTAAATATTACATGTGGAGTTTCAGTTTAGATTTTTTTAACATCTATTTTTTAATAATATATATGTTCGTTATGGTATATGTTCCGGGTACTAGATTACCCTTTTTGAACGTCTATTTAATGAGGTTTTTTATTTGTGAACACATTTAATACGTAAAATATATATTAATAAGGTCTGATTATATTTTTGACACTCAAACTTTTCAAATTTAGCCCCATAACCTTTCCATCTCTTTTTGACTCTTGATTTTTTTTTGTCAAATTGAAACACCTACGCTTAGCTATAAATAAGTGTTTAAACTATACTTTATTTTTGTAATAGATGCATAAAGTTTTTTTTTTGGCTGAAATAGATACTTTCAATTTTTTTAGCTACAATAGGTGCCTCGTTTGACTTTAAAACAAAATAAAATTAAACTTTAGATACTTATTTCAGTCAAAAATATTTTAAACACATATTACAAAAAAATGCATAATTTAAGCACTTCTTTTATAGTTAAGCCAAACAATTAATGCAAAAGGTAATGAAATAATTAAATAGATGTCAAAAATTTTATCATTTTATTAATGTTCATGCCAATTATTTTTTTTTATCATTTTTGTAAAATAAAAATAAAAATATAATTGTAATATATATATATATATATATATATATAATATTAAAAACTATTAGATTTGTAATAACGGCTATTTGGTCTAGTGAGATAAGACACTAGACCCCTTAAGCAAGGTCAATGGTTCAAATTTTGGCGTTGTAAATGGAGCATTTAGGTAGGGAGCGTCGAACCCATAATGGGTCTCTACAGTACCCAATTCAGATTAGCTAGCTAATGAGTTGGATATCGGTGGTTAAACAAAAAATATTATATTTATAAAGGATTAATATCCTATACACTGGCGATGGAAATTTTTTGTTTTCACAAGTGCCTCAATTATAGGGTTTAGGGTTAGAGTTTATGGTTTAAAGTTTAGGGGTTTTAGTGTAAAGGTTTAGAATTTAGGGTTTATGGTTTAGGGTTTAGGTTTTAGTTTTAGGGTAATATGGGTAGGGATTTAGGTTTTAACCTATAAACCCTAAATTTTAACCCTAAACCCAAAATTCTATCAACAATCCCTAAATTCAAAACTACTACACTTATACCCCTAAATTTTAAACCCTAAACGGAGTCCCTAACCCCTAAAATTAAGACGCTTGTGTAAAAAGTTTCCACAAGCGCTTGTGTATAGAACAATTACCCATTTATAAAATGTGAGAAATATATATATATATATATATATATATATATTAACAATTGTGGTTCTGGACATGTGCAATAAGAGCAAGCATACAAGATTCCTAAGAAAAACGGGCACAAAATCAATTAAGTTTAATGTTTGCAAGTAAAATGCAAAAGATTAATTCTAAACTAGCGATAATACACATAGAAAAAGCAAAAGAATGTTGACTTCATAGATTTTAAGACCTTCACTATTGTTTAATAGTTGAAAATGGGAGAATTTATAAGTTTGATCCATGCTGTAACATTGTTTTGAATGCAGACAATTTGAATTTGTATTTTCCCCATCATCATTATCATTATAATTATTTTGAAGAAACGTACAATTCTAACTCAGAATTAAGTCTACTACACAAAAAAAATAAGTCAACAAACATTTATTATTTTTTAAATCGAGGGCTTTGTTTTCAATAAATTACACGTAATTCCTTATATCTTTGACCCACTCCTGTATAAAAATTGTTAAAATTTGTTACCTTTTTCCATTTGGTTCAATTTGAAAAAAAGTTAGAAGTTTGAGGCTAAAAGAGACAAAAATAAAATTTAAAGGACTTAGATGACTTTTTCAAAAACGTTTGAGGGCTGAAAATGTCATTATGCCTATTAATAAAATAGTGGGTCTAAATGTTTTGACCGGCTTTTCAGTTTTTTATTAGGTGAAGGCTATGGATTGGCTACTTTTCCAGGTTTTACGAACAGTGGTGGACCCCACTTTTCAAAAGCTTTGATACCATTTCGAGAAAGCACGTGTACATCTAATAATGAGGCTTTTTATCATTAAGTCAAATTCGTACGTCAGCACGTGCGAAAACGTAGGACCCACCTCAGTCAAATTTTCATCCTTTTTATATTAATATATTAATGGGAAAAAAGAAATTCAGTCAGAAGACAGACATATTCCTCTACCTCGGCTGTCACTTATCAGTTTCTGACAGGCGTGTTTGTCTGTTTTGTCCTAAAATGATATTAAAAGGCAAAATTCATCATTGATAGGCAATAGTATGGGTGTAAACGAGAGCTCGAGTATTGCTGAGCTCGATTAAACTCTTTAAGATTTTGAGTTCGAGCTCAAATAATTTTTAATAAGTTAGAGAACTTTTAGCTCGACTCGGCTCGTTAAGAATTCGAGTCGAGTTCGAGCTTAATTCGAGCTCAATCAAGTCAAGTGTTGACTAATTTTTTACCGTGTCGGACTCGAGTAGTTCGAAATCGAGTAGGCGATCTGTCGTGTTTTATTTAAAGCTATATGATGGGGAAAAACTTTGATACACAAGTTGTGTAAACTCAAGCTTGTTAGTTTAGGATTTAGAGATTTAGGTTGTTGGGTTTAGAATTTAATATTTAGATTTTAGGGTTTATGACTTATGTTTAGAGTTTATGTTCTAGGGGTTTAGGTTTTGGAATTTAGATTTTAAATTTAAAAAAATAAAAAAATCAATATATTATATTTTCGAATAACTCGCGATCTTTTCGAGTCGAATATCTAGTAGCTCAGCTCGGCTCGTTAAGAACTCGAACTGAGTTCGAACTGAGGTCGAGTTCTGACCGAATCAGTCTCAAGTATCTCGCGATCGGTCTCGTTTCATTTACGGACATAGGCAATAAACATATTTTTCTCTCATCTCAATCCCTAATTTTAGGAATTTTGTTAAGTAATGTGATTAAAGTATTTAATATTGTTGTATTTTCAAAAGACTTGAATCCCAGACCTTTAATTAAGCTGAAACAACTTCATAATTGCAGTTATGTTTTGTTCATTCATAATTGTTTTTAGCTCAGGCACAAATCCATATTGTAACGCCGAGTGCACTTTTAAAACACACTAAGCTTTTATTGTATATCCCAAAACGTAAAGTGTTCGATATTTGCTCGAGTTTCGTAGTTTGGTTTATAAGTGGCAGGGAATGTACATTTGCAAACCTTGTCTAGGACAGATTTTGTTTGCTCCTTACACCCTCCGGTTTTGTGATTCATTATGCTCACAAGTTTTATTTTCCCCCCTTCTGTGAAATCAGGTATGATGGAGGCAAATATTGAATGTCATTTTCATATCGCCTTACACGAGTTTACGATGGATTAACTGCAGTTTCATGGCAACTGCATCGACCGACCGGTGGTCGAAGGCGTTTAAAAGCTCGAACTAGACCTGACAAATTTGATCCGAGGCCTGAAATCGACCTAAACACGATGACTCGAATTTAATTTAAAACTTGAAATAAATCAAACCGAAACTAACCCGAATTTTAGTTGAACTGAAAATAGTCACGAACCAATTTTCAAACGAACTGAAAGCAACTCGAAACGAAGGCAACCCGAAATAAAGAAAAAAATTAAAATAAATAAAGAAAGATGAGATGTGAACTGTTATATAACACACCAAAAAGCCAGATATACATGCCATATAAAATCATATATATGGTGTAAAAATCAAACTCGGCCTAAAAACCTGACTGCAACTGATCGAAATCCTATTAACCAGATATTGACCCAATTCGATATTAACCGAACCGAAAATCAACCGATCAAATACCATAACCAAATTCATCATAGACCCGAACTAAAACCGACCCAAAACAAATGTAGTCAAATCCGAAATGACCTGAATCGAAACCAAACTGAACAGTGGCAGCGCCATAACTTAATTTAACAAAGGCCGAATCTTTTTAACAATTTCAAATTTCATACGTAATTTTATTTTTGTTATATTTATTTTAATAATATAAATAAATGATATTAGATATGTATAGGTGATCAATGCCAACTCCAATTACAACAAAAAAAATCTTCAAGAAATTAAAAATTAAAGTTTGTGATTTTCTGAAACCATCAAATAAAAAATTTATAAAAAACAAAAACAAACAGATCATCATCCAATTTTGAACAATGTTAGTTAAAAATAAAACTAAAGTAAATAATAATAATAATGTGTGATTTTAAAAATTCCAAATACATACCTATAACATAATTATAATAAAGCACGACGCTCTTTCAGATCTCGAAATACACCAACGAGCGATGTTGTATTAAAACTCTTTGTAATATCTCTTTCGATGTTGATAAGCATGCAACTCTTAAAAAAATCATCATCCATTTTATTACGGAGTGTTGTCTTGATGACATTCATTTTAGAAAGAAGTTCTTTCAGCACTTGTTGTAGAAACTAGGAGAGTCAATTGAACTTTTACCAGTCGAAATATATAAAAATAAACGTTCACTTTTCCAGTATCCACCAACTATTGACTTAGGTCAGAGATTGACGATAATTTCTTTAGACCAAAATTTTTGGATAACTCCACCTCATAATGACACAATTTTGTTCTTAAGTTATCCTTTTCAACTTCATTAAAATCTTCTAGATAAAATTTATTCACAAGATTATAAATGTCTTCAACCTTAAAATTTTTGTCACCATCTCTTGGCTCCAAAGCACAACCAAGAGTTAATAGCTCCATCGATTTCTCATTAAATCTATTGTTTAACTCTTGTAGTTGAACATCAGCTGCAGCATAAAAAAATATCTACTGAATAACGATGTTCGATTCTAAAATAATTTTGTTGGTGACAAACACAACCTCCTCTTTTTCTATATGTATAACTCATATTTAAAATGTTTACGTTGCGACTTTCACAAAATGGGGTAATCTCTCTAAAAAAATATCTCATCCATTATCTCTAAAC
This sequence comes from Hibiscus tridactylites, assembly GCA_958450335.1. Taxonomy (NCBI): domain Eukaryota; kingdom Viridiplantae; phylum Streptophyta; class Magnoliopsida; order Malvales; family Malvaceae; genus Hibiscus; species Hibiscus tridactylites. The sequence continues at coordinate 3,356,466 of OY288281.1, forward strand.
TTCTGCAGAAGTATCGCTACTTTTTCTCTTAAAAAGCTCAATAATTGTTAAATTTTTTCCATAGCAAGCTATATTTATATGACAAGTTATTGTATGGTTGTATACTAAAATAACTTTTCATAATATAACACTAATCCTCAAATATTTATTTTAAAATAGAACAATTATATTCTACACATGCTTAAAACTTTACAAAATTATATTCTAATTTATACAATTATATTTCACATATGAATAAAAATTTAAAAACGATATTAATACATAAGAAATTATAAATGATTAAAAGAACAAAATAAGTTAGTTCGTTAACATAAAAATGCTAACTTTAGAAATTAACATTCAACTTAACAATAATTCTCTAATAATTTAAGAATTACATTTATGATTCTGTTTTCTTAATTCAATTTAAACAATAGTTATTTTAACTAAATTAATATTAAAATTTAAATATAAGATCAATCAACTCAAATAAAAAAATGCAATACTATTTAATTGCTTACCTTACACGAACCCCAGAATTTTGTTGGAATAATAAAACAAAAGCTGAAAGAATGTAGCAAAATTTATATTCTAATTTTTTATGTTTTTAAGAACGGCTGACTGCAATAAATATATATAGAGACATACATACTAGGGTTTTTATTTCTTAATATTAGGGTAAAATAGATTTAATACCAGGGGCTCATATATATTACAGCCATAATCCTAAAGTAAAACAAAGTTTGCAGCGGGGGGCAGGCACCCTTAGGCCCCGACAACCCTCCGCCACTGGAACCAAACGATCCATTTGCCGCATCTAATTTTTCGTCTCACCTTATATTCGTGTTAAAGACATTATATATATATATATATAAAGTCCTGTTATGTGATATAATGTTCCGATTACTGTAGGCTGAACAACTACTATTAAACAAGCTTTGTGATTTTAAGATAATAAAAATTATATTTTTGGAAATAAAATAAAATAAATTAGTTTTAATAGGTTGGACGTATTTGTATAGAATTTGAGGTTTAAGATTGAGTTCAACTTATATAATATTTATATATAGTTGATTTCCCATTGAATCCTATCAATTGGGCTAAATAAAAAAACCCATCAAATAGTTTTTGGACTCATGTGGAATATGGCCCAGCCCAGGAATATATTTCTCAAAGTTGGAAAAAATAGCAAAAACAGGGGCAGAGTTAAAATAGAACGTTGAGAGAAGTCAAATTACTGAACTTTAAAATCACAATGGTTTATTAACTACTGTTTAAGTTCAAATATTGGAGGGGTAAAGTTTAATTTGTTTGATGTTTAAAGTTAGGATTTATATCTAATATACTGGCAGTGGAAACTAAAAGTTTTCGCAAGCGTATTAGTTTTAGGGTTCATTGACTTAATTTAAGGTGTAGGGGTTTAGTATTTTGGGATAATAGTTAGAATTTAAGGTTTAGTGTTAGGGTCTAGGGTTTAGGTTGTAAGACAATATGTTGAAATTTTAAGTTTTAAACTATAAACCATAAATTCTAACCCTAAACACTAAATTCTATTTACAATCCCTAAATTCTAAATCACTAAACCTTACACCTTGAACTAAATCCCTAAACTCTAAAGCTAAAGTGCTTATGAAAACTAAAAATTTTCCACCGCTAATGTATCAAATAATTATCAAGTTATAGATACACAAATTGTCATTAGGCTAATTTTTTTATAAGGCTCGAACACCTTTCACCGCCAACGGGAGAGGTTTTTATTTTTAAAAACGATTTATCATTGAGCCAAAGGTTAGAATGAATTAATGACGTCTTGGCTTGATAATAAGATTAACGGTATTAAGAACTATGAGATTTCAAATTTGAAGATCACCTAGTATAAATCATGTTTGGGTTTTCTCTAAATTTATTTTCTACCTTTTATTTGGGGTGAGCGTCCGATCGAGTTGAGTAAAAAAGTTTGAGTTATTTGAGTTGACGCGTCATATTTTACAACTTCAATTTTATTTTAAATTTTTTCGATTCAAGTCGAGTTTTCGAGCTCCTATACATATTTAATTGTAATTATTTATTAATGTTATAGTATAGTTTGATTCCAATTTAACAACTTTGTCTAATCATATAAGATATGCATGTATATTTCATCATATTTTTTTCATGTGACATATATTTCTTCATTTTATATATATATATATATAATGAAAATTTGAGGGACTCGACTCGAACTTAAAAATCAACACACTAATTACTAAAAATTTCGAGTTATTCGAATTTTCATTTTACAACTCAAACTTTATTTAATTTTTTTTAGTCGAATCGAGTTTATGTAATTTCGAGTCGAATTTTTCGCCTCAAATCGAGTCGAAAATTTTAATTTTTTCGAGTCGAGCCGAGTTTTGCTCACCCTTACCTTTCATAACTCAAAGATTTTATTGATATATTCTGAATTTGAGTATGATCGTACAATATAATATTTAATTTTAGTAAATAAATTGTTTTCTTATTGTAATTGAAAATTATATTGTAACACCAATGAAGAGACTTCTGAATTAAATATTGGATTTGACCCAAAAAAAACTTATTTTTACTATTCTAAAGTATGTTATAAAAGTAAAAAAACTATTGATAATAAGTAAAAAAAAAGTTTTCATTCATGAATGATTATATATTTTTATAATAAAATTTATACAACATATATTTAATATTTCTTGGTACAAATTACAATATGGCGAGGGGTTAATAATACTAAAATTTGAAACCCGATTTCTAAAGGGTTAAAATTTATTCACACTTAACCACATGCAATTTTGATTTTCTTCTTTTAGTTGGTGGTTGTCAATTAATTTTATTATTTATTGTCGACTATCGAGTCTATTATTTTTGTATTTTTTTATCATTTCATATTTTAATAAGAAATTTTACATTTGTGGCACGCATTTCCTCTGTCTTTGTAACATATTTTTTCTTTAATTTTTGTGGTTCATTTCATCTGTCCTTGTGGCATGATTTCAGCATACCTTAACGGTCGGTTGGTGCTCGTACATATATCTTCACGACGCTATTATCTGATTATGATTCTATCGGTGGTCGTAGAAAGATGAATCCTCATTCGATTGATGGTTTGTTGTCGATGTAATCAGACCTGGGTACCGAAGCAATCTGCTTGATAGCTCGGTTCGCTCACCACTCCTTTTTCACCCCGTAAAGCGTCTCGTTTGGATAGAGACAAAAAGATTCATGAAGGTTTTTAAATTTTAGTATGCTAATTTTGATGGAAGTTTTTACTTTTATTTGCACCATTATAAGAGACTTTTAGTGGACTTGTTTTTTTTCTCTCTCTCTTGATGCATTGTATTGTATTACGTTTCATAGTGATTAATAAAATTCAAATGTCACTGTTCAAAAAAATTATTCACAATTATATTTTTTATTTAAATAATATACTATATTATTATATTAACATTTGATACACCAGTAATGTAAAATAATTCTATAAACAGTGTTTAGATGATGACAAGTATTCTATTATTTATTTTTAAAATTTTTAAATGTAGTTAACATCATTTTAATACTATTCATTCTTCCTAGTTCCCTTTACACAAAACATACAAACAATTGAGCTTAGATATGATATCCCACCATCATTTTAATAGTGCTATTGTGATGAATGTTTAAGAATGATCAAACATGTTTGCATGCCAATAGTACTATTTAAGGAGAAAAATATTAAATAAAAAAGCATAGCTTAGATTAAAAATTCCATGTTCATGTTCATGTACAAAATTTAGGTAAAGTCCAAATGCAATGCACACAAAGCAAAGAGAAATGGGAATTTGGTGGGTTGTGGTCTAAGTATATACACCCACATACAAAATCTAAGGCACCCATAAATCAATGCTTAGTGATAGTCTAATAAATGATTATTTTTGGGACATTGTCCCTTTGGAGATGTGAAACAAAGGGGACCATTGCCCTTAAATTATTGTCCATCCCAATGACCAAAAACTTTCCTATAATGAACTAAAATCCCATGTGGGGAAAAAGCCCACACTACCACCATCCCTAATAGTTTCTTTGCTACGTGCCAAAAACTCTACTATATCAACAAGTGTGGGCAATGATGGGGACCCTCTTTAGATTATTCTCATAAGTCCCAATGTTTTATTATCTTTGTGGTATTGAATGGTAAAACTAAAACCTTAGGAGCTTTAATTTTAACTCTCAAAATTTTACAATTTTATATTAATTTAAATAGACTTATGAATGCTTGAAGTTTTTGAATTTTTGAAAAAAATTTAATTAAGTCTCTAAATCTTTTTACACCTTATTAAGTCTCAAAGTTTTAACAATGCACAAACACTTTTGCAGACGAAGTTATTTAACCCGAGTCTCTTAACTATTTGATTAATTAATATTTGAACCTACATACCATACAAGTTTTTAGCGTCATATCCCATTAGACGAATTGCTAGTTACTAATATCTTGATTTCTTTTTTTAACTATCTATATTCAATTTATTGGTTGACTAATCCGTATCGAGTATTACAAATGCTCGTTATAAGAGTGACCATTCTAACCTAAATTGCTCCATTCATAACGTCATAATTTAAACCTCTGAACTTATTTAAGGGATGCATTGTCTCATCCACTAGATTAACCGATTATTAGTAATATTTGATTTTAAATCTAAAAATTTACTAAAAATCTTGGGTAGAGAGGGTCCCATTTCCCCTTGCCTCCCATGTGACAGACGGTACAATTGAGAAGGTGACCACCCATTGTGGAGGTGCCACGTGGAATGTTACCCATTTCAGGGGGTTTAATATCTATATTGTTAAAAAGGCTTTAGGGTGTCATTGATGTGACCGTTGACCAAACAGGGACCTAAAGGTTCGGCCTTTTTCGTAGAGCTTGTCCTATATAAGGTAATCCTCGGGGCTTGAGCTTTGCCCCAAAAAGTATTCATTATTTTGGCTTTTAGGGGATGGTTTTTAACACCTTGTTTGGTAGAGTAATTAGTACTTTTAGGGTTCAGATCCAAATCTATGAACACTTAAATCTTAGGCTTAACTATAAAATAAGTGCCCAATTATGTCTCTTTTTTACAATAGGTACTTAAAATATTGGGTAAAGTACACAGACAGTTATTGAACTTTGATAAAAAACAAAATGATAACTAAACTTTCAAAAATCACGAAGTAGCAATTAAACTTTAGATTTTGAAACAAAACGGTAACTGGAGCGTTAAACCCCGTTAACCCCTAACGGAAATCTGATTGGGTATGCCACATCCCCACCCAGTTTTCCACCTCATATCTAAAAAATAATAAAACTATATTCCACATCATATTTATAAATTAAAAATAAATCATTTTTAATCACGTTTAAAAAAATAAAACCCCCCAAATAACCAGTGTTAGTGTTAATCTCGTTTTTTTAAAACTCAAAGCATCTGATATCTTTTGAATTCTTCAACTGTTTTGAAGAAATCAAACCCATTCTCACAAATCAAATCTTTTATTTTTATTCCTTCTACAATTAAAATCGGTACTTTGTAAATGCAAAGGATTGTCGATAGTGAAACCTAATCGTCAGAGTAAGCAAAAGACTATGGATTACGGTAATGTTTCGTAAAACCCTAAACTAAGTAATTTTTAGGGATTTAGTATTTTCTGAGTTTAGAATCTTTTGTCCTATACATTTGGATTGTTATTATTCTAAGATTTTCTTGTTGTTTTTCTTTTATTTCGTTATTCTCACTTTTTGTCCATATTCCTCCTTTTTTGTTTAAAAACTATCGATAAAATTCGTAGATTAACTCGGTAATGAGACCACCATTGTTAAGTGGTAGTGGTAGGTAGTTGTGGACCACCATTGTCAGAGTAATCAAAATTCTCTCTCATACGCCCTATGCTATACACAGAAACTATTAGAATATTGCTTAGTTTTGAACATTATATTTGCATTTGTTGAAAATGTCTGTGGAATAACTTAACTTTCTACCAATTTCAGTTCCCAACAATTTCATTTTTCTTTACTGGAATGTGATCTTTTTAAGCAAGAAATTAACAAAAATAAACTTGATAGGAATAAGAATATTTGGTTTGAGTTGTGGGATAAACAAGTTATATGATACTGCTATATTTGTTTTGAGTTTGATAATGAATTTTGAAGTATATTTTTATGGTCTTAGTATAGAGATGTGGTCCAAAAGGTTAATTGATAACTGAATCTTAAATGTCATATGTGTGAAATGCTTGTAGGCTGATTCAGCAAAGAAATATGTGTGAAATACTTCTTTTTAATTTAATATTGTATATTTTTCCTTATATATCATATAATTTTTTAATGTTTAGCCATTTTTAATGTTCAATATGCGATGCACATAATTTTATTAGGTCTTAGTATAGAGAGATGTGGTCCATAAGTTATTTTTAGACATAATTTTATCCCAAATTACTTTTAGACATAAGTCATCATTTCTTAATGTTCAAGATGAGCTGCATGGTCTAAGTATTGTTTTTATAATATGAATGAGCATGTAAGTTTTTAATTCTCATATAGTTTTATAAGTGCTTTGGACTGCTAACTATTTGTCTATTTAGTTTATGTACTAATTTTTTGGATATTGTTTTTTAATATAAATGAGCATAAATATCTTATTGATGAGCATTTATTGTTTTTGTATGTCCTAATTCAGACTCATTTAGTATTGTAGTTCATTATGGTGGTAAGTTTGTCAGGAATAGGGGTTTAAAATTTACTAAGAAACAAAGCAAGCGTTATGATATGACCAGTAAAAATAAATGGTCAATGTTTGCCATATGTGTTATAGCTGATGACATTGGATTAAAAATTTGTTTAGAAATTTACTGGAAATCTGAAGTTGGGGCATCGAATGTGAATAATTTTCAGTTATTGAAGACTGATTCAGATGTAGTTGGCATGTTAGAGTCTATCTCAAATAATGATATTGTACACATTTATCTAATAGAAAAGGCTGATAAGAAAGTAGATGAAAGTGATGGTAAAGAACTTTATGAAGCAGAAGACCTTGCTGATGAAGAAGAGGTGGGAGAACTAAAAAATAATACTACAGTAAAAACTGAGGCAAATGATGCAACAATGGAAAAAGAAACCGAGGCAAATGATGCAACAACAACAAATGTTGATGCAGTACTAAATGATGCTAAAAATACAGTGGAAGAAGATGTAGTGGAAAAAGATGTATTTTCTAAACCAAGATGTGAAACAGATTCGGTTAAAGTTGAAGATGTAGTAGAAGAAGATGCAGATTCTAATGAAGCTGGAGGAGAAAATAAAATGAGTAAAGAGGAAGAAGATGCTGACTCATGATTTTTTGATAGTGAAGTTGATGTTGGTGAAGATGAAGTTGTTCAAGAGGATGTCTCCAACAGAGTGGTAAAGAACTTAGAGGGTTTATATGGTGATTGGAGAACACATCTAAATGAAAATGAGACTGATGGTGAAGGTTCAGACTCCTTTCATAGTGTACACGGGTCTGACAGTGATGGTCCAACATGGCCAGAGTTTAACACAAAATGTGATATGAAGAACCCTAAGTTTAAGGTGGGTTTATTGTTTCCTAACAAAGGCATATTGAAAGAGGTTGTAAAGCAATATAGGAAAAAAAATAATTATTTTCTAATTTTTGACATAAATGACAAAAGAAGACTTCGAGCAATTTGTAAAGATGTTACATGTCCTTGGAGTATATGGGCTTCAAAAATAGATGCTGACAGTGATACCTTTCAGATTAAGACATTCAATGATGTGCATACATGTGCCAAAATGATGAAGAATCCAAATATCACTTCTAAGTTCATTGCAAAGACTTACCTGCACAAATGGCAAGCTGATAGAAACTATGGTCTTATCTCATTGAAGGCCGATGTTGAAAAAGATTTTGTGGCCCTTTTGAATGAAACCAAATGTATCAGGGCTAGGAAACTTGCCCTAAAAATGATAGATGAAAGTTACAATGACCAGTTCAAAAAGTTGTACGATTACCTAGGAGTGCTTAGGGAGACTAATCCTGGAACAACCACCATTTTTCATGTAACCTCCTCGCCCCGGTCTGGCCGGATGACCGGTCCGAGTGGGCCACACGGGGAAAACCGAGTGAAACCCGTTAAAGTTTCTCCTCGGTTAGCAACCCTATATATTTTTTATTTTAATCTTGTCTAGAGGATGGTTAAACCCTAAGTGATTCACAACAGCAGAAACATACAAGGAAAACACATTCGAACCCCGACCATGCATAAACAGTCCATTTTTAAGCTTACATGGCAGGCAGTATCGATACCCTTGCCAGGAATTCAGCAAAACGATACAAGAATCGACTCTAAAAGCATTTTGAGACTTCCCTATCCACACTCAGACATACATACAACACCTATCAACCAAAATCTAAGCATACGAGGCATCCAACATGAACAAACATCGTTCAGCCGAGGAATTCACGCATTCATTCAAAAAGGACATACATAGCATATGTGAGTTTCATGCCTTAGCAAACAAACATAAAACATTCATATAAGGCAATCTAAATATGGTTTTACAAGCCAAGCATGACATCCAAAAGCCAAAGCAACACAAGCATCCAAAAACATGGCTATAAGCCTCCCAAACAAACACTTAGGCATCAACATAAATATGGTTTACAAATCCATCAACATAAGGCATTAACAACTTAAAGCCAACACAAAGGAGTCTAGATACACGCTCCTAAAACGCGTAGCATTTCCCATTGCTAAACTACTACATTATTTAATAAACCATACTTGAGCGAACTACCACACGCTTGGACGCCCTTTTCTTGCTCCTTGCTAACTCCGAGCTAAAGATCTGCATTGTCGAAAAAAAAGAGAGCATGAGCATAAAGCTTGGTGAGCGGAGCTAAAAAATATAACAACGACAATGCAGGGTTCAAAGCTCTCTTTAAAAATAAAGGTCAACACATACAATTCATCCAACGACCAAACCTTATACTAACATACAAGTCCAACCAAAAGACAACAATATAAATAATTATCATGGCATCACACTTCATGGTATGCATAAAGGCATGATCCTAGATTAAAGCAAAACCACAAAAAGAGAATGATATAGTGAGACACAACATGAACAATACATGGTATGCACAAGAATAACCAAAACACACACGGTGGGACTACACATCACCGTTTCGACTAGTAGTTTTCCAATGGGACTACACATCAAAGTACTCTTCTACTAGTCACTACCGGTGGGACTGCACATCACCGGAGTCTTATACCATTCACTATCGGCGAGACTACACATCACCGAAGCAACGACAACCATCACGTGAGGTTCGATACCGACCATGCAACACGATATACAATCACCATCATGCGACATGTACTCACTATATCATGCACAACCAAAATAAGTTGTAACAAAATCCACAACTAGGCACCAACTTACTACTTACAATCTTACCAACCACAAATGGTCTTATTCACCATTTTCGTGCACAACCTGCACCAACTTACACATATCTTACAAGGCATATCAACAACACCATAAATACCATCACACACGATCAACGATATAATAATAAGCAACATGCTTCCTCCCAAAATATTGGAATTTCATGCATAACAATTTATCACCACAAGTAAAGAAAACAAACGGTAAAAGGGGAAATTAAAGAGGCGATTCACATCAACTTACTCTTGAGTTTAAATTGACTTTTCAAGCTCAATCTAAACCCTTTCAAAACCATCTTTGAACCAAAATGATACTTGAAAACATTTTCTCATCCACATGCTTGAACCAACATTTGAAAATCAAGTTAAAACATTAACCACTCACCTTACTTCCTTAAGCAAACCAAGCAAAGCCGACTCAAGCCTCCTTAACTTTCAGATTCGATCCCGAAGCCTCACCAACACAAATCCTTACTTCTAATCATCCCAACACAATCAAATTAACCTCAAATCAGTCCACAAAACAATGTAGCAAACCCGGAACACAACCCAAGCACAAAACACATATTTTTCGAGCTAAGGACAACCCCAAAATGCCATTCCCGAGCAGCCCTTATGCACAGTCCAAAACCGACGATTCCCACACTTAAACTACTCCCAAAAGCTTCCAAAACAACCCTTATACATATCCTAACCATCATCCCACAAATTCTCACACAAAACACCCCCAAAACTCAACATTTCAACTCTCTAAAACCTCCATAAAACCTAATTTCGGGAAACACCATAAAACCATGTAAAAATCGGATATGTTAAACCTTATAGATAGTAAACAACTCATATAAAATTAATAAATCAAAAGCTTTAGTTTAAGACAACAAAGATGGCATTTTTAATCTAAACTTTCAAAACACCAAAATGTAAAAACCACAAGCTTTATGAAAATTAATGGTACCAACATGTAGAGGGAAGGGATGACAAGTCAAAAACGGTTTTACCTTTGAAAAATCTCCAACAATGAGCAAGGAAGATGATGGAATAGTGGTTCCAATGGAGTGAGAGGTTTTGTCATTGAAATTTTGAAGAAGGGGGGAGAAGATGAGTTAAATGGGGGTTTTAAAATAAAATGAGCGTTTATTTTCCAAAACCCAATATTTACAAGAGTGCCATTAATGAAAAATGGTCTTCTTCTACTGTTCCAAAATCCATGAAACTTTGGGTTCTTATTTAATTTAAAATTGGGTCCAACATATTAAATGAATTTTTAAAACGAAAGGAAAACCCGTAACATTATTTTAATATTATTTTCACCCGACCCCCAAACCCAGGTGTTACAACTCTCCCCCACTTAAGGAAATTTCGTCCCTGAAATTTATCGGATAGGAAGAGTCACTGAAACTGCTTCTTCACACTTCCCTTTCCTTCTCACCACAACATTTTACCCAACTCGAAAGACTTGCCACACAACATTAGCTATCTGATGCTAAGATTCTCGACAGGTCCTTCCATGTATGAAAATTTTAAACTCAACTCAATCTTTTCAACAACATAACACGGGACAGATCTGAATCATACTTCCGAATCATAGATACACAAAACATATTACGAATCCCCTCTCTAACTCTGGTGGTAACCGCAACAAATAAACAACAGAACTAGCCTGATTCACAATCTCATACATCACTGTTTGAATACTTGACCTATAACTTTCTCTGACTGACCATCTGACTTCAACAGGTAACTAAACACTATGCAGACGTCTTAATAAATAATCTAGTTGAAATCTCGAATCTCTATTACTCACTTCCATTAAGAACCTTCCACGGATGTAACAAACTAGAAGGAAAACTGATGCTCGGTCTTGACACACTGGCAAACTACACACTTACTCTCATGCTGAACCGCATCATCCATCAACTCAATCCAGAAGTACTCATCTTCAACCCACAATGCATCTTCATACTACTCAGATGCAATACAATGAACTGTCACGTGCTTCGGTCAAAACAATACGTCTTAGAACACTATGTCAATCGGCACAACTATTCTGTCTCTGAAATGCAAAACTCTATCATCTCTGAAATTGAAATCTGAAGGTCTTCCTTCTGCTATGTCTTGAATGTGAGGTGCCAAGAACCTGTCTTGCAACTGTTTCTCTTCAAGTATCTGACTCAGAGTAGGTTTAACATAAAACTCGGCCACAAAACTACTATCATTCGATAAACTGAATCCGACAAATACAGCTCGCAACTCAACTACTAATCTAACAACAAATATAACTCGGAACATCGGTTACTACATTAACTCTATTCGGATGGTACTCAATCTCGAGATTACGGTCTTCAAGCAATTCTAACAACTCATGTTGTTCAAGTTTCAACCCTTCCTAAGTCGTCTAATATTTCAAGTTCTGATGTTAAATGTATATACTGTGTATTTCTTATTATACAAGCTTTGTCTCTAAGTCTTCGAAGCAAATACAACTGTAATTAACTCTATGTCTCGTGTCGGATAATTCTTTTTATGTACTTTCTACTGTCTCGATGAATAGGCCACAATCTTCTGTCTTGCATAAGCACACAACCTAACCCTACATGTAACACATCACTATGGTTCACAAATTCTTTCCCTGATATAGGCTGGACCAAGGTCGAAGCTTCCATCAAAGTTTCTTTCGGTTTCTCAAGGGCTCATTTTTTTCTCGCATCTAACCACACAAACTGAACATTCTTCTATAACAATCTGTCAAATGAGCAGTTATCTTCAAAAGATCACTTACAAACCTCCGATAGTAACAATGCCAGACCTAGGAATTATAGATACCTGTCACTGTCTTCGGTTTCTTCCAACTCACATCTTCTTCTGCCTACTTAGGATTTACTCTAATACACTCGACTGATCTACATGCCCTAGGAGAACATCTTCCTTGACTCGGAGTTCACGTTTGCTCAACTTGGCATACAACTGATTCTCTAATAGGATCTACAACACCAACTCCAAAGCTTGCCATGGTCTTCTTTGGTGCGTGAATATACCCATGTATCATCTAGGAGGACTACTACAACTGATCAAGGAACTCAGGAAGTATTCTGCTCAACATTTCTATAAAAGTAGCTAACACACTAGTCAAACGAAATGGCATAACTCGGAACTCAAGGCGACCACATCTTGCCCCGAAAGCTGTCTTCGGTACTTCAACTTCTCTCACTTTCAACTGGTAGTAATCGGATATCAAATTAATCTTGAAAAGATTGGAGCACACCCCAACTGATCAACAATTCACTGACGTTCGGAAATGGATACTACTAATTCACTGTCACTTGTTTCAACTACCTGAAATTTAAACACATTCTCGTATTGTCTTCTCTCTTCTTCACAATTTGCACTGTAATACACTAAGATGGTGTACTAGGCATAATGAATCTAAGGTCTAACAAATCTCGAAGTTGATTCTTCAACACTCTCAATTCTTTCGGGAACAATAAGGTACAGAGCAAACAAAACAGGAGCAAACTCGGAGACGATCTCAAAAACAAACTCTTTTTCCCTATCAAGAGACAAACCGGGCAATTCTTGTAACCCCCTCGTCCCGGTCTGGCCGAATGACCGGTCCGAGTGGGCCACACAGGGAAAACCGAGCGAAAACTCCCTAAGGAATTCCCCCTCAGTTAGCAACCCTATTTTTTTTCCATTTTAAAAATCTTGTCTAGATGGATATTAAACCCTAAGTGTTCATACAGCGGAACAACATGAACGAATCAATCGAACGAACTCAACAATCATAATTCAGCCTATTTTAAAACTTAACTGCAGGTGTATCGATATACCTAAGGGATGTATCGATACACCTAAGGGGTGTATCGATACCCCTTGACCAAGTCAACTGGTCCAAGTCAACTTGTGGAGACCGTATCGATACACCTAGGAGTGTATCGATACCCTCCCCAATTGTTGACTTTCCACGGTCAACGCTAAGGAGACCGTATCGATACGCATGAAGGCCCGTACCGATACGGAACTGGACAATAGCTCCAGTAGCGAAAATAGTATCGATACACCTCTCAAGTGTATCGATACACGAGGCTTGAACAAGAAGGTGGTATCGATACCTTACCAACCGTATCGATACCCATGCACAGCAAAAACCTCCAAACTCAGCAAAAACGATCAAGACTCGATTCTAAATGCAATTTAGGACCCTCCTAGACCCCAACAAGCATTCATACATCATTTACATACCACTTCACAGCCATACAAGCATCCAACATGTGCATGCATCAAAGGAGCATGCAATTGAATCAAGATGACACTTAAACCTCCAAAACTCATACTTCAACATTCAACATAAGGCAAACTCAAAGACACTTAACCAACATTCAAGATAAGCAATTTAGGCATGGATTACAACTCAAACATGGCATCACAAGCCATACAAAAGCAACATAACATGGAGTCTAAACATGCTCCTAGCAACCAACAACTATCCAACAAAACCATACATGTCTAACATTAAAAATCCATACTTGATGAACTCAAGCCAAAAACCACACTTGGAGGCCCTCCGCTTGCCCGAGCAACCCACGAACTAAGGATCTGCAATGTTGAACAAAGAGAGCGTAAGCAATGATGCTTAGTGAGGGTAAGCTCTAAAAACAAACCTCAACATTGCAGGGTCCGAGCACGATCTAGCCAAGGCATTACACCAAAATACCAAGGATACACAAGAGCCATAAGATAAGGTGCATGAGCAATATACGAGTAAATGTCATGATCAACAAGCTCTAAATCCTCAACACAAGTGGTCACATCAACATCCAAATAAAGATCATTAATCTCAACACATTGATACATTTATCATCCAACATTGGCACCTAGCTATGACCCGAATACGCGGATAGACACGTTGGAACTCACATCCAACAACCACATTACCTCACGGTGGGATTACACTCCTCACCGGCCTCGCGGAGGGGATTCCACTCATCCTCACGCCTCGTCGATGGGATTCCACTCATCACCGACTATATTTAAATACAATTTCCGGGCGAACCCGTACTGCTCCTTGGTGACTCAACGCCACCAAGGCCACGCGCGACTTTAGACTCATGTGTACACACTAACATCCTAATGATCGATCATTTGTATTCAAGTATACTAGTGCCAACATTTACTCATTTCACATTACTCATTTCAATCACTTTCGTGCTTAGCACGTACTCACCAACAACCACCATTATGCATATCTCAAGCATCACAAGTCATATCTCATCTCACATGTATAATACAATATACATAAGCATTGACATCACATTTTATACGAGACATACATAACCACATAAATGAGTTCATCCAAGGGCTCTAGATCAAGCTTAGGATTAGGCTACCACCCTAATCCTAACTCTAGGTGGGTCTACCAAGCCCAACCTAGTCCATATGCTCGAAGCAACTATTTTAAAACCATATAAAACAATTTACCACTCACCTAAGCTTCCAAGCTCAACGACCAAACAAGCAATCACCTTCAATTTTCCGGATTCACTTTCGATGCTTCACCGATGCCCAAACTTGATTCTAATCAATCCCAAATACAAACAAAACATTCGCAATCAATAACTCATCATCGGAACTAACCCGGATTAACATTATCAAGCATCCAACACTCAAAATCAACCCCAAAACAGAATTTTCGAGCAACCCCTAACACCCACTGAAATCTTCCATTTCAAGCACCCAAACAAGCATCAATTTCACCCAAAATGATCCTCATATATCATTCTACCTACAGCCCCCATAAACCCACATTAAACAACCCCAAAACCCACTTTAAAACCCTCCAAAAACCCCCTTGAAACCCAAATCCGAAAATTGCTCAAAACCATTTGAAATTCACATATGTTATACCATTTGACCTCTATATATCATAACTAAACATATTAAATCAACACATTTACTTTAACAACATAAAGCTTTCATTTTTAATCCAAACTTCCATAAATTCCATTTTCTAAAACCTCTATGAAAATGAAAATAGAAGGTACTTTTAAAGAGGGGAAGATGAGGGGAAGTCAAAAACATCCTTACCTTTCAAAACGGAGTTGAAATGAGAGAGCTTTGGGATGGAATAGTGGATTGAAGAGGGGGGCTCTTTTCACGTTAGAGAAGAAGATGAATAGTGGGAAAATAGGAAGAAATGGGTGTTTTAATTGTTTGTTTAAATTTAAAAGCTAATAGACCATATTGCCCTTAATGAAATGGGGTATTCACAAGGGCACACCCTCTATGGCTATTTGGGGTTAAATTGCAAAACATAGTCAATCATTAAATTAATTAATTTGAAAACAAAACTTGAGCCATTAAGTAATTTATAAAACCGAGCCCAAATAATATTAAAATATTATTTTCACCTAACCCCTAAACCCGGGTGTTACAACTCTCCCCCACTTAAGGAATTTCGTCCCCGAAATTACCTGGTGGAAACAAATAAGGAAACTGCTCTACCATATCTGCTTTCCTCTCCCACGTGGCCTCTTCCACACCTCTGTGTCTCCACAACACCTTGACCAACTCTATGGTCTTGCCACGCAACACTTTGCTATCAGAAGCAAGTATCTCAACGGGTTCTTTATTATAGGACAAATCCGGATTTAACTCTATTTCCTCAACGAGCATCACATGAGAAGGATCCGATCTATACCTCCTAAGCATAGATACATGGAAGACATCATGGATCTTTTCTAACTTCGAAGGTAACCTCAAGCGATAAGCTACAGGCCCAATCCGCTCAACTCTCTCATACGGACCAAAGAACCTCGGACTCAATTTGCCCTTCCGGCCAAATCTCATCACCTTCTTCCACGGAGATACTTTCAGAAACACTTTCTCACCCACTGAGTACTCAATCTCTTTCCTCTTCAAATCTGCATAAGACTTCTGACGATCGGAAGCTGCTTTCAAACGGTCACAAATCAACTTCACTTTTTCAGTAGTTCCCTTAAGCAAGTCTGGCATAGGTAACAATCTCTGACCTGTCTCAGCCCAACAAATCGGAGTCCTACATCGTCTACCATACAAAGCCTCATACGGTGCCATCTGGATGCTAGACTGATAGCTGTTGTTGTAAGCAAACTCAACCAACGGTAAGTGCTTCTCCCAAGAACCCTGAAAATCAATCACACAACAACGAAGCATATCCTCAAGAATCTGTATCACTCGCTTTGACTGCCCATCGGACTGCGGATGATAAGATGTGCTGAAATGCAACCGGCTACCCAAAGCACCATGTAAGCAACCCCAAAACCTCGAAGTAAATCTAGGATCCCTATCTGAAACAATAGACTTCGGAACTCCATGAAGTCTCACAATCTCACGGATGTACAAGTTTGCCAACTTGTCTAAGGAATCCGTAGTGTTCACTGCTAAGAAGTGAGCACACTTAGTGAACCTATCAACAATCACCCAAACTGAGTTCTTCTTCGAAGGAGACAAAGGCAACCCTGAAACAAAATCCATGATGATCCTCTCCCATTTCCATTCCGGAATCTTCAAAGGCTGTAGCAAACCTGAAGGAACCTGATGTTCTGCCTTCACTCTCTAACAAACCATGCAACGGCTCACATACTCGGCTACATCTCCCTTCAAACCAACCCAGAAGTAATCATTCTTCAAATCTCGGTACATTTTGGTACTACCCGGATGTATAGAAAAGGGACTCGAATGTGCTTCACTCAGAATCTGACGTCTCAACTCAACATCTTCTGGTACAACAATTCTATCCCTAAAGCACAACAAGCTCTCACCACTGAAATTATACTCAGTCGGTCTTCCTTCGGTTATGTCCTGAACATGAGGAACTAGGTTCGCATCTTGCAACTGCTTCTCTCTAATCGACTGAACCAAAGAAGGCTTCACTTGCAACTCGGTGATCAAACCACCATCATCGGACACACTCAATCTAGCAAACATAGCTCTCAACTCAACGGCCACTTTTCTACTCAAAGCATCGGCTACTACATTTGCTTTACCCGGATGGTACTCAATGGTCAAATCATAATCCTTTAACAACTCTAGCCATCTTCTCTGTCTCAAGTTCAACTCTTTCTGTGCCATCAAGTACTTCAAGCTCTTGTGATCGGTGTAAACAACACACTTCTCACCATACAAGTAATGACGCCAAATCTTCAATGCAAACACCACTGCGGCTAGCTCTATGTCATGAGTAGGATAGTTCTTCTCATGAATCTTCAACTGTCTGGAAGCATGAGCAACAACTCTCCTATCCTGCATCAAAACACATCCTAAGCCTACGTAGGAAGCATCACTGTAAATCACAAACTCCTTACCTGAAACAGGTTGCACTAGCACTGGAGCATTTGTCAAAGCTTCTTTCAATTTTTCAAAGGCATTCTGTCTTGCATCTGGCCATTCAAACTTGACTCCCTTTTGCAACAACTTAGTCAAAGGAGCAGCTACTCTAGAGAAGCCATCAACAAATCTCCTATAGTAACCGGCTAATCCTAGGAAACTCCTGATCTCGGTCACGGACTTAGGTTGTTTCCACTCAACAATAGCCTCTATCTTCGATGGATCAACTCGAATGCCTTCGGCCGAAACAACATGGCCAAGAAATACAACCTCTCGAATCCAGAACTCACATTTACTAAGCTTCGCATACAACTGATTGCTCAACAATCTTTGTAAGACAAATCTCAAGTGCTCATCATGCTCTTCTTCTGTCTTCGAATACACAAGTATATCATCAAGGAAGACAACTACGAAACGGTCTAGATAGTCTTTGAAAATTCTGTTCATCATGTCCATGAATGCTGCTGGTGCATTTGTGAGCCCAAATGGCATCACAAGAAACTCATAATGACCATATCTAGTCCTAAAAGCTGTCTTTGGGACATCACACTTTCTCACCTTCAACTGATAGTACCCGGATCTCAAATCTATCTTCGAGAACACTGAAGCACCTCTCAACTGATCAAACAAATCATCTATACGAGGCAACGAATACTTGTTCTACACAGTCAACTGGTTCAACTGTCTATAGTCAATACACATGCGCATGCTACCATCTTTCTTTTTCACAAACAACACTGGAGCACCCCACGGAGAACTACTAGGCCTAATGAAACCACGGTCTAATAATTCTTGCAACTGACTCTTCAATTCTTTCAACTCTTTCGGAGCCATACGATACGAAGCTATCGAAACTGGGCTAGACCCTGGAAATGTCTCAATCACAAACTCAACATCTCTGTCAGGAGGCAAACCGGCAACTCTTCAGGAAACACATCTGGAAAGTCACACATTGTTCTGATATCTTTCGGTCTAGCTTCACTCATATCTGGATTCATAACATAAGCTAAATAAGCCCCACATCCAGAGTCCATCAACCTATGAGCCTCTAAAGCTGACACCACATTAGACAAGAACTTAATGTTCTCGCCCACTACCACTACCTCGTAGTCATCAGAAAGCTTCAAGGAAATTCTCTTTGTCTCAAAATCCACACTAGCCCGATGCTCAACCAACCAATCCATACCCAATATAATATCAAAACCGTAGAAAGGAAGTTCCATCATATCAACTGAAAATACATGACCCTGAATCTTCAGTGGACACCTCCTATACATACGTCTAACCACAACTGTCTCACCAAAAGAACTAGTAACATGCATACCTACATCTAAGATCTCAACAGGGATATCTAACTTCTGTGCATGCTCACTCAAAATGTAGGAATGCGTAGAACCCGAATCAACCAAAGAAAGCAAAGATATAGACTGTAACTCAAAATTACCTGCTATCACATCAGTGTCGTTCCCGGCCTCTCTCTGAGCATAGACCCTCGCTGGTCCTCCCGCCTCTGGCTGTACCGCCACAACATGAGCAAGGTTCCTCTGAGCATCTACCCTAGGTGCATCAGCCCTAGGCTGGAAGTAGCCACGACCGCGCCCACGGCCTCTCTGAAAATCATTAGCTCTCGCAGGAGCCTGAGCAATGTTCGGTGCCTGAGCCGCCTGATGCGGACAATCCCTCCTAAAGTGCTCCCTCGAACCACAGTTCCAACAAGCATGGAAGTTACCCCAACACTCACCAGCATGCTGTCTCCCACAGCGGGTACACTCGGGCAAACGCCCTCCTCCTCTATGGCCCTGATGGCCCCTACCATGGTGGCCACCGCCACGCCTATGGTCAAACTGATGTCCGCCACCTCTGTGCCTCTTAGCATCTCTACCATCAAAGCTGTTGTGCCTCTTACCGGAACCAGATCCCCCAGAACGCTTGGCCAGCCCCAAGCTGTGCTCAATGTCCTTGGCTCTAGCAACCAAGACATCAAAGTCAGAATAATTAGAAGCTAAGGTATACCTCTTAACTTCCTCATGAAGTCCGTATCTAAAACGATCACATCGAGCCCTCTCTGTAGGCACTAACTCCGGAGCATACTGACTCAGACGAACGAAACGAATCTCATAATCAGTCATAGAAGCATCTCCCTGAGTGAGAGCCATGAACTCTCTCTTCTTCTCATCTAGGTACCTCGGTCCCAAGTACCTCTTCCGGAAAGCAGACTCAAAGAACTCCCAATCAATCTCTGTCTCTGGAACCCCGGTAGTAATGGTGACCCACCAAGTGTAGGCATCACCCTGAAGCAATGAGATCACACAACCCAACCTACGTGCGCCCGCACAACCCATCTGAGCCAAGATACGAACTGTCTTCTCCAACCATAACTCCGACCTCTCCGGAGTAGATCCTCTAAACTCCTCGGCCCCCAAGCTACGGAGCCTCTCCAAAGGTAGACTAGCATCGTCACACCTAGGCTGAGCTGCAGCCTGAGCTCCTGCAACTGCGGCCTGAAATGCTCCCGCTATCGCTTGCACTAGCGGAGTCATGTCAATTCCAACTGGACCTTCGCCTCCTTGGCCACCTTGAGGTCCATCTCCTCCGGCTCCATCCTCGCCCCCAACTCCAGGTGGAGGAGGTGGTGGTGGTGGAGGTGGTGAAGGAGCGCCAACTCCCGCAGCCACCGACCCTTCTAGGTGAGCCTCCACACCAACTGCCGGCTCAACAGGAGCCGCAACCCGTGGTTCCTGACGAACCACCCTCGGCCTACCTCTCGGTCTAGACATCGCCTCACAGATATCAACTACAACCACAATAACAAAACATACAAGCTGGGTTAGCAAGACAAGGCTTCAAAGTGTTCAAGTACGTTCCCTCACTTAAAATCATTTTTCCAATGTAATAGTAGCAATGGGACCCACACACACATGCTTTAAAATAAAACAATCAACATACTTGTCACTCAAGCAATCATTCTTGCAAAACAAGCAAACACCGTGTTATTCGATTTAAAAACTTAAACTTACCTCACTTACCTGCCCAAGGTCTCGGTAACCTTAGGCTCTGATACCAACAAGTGTAACCCCCTCGTCCCGGTCTGGCCGAATGACCGGTCCGAGTGGGCCACACGGGGAAAACCGAGCGAAAACTCCCTAAGGAATTCCCCCTCGGTTAGCAACCCTATTTTTTTCCATTTTAAAAATCTTGTCTAGATGGATATTAAACCCTAAGTGTTCATACAGCGGAACAACATGAACGAATCAATCGAACGAACTCAACAATCATAATTCAGCCCATTTTAAAACTTAATTGCAGGTGTATCAATACACCTAAGGGGTGTATCGATACCCCTTGGCCAAGTCAACTGGTCCAAGTCAACTTGTGGAGACCGTATCGATACACCTAGGAGTGTATCGATACCCTCCCTAATTGTTGACTTTCCACGGTCAACGCTAAGGAGACCGTATCGATACGCATGAAGGCCCGTACCGATACGGAACTGGACAATAGCTCCAGTAGCGAAAATAGTATCGATACACCTCTCAAGTGTATCGATACACGAGGCTTGAACAAGAAGGTGGTATCGATACCATACCAACCGTATCGATACCCCTGCACAGCAAAAACCTCCAAACTCAGCAAAAACGATCAAGACTCGATTCTAAATGCAATTTAGGACCCTCCTAGACCCCAACAAGCATTCATACATCATTTACATACCACTTCACAGCCATACAAGCATCCAACATGTGCATGCATCAAAGGAGCATGCAATTGAATCAAGATGACACTTAAACCTCCAAAACTCATACTTCAACATTCAACATAAGGCAAACTCAAAGACACTTAACCAACATTCAAGATAAGCAATTTAGGCATGGATTACAACTCAAACATGGCATCACAAGCCATACAAAAGCAACATAACATGGAGTCTAAACATGCTCCTAGCAACCAACAACTATCCAACAAAACCATACATGTCTAACATTAAAAATCCATACTTGATGAACTCAAGCCAAAAACCACACTTGGAGGCCCTCCGTTTGCCCGAGCAACCCACGAACTAAGGATCTGCAATGTTGAACAAAGAGAGCGTAAGCAATGATGCTTAGTGAGGGTAAGCTCTAAAAACAAACCTCAACATTGCAGGGTCCGAGCACGATCTAGCCAAGGCATTACACCAAAATACCAAGGATACACAAGAGTCATAAGATAAGGTGCATGAGCAATATACGAGTAAATGTCATGATCAACAAGCTCTAAATCCTCAACACAAGTGGTCACATCAACATCCAAATAAAGATCATTAATCTCAACACATTGATACATTTATCATCCAACATTGGCACCTAGCTATGACCCGAATACGCGGATAGACACGTTGGAACTCACATCCAACAACCACATTACCTCACAGTGGGATTACACTCATCACCGGCCTCGCGGAGGGGATTCCACTCATCCTCACGCCTCGTCGATGGGATTCCACTCATCACCGACTATATTTAAATACAATTTCCGGGCGAACCCGTACTCCTCCTTGGTGACTCAACGCCACCAAGGCCACGCGCGACTTTAGACTCATGTGTACACACTAACATCCTAATGATCGATCATTTGTATTCAAGTATACTAGTGCCAACATTTACTCATTTCACATTACTCATTTCAATCACTTTCGTGCTTAGCACGTACTCACCAACAACCACCATCATGCATGTCTCAAGCATCACAAGTCATATCTCATCTCACATGTATAATACAATATACATAAGCATTCACATCACATTTTATACGAGACATACATAAGCACATAAATGAGTTCATCTAAGGGCTCTAGATCAAGCTTAGGATTAGGCTACCACCCTAATCCTAACTCTAGGTGGGTCTACCAAGCCCAACCTAGTCCATATGCTCGAACCAACTATTTTAAAACCATATAAAACAATTTACCACTCACCTAAGCTTCCAAGCTCAATGACCAAGCAAGCAATCACCTTCAATTTTCCGGATTCACTTCCGATGCTTCACCGATGCCCAAACTTGATTCTAATCAATCCCAAATACAAACAAAACATTCGCAATCAATAACGCATCATCGGAACTAACCCGGATTAACATTATCAAGCATCCAACACTCAAAATCAACCCCAAAACAGAATTTTCGAGCAACCCCTAACACCCACTGAAATCTTCCATTTCAAGCACCCAAACAAGCATCAATTTCACCCAAAATGATCCTCATATATCATACTACCTACAGCCCCCATAAACCCACATTAAACAACCCCAAAACCCACTTTAAAACCCTCCAAAAACCCCCTTGAAACCCAAATCCGAAAATTGCTCAAAACCATTTGAAATTCACATATGTTATACCATTTGACCTCTATATATCATAACTAAACATATTAAATCAACACATTTACTTTAACAACATAAAGCTTTCATTTTTAATCCAAACTTCCATAAATTCCATTTTCTAAAACCTCTATGAAAATGAAAATAGAAGGTACTTTTAAAGAGGGGAAGATGAGGGGAAGTCAAAAACATCCTTACCTTTCAAAACAGAGTTGAAATGAGATAGCTTTGGGAAGGAATAGTAGATTGAAGAGGGGGGCTCCTTTCACGTTAGAGAAGAAGATGAATAGTGGGAAAATAGGAAGAAATGTGTGTTTTAATTGTTTGTTTAAATTTAAATGCTAATAGACCATATTGCTCTTAATGAAATGGGGGTATTCACAAGGGCACGCCCTCTATGGCTATTTGGGGTTAAATTGCAAAACATAGTCAATCATTAAATTAATTAATTTGAAAACAAAACTTGAGTCATTAAGTAATTTATAAAACCGAGCCCAAATAATATTAAAATATTATCTTCACCTAACCCCTAAACTCGGGTGTTACAATTCTTCCAAACACCTCTAGGATAAACACAACCTATTCTAACATTCTGCGGTCTGATCCTCATTCAAAAATCAAATCCATCACATTTGCTAGGCAAGCCTGTCAACCAAACTCAATCAATCTTTAACCTCTAAAGCTAGATCAACATTCGATACGGAATCCACATTCCCACCTACCATTACAATCTCATAGTCATCCGCAAGCTTTAAGAAAACTCCCATTGTCTCAAAGTCTACCCTAACTCTATGTTCTACAAGCCAATCCATGCACAGTTTCACATCAAAACCGTAAAAAGGAAATTTCATCGCATCTACTGGAAACACGTGCTCCTGAACCATCAACAAACATCTTCCGTACATCCTACCGACCACAATCGTATCCTCGAAGGAGCTAGTAACACTAACACCTACCTTTAGTACATCACAAGGTAGATTCAACAACCTCGCATGCTCACTCAAAATACACGGACGCGTAGATCCGGAATTAATCAGAAAAACAAGCTTAATGGCTGTATCGAGGAACTACTTGCTATAACATCGACATCATTCTGAAGCCAACTCATAGGTTTTCTCTTCTTTTACTAACTCTTATTAGGATCGGTCACATTGTTCTTTCTCGACAGAAACCATCTCATATGCATATTGACCCAAACAGACAAATTGCACTCCAAACTCTGGTACGATCATATTGCCCTGAACTAAAGCGATGAACTCTCTCATCATTCACATTCTCAGAAACCTTAGATTTATGATTACCAACTCCAGGCCCACGCCTCGGTCTCATATTTGCCAAAGGCAACAATACAACAATAAACAAAACACACATGCAAGAATATTTAGGGTTAGCAAGAGCAATGGTCCAATGTGCTCAAGTATATTCCTTTACAAAAATCTTGTCAAATAAGTAATAGTAGCAATGGGAACACGACACTACGTTTCAACACAACTATCATGCTAACACATGCTTTCAAACACCGCGCGAACAATCAAGCAACAAGCATGCATGGCAAAACATTCACCGAGACATAACAACAACATAACACTTCAAACTTACCTCACTTACCTACCTGAGGTCTCAGAAACCTCAGGCTCTAATACCACCAAATGTAACCCACTCGTCCTGGTCTGGACGGATGACCGGCTCGAGTAGGCTACACGGGGAAAACCGAAGTGAAACCCGTTAAGGCTCCCCTTCAGTTAGCAACCCTATTTTTTTCTTTATCTTTTCTAGATGCCTTTATTAAACCTATGTGTTAGGACACGCAACGAACAAACACGGATACAAAACCCATAAGACATGCAATTAAACAACCAAATTTTCCTTTTTAAGCAGGCCGTATCGATACACCTACAGAGGGTATCGGTACGCCTTGACCAAGGTCAACATCCTTCAGTCAACACAGGAAGACCGTATCGATACAGCCCTTGAGCGTATCGATAGGCCCTTCTCGATCAACATCTCGTGGTCAACGAGATAAGCCCGTACCGATACGCTTAGAGCCCGTATCGATACGCCAAAGCCTCACCAATTTCTCAGATTTCCAGTGAGCTTTGAGCGTACCGATACGCCCCCGTGTATTGATACACCAAGCCAAAACTGAGTTCGGGAGGGCAAACCGTATCGATATGGCCCTCAGGCGTATCGATACGCCCTACTCTGCAAGGCCTCAAAATTCAGCAAAACGATACAAGAATTGACTCTAAAAGCATTTTGAGACTTCCCTATCCACACTCAGACATACATACAACACCTATCAACCAAAATCTAAGCATACGAGGCATCCAACATGAACAAACATCGTTCAGCCGAGGAATTCATGCATTCATTCAAAAAGGACATACATAGCATATGTGAGTTTCATGCCTTAGCAAACAAACATAAAACATTCATATAAGGCAATCTAAACATGGTTTTACAAGCCAAGCATGACATCCAAAAGCCAAAGCAACACAAGCATCCAAAAACATGGCTATAAGCCTCCCAAACAAACACTTAGGTATCAACATAAACATGGTTTACAAATCCATCAACATAAGGCGTTAACAACTTAAAGCCAACACAAAGGAGTCTAGATACACGCTCCTAAAACACGTAGCATTTCTCATTGCTAAACTACTACATTATTTAATAAACCATACTTGGGCAAACTACCACACGCTTGGACGCCCTTTTCTTGCTCCTTGCTAACTCCGAGCTAAAGATCTGCATTGTCGGAAAAAATGAGAGCGTAAGCATAAAGCTTAGTGAGCGGAGCTAAAAAACATAACAACGACAATGCAGGGTTCAAAGCTCTCTTTAAAAATAAAGGTCAACACATACAATTCATCCAACAACCAAAACCTTCTACTAACATACAAGTCCAACCAAAAGACAACAATATAAATAATTATCATGGCATCACACTTCATGGTATGCATAAAGGCATGATCCTAGATTAAAGCAAAACCACAAAAAGAGAATGATATAGTGAGACACAACATGAACAATACATGGTATGCACAAGCATAACCAAAACACACACAGTGGGACTACACATCACCGTTTCGACTAGTAGTTTTCCAATGGAACTACACATCAAAGTACTCTTCTACTAGTCACTACCGGTGGGACTACACATCACCGGAGTCTTATACCATTCGCTACCGGCGGGACTACACATCACCGGAGCAACGACAACCATCACGTGAGGTTCGACACCGACCATGCAACGTGATATACAATCACCATCATGCGACATATACTCACTATATCACGCACAACCAAAACAAGTTGTAACAAAATCCACAACTAGGCACAAACTTACTACTTACAATCTTACCAACCACAAATGGTCTTACTCACCATTTCCGTGCACAACCTGCACCAACTTACACATATCTTACAAGGCATATCAACAACAACATAAATACCATCACACATGATCAACGATATAATAATAAGCAACATGCTTCCTCCCAAAATATTGGAATTTCATGCATAACAATTTATCACCACAAGTAAAGAAAACAAACGGTAAAAGGGGAAATTAAAGAGGCGATTCACATCAACTTACTCTTGAGTTTAAATTGACTTTTCAAGCTCAAACTAAACCCTTTCAAAACCATCTTTGAACCAAAACGATACTTGAAAACATTTTCTCATCCACGTGCTTGAACCAACATTTGAAAATCAAGTTAAAACATTAACCACTTA
Organism: Hibiscus tridactylites; assembly: GCA_958450335.1. NCBI lineage: Eukaryota > Viridiplantae > Streptophyta > Magnoliopsida > Malvales > Malvaceae > Hibiscus > Hibiscus tridactylites. Next base: position 3,383,370 of record OY288281.1, read on the forward strand.
CCTTACTTCCTTAAGCAAACCAAGCAAAGCCGACTCAAGCCTCCTCAACTTTCGGATTCGATCCCGAAGCCTCACCAACGCAAATCCTTGCTTCTAATCATCCCAACACAATCAAATTAACCTCAAATCAGTCCACAAAACAATGTAGCAAACCCGAAACACAACCCAAACACAAAACACATGTTTTTCGAGCTAAGGACAACCCCAAAATGCCATTCCCGAGCAGCCCTTATGCACAGTCCAAAACCGACGATACCCACACTTAAACTACTCCCAAAAGCTTCCAAAACAACCCTTATACATAGCCTAACCATCATCCCACAAATTCTCACACAAAACACCCCCAAAACTCAACATTTTAACTCTCTAAAACCTCCTTAAAACCCAATTTCGGGAAACACCATAAAACCATGTAAAAGTCGGATATGTTGAACCTTATATATAGTAAACAACTCATATAAAATTAATAAATCAAAAGCTTTAGTTTAAGACAACAAAGATGGCATTTTTAATCCAAACTTTCAAAACACCAAAATGTAAAAACCATAAGCTTTATGAAAATTAATGGTACCAACATGTAGAGGGAAGGGAGGACAAGTCAAAAACGATTTTACCTTTGAAAAATCTCCAACAATGAGCAAGGGAGATGATGGAATAGCGGTTCCAATGGAGGGAGAGGTTTTGTCGTTGAAATTTTGAAGAATGGGGGAGAAGATGAGTTAAATGGGGGTTTTAAAATAAAATGAGCTTTTATTTTCCAAAACTCAATATTTAAAAGAGTGCCATTAATGAAAAATGGTCTTCTTCTACTATTCCAAAATCCATGAAACTTTGGGTTCTTATTTAATTTAAAATTGGGTCCAACATATTAAATGAATTTTTAAAACGAAAGGAAAACCTAGAACATTATTTTAATATTATTTTCACCCGACCCAAAAACCCGGGTGTTACAGGACTCACTACCCCCTTTAAATTTTCTGAAATTGTCCCCTTCTTCGCCACTGCCCGACAACCCCCAAAACTGTTCCCTTTCTTTGATCTTGGCGCTCGACCAACAGCAGCAGTAAGCTAACCACCAACCAATTTCTGGACCTTACAAAACGATCGTCCAACACGAATCAACTCAGTTTGTCCAAGCCCTGGTTGTGAAGAAACTGCTTGTAAATTCGGTTTATCCAAGACTGTTTCCTTTGAATTAACAACATCAAATAACATTGCTGATGACCCCACATTATCCAAAGAGTTTGAATTTTAATTAACAATCCCTGCAATATCAGAACTCTCCCACCTCGGAGGATTCTCATCCAGAATCCTACTCCGACACTCATTCTCCATGCCCAAAATTGAAATCCTGATCGGAACGGACGACTGCTGCACCGACAAAACCACCACCTCCCTCAATTCAGACCCCTCGGCTGCTGCAGTACTCGATCCCTCCTTCTGCGCCACAACCTCCAAGTTCAGCTACCCAATCGTACGATTTGAATCCTTCCGGGAAGCATCACCCGTCGCATCCACCTTATCTTGAATCGTTGTCTCCTCGGAAAGCCCACGACCATTCGACTCGACCAGCTTCAGACTAGAGTGGACGTTAGCACCCTGCCCAGCACTATCACCCTCGTGAGAGCCACAGACTTATGAAGCAATACTCTCATAGCAGCCACATTCGATAGCCGGTCCCTGCCCATCTTTCTCAAACACTCGAACCAAGTACTCCTCGGCATCCAACTTGATTACGATGCACTCATCAATACGAGCAAAAGATGTTGTTTCCACCAGAATTCAACCACAATCAAACGACGTGGGAGTTTCAGTATCATCATCTACACAAATCAACGACCCCCAAATATTAGCAATATTCATGAAAGTTTGCCTATGCCAAAGATGGATCGGTAACCCCGCAACAGAAATCCAAACATGGCGCGACTCCACGGTAATCAACGGCGGCCACACCTCCACTCGAGTGAAGCACTCCTTCACACGCTTCGTGTTCATCACCCGTTCCCGAACTTTAGCCGACGTACACATCAATAAAATCATGGACCCCGATAGACGCATAATTGAAAAATCGTCATGTTTATCTACCTTCAATCTCCCTGCCAGTACTTTTAGACTACAAGGTTTAGCGCACCACCCAATCGTGCACCATTGAAGAACTGCCCACTTATCTTCATCCAACACGCCATCAATCACTCTCCGATTGACTCCAGCATTGACTCCCCCCTTCTCGAATGATGTTTGTGAAATCTTCACCGGACTAGACTCGAACCCCGTCCCCTGCTCCATCTTTGCTTCGACACCCCTTGTCTTCTTCTTGAATTCCGTAAATCCGTTCCAGGCCATAGAAACCCGCAAACGTGCACCATAAATCCACTTCCCATGTAATCGTTCAACCGCCCGATCAGCATCCGACAGTGATGCCATCCGAATGAAACCAAATCTTGCACCATCTCGAGCCCGCTTATTTGGGATAAACACATCACGAATAATCCCATGTCGATCGAATACCTACAATAAACCCTTCCAATGAAGAGAATTAGATATCCCCCCACATATAAAGTCCACACCCGTTGCGAATCCTGTGTGATCCCCCGCTGATCGTCGGCGGTAAGACGTTGCCCCGAACGAATCTCACCAACATCTGCATGTTCCTAATTGAGGCGATTCCATAAGCTCTCCCCCATTTTTCACCGGACCATGACTGATGTTGTAAGCTAGACTTATGATATAATTTTTCATATGAGAAAAAAATATATTTAAGCGCTTGAAAAAAAACTATTTTTTTAAACAGGTCTGGCCAAGAGCAAGAGCAGACTGAGCATCTGCTTAGGGCCCCCACTCACTTGGGGCCTAAAAATTTAGTTGCTTTGCGCATGCCGCTTGGAAATCCAAAGCTGCAAAGCACCATTAATTGACTGAAAATTTCAGTTAATTTTTATATGATACGGGTCCACAATAATAACAAGAGCCCCACAAATTCTATTAACTAAAGCAACAATCAATGAAAGCATTGATTATGCTGTTGCAATAATCAATTGAAAAAAATAAACGTTATTTCCTTGAAAATAGGAAAGAAAATAAACGTTCCTTTTCTTGAAAATAGGAAAGAAACATTCAAAGAATAAAATTACAATATTTAAAGAATAAATGATAACTTTTTAAGATTGATTTTTAAAAATAAATTTCAAGACATTCCATTTCTATTTATTCTCTATTAATTGAATATCCAAAAAAACACTTAAGAGTAATTGCCTTAAAAATAGTTTATCCACTCTCAAATTTTATTTCTTTTCAAACTTGAGTTGTCGTTGCCTCTGATATATTCACAGTGAACCATCATCTCGCTCTTTTGATTATTCGAAGAACCAGATCAGTCTCTTTCAATTCCTGAAACTTTTTGGATCGAAATCAGGTTGTGTTGCTCCTACTCTTACCTTTTTACTTACATTTTTATTTTTTAATTTTTCTTACTTTTTAAATTTTTACATAAAATTTTTAATTATCTATGTTTCATAAAAGAAAATATGATTCTGGATGTGAGAAACGTAAAAAAAAGAATTGATGAATTAACTCAATCCCAAAGAGGATCACTTGATAAATTTTTCATCAAAGAATCACAAATGTCTGAAAATGAAAATGTTGTTGGTGATTCTAATATTGGTAATGTCAATGATAATATTGATGATAACATGCGTATAAATGATAAAAATGAAAATATGCTTGTAAATGAGAAAAATGTATTTGGTGATGATGTTGGTCCTTCTAATATTGAGTGTGTTGATGATGTCGATAATGCTAATAATATTGATATTTTTTATGATATTACATGTTATAAGTTTAATATATTCGATCCAAGAAATTGGGACGCTTTAAGTTCTTAAATAATTGATATTTTAGCGATAAAAGGTCCTAAAAGAGATTTATCTATTGTGAAAGGTGTTAAAGATAAATTTGGAAGACAATTTTCCGCCTCATTTTACACTAATATATTGCCAAATGGAGAAAAATGTGATAGAGATTGGCTTGTGTATTCAAAAGAACTTGATAATTTTTTTTTTATTTTTGTTGTAAATTGTTTAAGAAAGAGTGTGGTAAAGGTCAATTAGCAAATGGGGGTTATAGAGATTGGGCACATCTTTGTGTTAGAATTAGAGAGCATGAAACAAGTATGGAACATGTTCAAAATATGACCACTTGGTATGAATTACGTTTAAGACTTCAAAAGAATGTGACTATAGGCTACTAAAAACAACTTGAGAATGAGAAAGAACATTGGAAAAATGTCTTATTGTAAATTATTTCAATTTTGAAGCTTCTTGGAAAGCATAATTTAGCATTTTGTGGTACTAATGAGAAATTATATCAAAATAGTAATGAGAACTTCTTGGGATTAATTGAAATGTTAGTTGAGTTTGGTCCTATTATCCAAGAGCATGTTCGCCGTATTACTAGTGATGAGATTCGTGTTCATTATCTTGGTCACAACATTCAAAATGAGTTGATTCTTTTGCTTGCATGTGCAATTAAATTTGAACTTGTTAAGAAAATAAAAGAGGCTAAGTATTTTTCTGTGATACTTGATTGTACTCTCGATATTAGCCATCAAGAACAAATGTCTTTAATTTTAAGATATGTGGATGCTTCTTCTGATTGTGTTAGAATAAACGAATCGTTTTTAGGATTTTTGAATGTGAATGACACAAGAGGGCAAGGACTTTTTGATGCTTTCTTATATGAATTGAATGTTCTCGAACTAGATTTAGATGATGTGCGTGGACAAAGCTATGATAATGGGTCAAATATGAAAGAAAAAATCAAAAAGTGCAAAAAAAAAAATTTAGAATTGAATCCTAGAGCCTTTTACACAAGGTTTACACTCCTTGTGGTGCCCATAGCCTTAATTTAATATTGTGTGACATGGTTAAGAATTCTGAAAAAACTAAAGATTTTTTTGGTGTTTTACAACATATTTACACTATATTTGAAAATTCTATAAAAAGATGGCAAATTTTAAAGAAAAATGTGAAATAAATAATTCTTAAATCATTGTCTTCTACTCGTTGGAAAAGTCATGTTGATAGTGTAAAAGCAATACAATTTTATATTTTGGATATAAAAGAAGCTTTACTTGAAGTTGTTGATAGTGATAAAAATTCTAAAATAAGAAGCAAAGCTAAATCTTTAGCAAATAACGAACTTGGTGATTTTGAGTTTATAGTAGACATTATTATTTGGTATGATTTATTATATGTTGTTAATTTTGTTAGTAAAAAATTACAATCAAAAGATATGCTTTTTTTGTTGCCATTGAAGATGTGAAAAAGTTAATTTTTTTAAGGAGTATAGGGAGAATAGTTTTTCTAATGATGTTGAAATTGCTAAGAAACTTGCAATTAATATGAAAATTGATCCAATTTTTTCTTAAAGATATCACATCAAAAGAAAAAGATAATTTGATGAAAATTTAGATGATGAGAGTTCACAAAGTGCATACGAGTCTTTTAGAATTAATTATTTTAATTGCATTATTGATCAAGCAATTGTATCACTTGATAGGAGGTTTGAACAATATGAAAATATGTTTGGTTTTTTATTTTGTTCTGATAAATTGCATTCACTAAATGATTCAAGTTCAAGGTCTTGTTGTAGTCGTTTGGAAGATTCACTTAAGAATGGTGATAAATGTGATATTCATAGTTATGATTTATATATCGAGTTGAAGTTACTCCAAGAATTTTTGCCTAAAGAAAAATTAGGGGCTCTTGATATTTTAAATTTTTTAAAACTTGTTGATTGTTTTCCTAATGCAATTATTGCATATAGGATATTATTAACTATTCTTGTGACAGTTGCAACAGCCGAAAGAAATTTTTCGAAATTAAAGTTACTCAAATCTTACTTGCGTAGTTCTATGTCACAGGAAAGGCTTAATGGACTAGCTTTGGTGGCAATCGAGAATGATATTTTGGATGAAGTTCCATATGAAGATTTGATTGATGAATTCGCATCAAAGAATGCTCGGAGGACGAGTTTTCTCAAGTGATATTCTTGTAATTTAACGGTTGCTATTTATTGTATTAACTTTATTTAAAGTGATTTTTTAATAAAACAATGAAAATAATATACTAAAAAGGTTAAATCATGTTTCTATGAATAGTTAATGAAATTTTAAATTAATAATTCAAGTAAATAAAATCTATTTTAATTCTATAGGGTCAAGTTTGAAATTTCGCTCAGGGCCCCTGAAATATCCAAGACGGCCTTGTCTTTAGCTAATAACGAATTTGGTAGTTTTGAGTTTATAGTAGTTATTATTATTTGGTATGATTTATTATATGCTGTTAATTTGGTTAGTAAAAAGTTACAATCAAAAGATATGCTTGTTTCTGTTGCCATTGAAGATGTGAAAAAAATTAATTTTATTTTTTAAGGAGTATAGGGAGAATGGTTTTTCTAATGCTGTTGAAATTGCTAAAAATTCGCAATTGATGTGAAAATTGATCTAATTTTTCTTCAAAGACGTCACGTCAAAAAAAAGACAATTTGATGAAAATTTAGATGATGAGAGTTCACAAAGTGCATACGAGTCTTTTAGAATTAATTATTTTAATTGCATTATTGATCAAGCAATTGTATCACTTGATAGGAGGTTTGAAAAATATGAAAATATGTTTGATTTTTTATTTTGTTCTGGTAAATTGCATTCACTAAATGATTCAAGTTTAAGGTCTTGTTGTAGTCGTTTGGGAGATTCACTTAAGAATTGTGATAAATGTGATATTCATGGTTATGATTTATATATCGAGTTGAAGTTAGTCCAAGAATTTTTGCCTAAAGAAAAATTAGGGGCTCTTGATATTTTAAAATTTTTAAAACGTGTTGATTGTTTTCCTAATGCAATTATTGTATATAGGATATTATTAATTATTTCTGTGACAGTTGCAACATTCGAAAGAAGTTTTTCGAAATTAAAGTTTATCAAATCTTACTTATTTTAAAATTTTTGAAACGTGTTGATTGTTTTCCTAATGCAATTATTGTATATAGATATTATTAACTATTCATGTGACAGTTGCAACAACCGAAAGAAGTTTTTTGAAATTAAAGTTTAAGGTCTTGTTGTAGTCGTTTGGAAGATTCACTTAAGAATGGTGATAAATGTGATATTCATGGTTATGATTTATATATCGAGTTGAAGTTACTCCAAGAATTTTTTCTTAAAGAAAAATTAGGGGCTCTTGATATTTTAAAATTTTTGAAACGTGTTGATTGTTTTCCTAATGCAATTATTGCATATAGATATTATTAACTATTCATGTGACAGTTGCAACAACTGAAAGAAGTTTTTCGAAATTAAAGTTACTCAAATCTTACTTGCATAGTTCTATGTCACAAAAAAGGCTTAATGGACTAGCTTTGGTGGCAATCGAGAATGATATTTTGGATGAAGTTCCTTATGAGGATTTGATTGATGTATTCGCAACAATGAATGCTCGGAGAACGAGTTTTCTCAAGTGACATTCTTGTAATTTAGCGGTTGCTCTTTATTGTATTAACTTTATTTAAAGTGATTTTTTAATAAAACAATAAAAATAATATATTTAAAAGGTTATGTCATGTTTCTATGAATAATTAATGAAATTTTAAATTAATAATTCAAATAAATAAAATTTATTTTAATTCTATAGGGTCTAGTTTGAGATTTCGCTCAGGGCCCCTGAAATATCCAAAACGGCCCTATTTTTGAACACAAACATAACCAACTTTTATTCGAATAAAATACATTACAGAGGAAAAAAGAACACAGGGGAGGAGAAAAGAACAAAACGACAGAAAAACATAGAGAAAACAAATCAGGAATTGAAGAAAAAATAAACAAGCACAAGCAGCACACCATCACAACAGATAAAAGAAAAACAAAAGAACATCCAACTCGGTGGAAGAACCCATCACGGAGGGAGAAGTCACGACCGACGAGAGAGAAAGAAAGAACATAGCAGATAGAAAAGAAACAAGGAAAAAAACGAGGGAAAAAAGGGGGTGACCACCACTCAAAAGTCAACAGCGACGCCACCTAAGTTCTGAAAACCCCAAAACTAGAGTTAGGAAATGAGAGAGAATGGATATTGAATTATTTAAAGAGAGAAATAAAGGGAATTAAGTGTCTAAACTATATACAATAACTAGAACTATACAGAAAAAACCTCAATGTTTATCCATTGTGAACTTTGGTAATTCAAATTCTACCTTGGTTAGGTATTAATTTTTTCAAGTGCTTAAATATAACTTTTTTAACATGCATAAGTCGTTGTCGTTCAGTTCGACCCGTGCTCATCTTATCCTTTAAACGTATGGTTGGGGATTCGATCCCAACTCATAAGAATGTAACACATTACATACCAAATTGTTAATCATTTTTATGAAAGTACTTGCGATAAAGAGAAATTAATCATTATTGTCAACAATAATACTTAGATTTCGAAATAAAAAAATTAATTTTTACAAAATAAATTACAATTGATAAAAAAACAATTTATTATTGTTATTCAAAATAATGACAAAAATGAGGCACCCAAATTTCAATAGAAGTTACTTAATCATTCTAGATAATATTTGTGTGGTGACCAATGTTTTCCTTTTTTTTGTTTAACCACCAATTTTTAACTTATTAATTAACTAATTCAGTTCGAGTATTGTAAAGGTTCGTTATGCAACCCCAACTTTCTTTAAATGACCTATTAGACTTATTTGACAACCCTCTACACTAAATTTTAGGAATCGCTATTGTCCCCCATGCTACTTTTATCCATTTGTTTTTAAATTATTCTTAGGGTCTCCAATTTTATATTTCGAATAAATCTATTAACATCGTATTAATCTGTTATCAATTTGTTCTAAAAATTTTAAATAGTAATAAATTAAAATATTATCAGTTAGTCGGGATTAATTTGATTTTAATCGAATTTTGCACACCTTAATACCTAAAAGGTGTATGCCATGAAGAAAATGTAGAGAAAGGAAAAGAAAAAAAAAAGAGTAGCAAAGCTTCTTCTTTGACCTAAATCTATAGGAGGACCCCAAATGAAAATGAGAGGAGATTAAAAGGTTTATCAAAATGAAACAAGAAAGACAAAAGAAAATAAAGACAACCTATTGTACCAAGTTGTCTTAGCCCACAATCAGACATTAATGACAAGTCATAAGTTCTTACTAAATGATGATCTAACGTCCTTTAAGTAATGTTAGGTGTTTGGATTCTGATGTTGTGAATAAAACAAACTGAATTAGGAGAGTCTCACTATAATAGATCTTTACAATACACAATTCAAATGAATTAACTAATGAGTCAGATATTGATTGTTATAAAAGAGAAAAAAATGATATATGTTGGGCATTTTTTAAATTAAAGACAATTTTTTATTTGGAAAGATGTATTTAACATCATTCTTCCTTACAAAGTTAGGGTATAATACCAAACTTTAAATTATATTATCTAAAATTTTGGCATTTCTTTTGGGCACAAACAAACAGATCAAATGTCATGGTTTCCTAACAACATTGAAATAGACCCATCATCCATCCATAATTTTATAATATATATATATATATATATATATATATATATATATTTTATTTCATTTGATTTTTTTATTATTTTTAACCTATTAGATTAGAGTGCTAAATGGATAGATTGTTTAATGGATTGTTCGTAAATTGTTTATATGTTATTCGATTATGTTCATTTATTAAACTGAATTAATAAATTCCTTTATTAAAGAAATCAGTTTGAACAAAAGCTAAAATTTTAAATGTCATTACGCACAAGCTAAAATGATATTAAAAATATAATTAAATTCGATGATAATTCTAAAATTTTAAATTCAAGTATAATAATATGATACATGTGGATACTTGATTCATATTTTATTTTGTTTTAAGTCTCTTCAAATTTGGTTTCTTCTCATATATATTTTGGTTATCAAACTGACTAGTGACTATCCATTTATTATAATGATTGATTATGGTTGTAGGTGTGTAAATATATTAATTATAATTGAAACTGAAAAATGTAATGAATTGAACTCAACAAGTGGTAACAATAGAAAAATAGATGATATTCATTTTAAGAGTTTTAGGTTAAAATTGTTTTTGTCTATAAGGTGTATGTGCATTATCAAAAGGCTTAAGAATATATATAAACAAATACTACCATAAAATCACATTTAGACTATTAAAAAAATATAATAAATTAATTTAAAATGTAACAAAATCTATTAATTGTCTAAAGAAATAAAATAATCATTAGAAAATTTAATCTATACCTCTAGACATCAAAATAAAGGATAAATTTTAAAATTATACATGAATAACCCATTGTGTAATGTTATAGGCAAATTTTGATTTGATATGATTATACATATAAAATTTTAATTTAATTATAAATATTTAAAAATTAAATAGAAAAAAATATTTTGATACACGCGTTTGTGTAAACTACACAAGCCTTTCAGTTTTAGGGTTTAGAGAATTAGGTTGTATGGTATAAAATATAAAGTTTATAGTTAGAATTTAGAGTTTAAGGTATATGTTTTATGGTGTTAAGGTTAATGATTTAGGTTTTATAGTTTAAATATAAAACGTTGTGTAAATTTTTTACACATCTTATGTGTCAAAATATAACCCTTAAATAAATCTAATTTTTACCTCTCGACTAAATATTCTTATTGTTTGTATATGTAACAAGTACACATAAAGTAGTGGTATATTAATAACAATGTAATGTTTCGTGAAAATTAATTCAGAATTATATTTTTCTAGTTATATAATTGTATAATCCCTAATATCGAGTAGTTATATGAATTTCAATTATATATAAAGTTGAATCAGATTCTTTAAACAAAAGTAAATATATATACTGTTTTTTATATCCATAAGACTTAAACTCAAAATTTTACTTAAAATTTCGATCCTAAAATCCTTATAGCTAGACCAAAATTTACATTTTGTTCGATTTTAAATTAGTATAATTTTGGATTTATCTCAAAAAAAAAGGAATCATCATGGATTACCTGTGAAAGTGAATTACCAGCATGCCCTTATTAGGATAAGAGGTCAAAGTGGTCCATGACTGGTCAAAGGACTCAAACTTGCAGGATAATATGGTAATTTGGATATTTTTCACATAACACAGAAAATAGTGTCATTTTCCTCCTAAACAATCAGCCTTTTTGTATGCAGCGAAGAACAATACAAATCTAAGGAAAAGTTAATTTAAAGGGTTATTATTGTAAAAAAAATATTATCCTATTCACGTGGAAAACAAAGTTTCCACGAACAGAGTTATTTAGACATTTAAAGTTTTAGTTCAAGGTTTAGAGATTATGTGATTGTGTGAGGGTTTAGAGTTTGTAGTTTATGGTTAGATTTAGGGTTTTAAATTTTAAAATTAAAAATTTAAGTTAGATTTTAACTTGAAAATAAGCATGTTGTGTCTTTATCCGTGGTTTCTACGTGAACTAATATGGTTAGTCGCACCTTTATCCTACATGACACACTTAATTAACAACAAATAATATTTTATTGACGAAAAAAGAAAAATATAGTTGCATCTTCTAGAGATTGCAAATAGAATTTGATTGTCGGATTAAAATAAAAAAATAAATATAACTTGTCAAAAAAGACATGCAAATTTTATTAAAAAAGAAGAGATACGTACAATACGTGACAAAGATACATGTTAACATGAGTTTTTTCAAGATTGTGTCACAGGCATCAAAAATATTCTCTATCAACTAGGGTTTTCCAAGATTTTACTAAAAAAATATCATTTTCGTAAATAATTACCAATAAAAATCATTTCAAGAAAATATCAAAAATATTTTCAATAATCAATCGGTTTAATAAAAAAAATAAAAGGTCAAAAATAGCTCCTAACGTTTTACTTTTTGATCATTTTAGCCTCATCTTTTTTTGGTGCAAACAATCATTTAACGTTTTATTTTTCGTTTAAATTTTAACCTTGTTAAATGAAAACTATTAGTCAACTAACAGTCAATGTCTGAGGCTAACGTGGCATGTCTACAGGGCATGGGGAGATAACTTGGCACTGCCACGTGGCACTTTACTGATGTGACAGTGCCACATCATCTTCACATGCCATGCAGACATGTCACGTCAGCTTTAGGAATTGACTAACGATTTTCATCCAACAAGAATAAAATTTAAACGAAAAATGAAACGTTACATGATTGTTTGAAAAAAAAATAAAACTAAAATATTAAAATATGAAACGTTTGGAGTTTTTTTTTTATTTTTTACTTGAAACTCAAGTTCTATCTTTTTTTTAATTATTCAGGAAAAAATTACTCAAGTAAAAATGCCATTTTCACTCCCCCTTTTTAAGACATTAAAGCATCCAAGGCCCAAGGGGAGTTGAAAATCTCTGTTTCCCATGACACAAATGTGACCAACATTAAATAAATTAAAAAAGAATCTGTGTCAGAAACATGCAACACTTCACTCTCTTTTAACTTTCTTAGATCTCAACAACTCAAACAAACCCAGAAAATAAAAAGAGAACAATAAATTTGAACTAAAAACAACTTTTTATTACAATAAAAATAACTTCAATTCCTCAGTTAAATCATTTGATGAAATTAACAATCACATCAACAAGAACCCATCTTTCATTACCTCTCACAAAATTTAAACAAAATTCCCAAAAATTTAAACACTAACACTAAAGAAACAACAATTCTTTATATACATGTATATATATATATATAATATTTATAGCTTCTTCTTCTTCTTGCTTGGTTGGTTGCCATCAATAAACCCAAAATCCCAAACTTTTTGAGCTTCAAAATTAGGGTTTTACATAAAGCTTCTTCTTCTTCTTCTTCTTCTTCTTCTTCTTCTTCTTCTTCTTCTTCTTCTTCTTCTTCTTCTTCTTCTTCTTCTTCTTCTTCTTCTTCTTCTTCTTCTTCTTCTTCTTCTTCTTCTTCTTCTTCTTCTTCTTCTTCTTCTTCTTCTTCTTCTTCTTCTTCTTCTTCTTCTTCTTCTTCTTCTTCTTCTTCTTCTTCTTCTTCTTCTTCTTCTTCTTCTTCTTCTTCTTCTTCTTCTTCTTCTTCTTCTTCTTCTTCTTCTTCTTCTTCTTCTTCTTCTTCTTCTTCTTCTTCTTCTTCTTCTTCTTCTTCTTCTTCTTCTTCTTCTTCTTCTTCTTCTTCTTCTTCTTCTTCTTCTTCTTCTTCTTCTTCTTCTTCTTCTTCTTCTTCTTCTTCTTCTTCTTCTTCTTCTTCTTCTTCTTCTTCTTCTTCTTCTTCTTCTTCTTCTTCTTCTTCTTCTTCTTCTTCTTCTTCTTCTTCTTCTTATTTCTTCTTCTTTTTTCGTTCTTCTTCTTCTTCTTCTTCTTCTTCTTCTTCTTCTTCTTCTTCTTCTTCTTCTTCTTCTTCTTCTTCTTCTTCTTCTTCTTCTTCTTCTTCTTCTTCTTCTTGTTTGGACGCCAATAATAAAAAAACCAAAACCCCAAGCTTTTTTCTTCAAAATTAGGGTTTTCCCTTCAATGTTCAAGAATCAGCATAGTCACGCCAGCAAATGAGCATGATGACACAACGCCTCATAATATAGAAACGAGCCCTTTGCTCTTTCACTAACTTCGCGCACTTCCTCGTGAAAGCACATCTTTTTGATGCCGTCGTCGTCTTTGTCGTCGAAGTACTCTTCGACGACAAAGACGACGAGCTTTCTTTCTTCGAAAGCTTCCATTTTTCGTCGAAGAAGAAGCTCGGCGGGGGTGCTGAAGTTGAAAAAGCTGAATCCATGGCAAAAACCCAGAAACAAGAACAGAAAGTTGGGACTTTTTCAGCTGAGAATAAGATCAAAGAAGTAATCTTTTTTTCTGGGAATTTCCAGTAATTTGAAAGGTGAAGGAGAAAGAGAAAGGGTTTCCAGTAATTTGCAGTGGTTAGAGGTGGAAGAAAAGGGATTTGGGTCACTATTTATAATAAGGTTTTAAGAGAAAATAAATTAAAAATAAAAATGGTAAGCAGATGGGTGTGGCAGTAGGTATCACCTGGCCTTCTTTTACCTCGAGAGACCCACCAAACGTATAATTTTTGAAAAAAAAAAACATAATAATATTATTTTTCGAATTCAATAGTTACGGAGTATAATAATATTAATAATCGAAATATATTTGAGGTAAGACAATAATAATAAAAATGTTTAATAATTTGATGAAAGAGTTTAGTGTCAATTTAAAATTAAAAAATTAGAAATTTAAACTATTTTTAAAAAAAATTAAAGGATTTAATTGATTTTCTAAATGAGTTCAACTAAAATTCTTAATACTTTTGAAAGCTAATGAAAACTTTTAAAAATTATGAAAAATGATTTAATTAAAAATATTTTCAGATTTTTAAGCTTAATATGAATTTCTAAAAAGGGGTTAAATTATCACTTTTATTTTTTGAGGGACCAATTTTTTAGTTGTTCAAAAATTTGGAGATTTATAGTCTTCTAGTCTTCACTATCTTTCGTCACCGTAAATAATGAATAGAAATTATTTTTTTTTTTTTTGGTGCCTTTAGTTATGTCTTATTATTAAAAAAACAATTTAGAGTATTGGGTGTATTTTAGAGTTTAAATTTTAAGATTTAGAAATTAAAGTTATAGCTTAAGATTTGATTTTTTTAGTGTTTGGCACAAAAAAGACACAAAAAAAGATAATTTTTGTCCGTTAATAATCTATTATATACAACTAAACTCGAATCAACTTGACTTAATTTAACATAATCATAAATCAAAACGATTCAAACTCTTAATAATATAATTAAAAAATCTTAAGTTTAAACCCGAATCATTTAAATTCGAAATAACTCAAATGTTTTTTTTTTTTTGAAAGTCCATTGTAAGCCTAATAAATATTTCCCCTTTGGTCATTGAGAAAAAGTTAAATGAGCGATTATAATTTATACCGTAGATGTTGGTTTGTTTGTTTGATAGTGAATTTACAGTTAAAAACAAAAGTAATGAATTTCTAACACAATAAATTAAGATTTTTACTTGAGTAAAAAAGTTGAATATTATGATAAAGAGGCGAGTCAGAGTTCCCGATGAAAATGTCAGTGGAAAAAGAAAGTGAAAAAAAAAATTAAAAGCAGTAAAATCTCAGTTAGGCTTTATATTGAGCAGTAACTACAACTGTAACTGTAAATTTCTATTTCTCTGTTAACAAAAGCTGCGAAACGAAAATTTTTAAAATATATTAGAAATGATATAATAAACATGACACGTATAACTCTATTTAAGAGATAAGTTATAAAATATAATTAAAAATTCTAGTCGGCTGATTTCGAGAAAAAAATCAATTTTTTTGGTTTGGGCAAAATAAGCCCCTAAATTATTATTTTGGTCACTTTAAGTCCTTAAACTATTATTTTTGGTCACTTTAAGTCTTTAAATTAATTTTTAGTCAAAATAGGTACATAAACTATGTCATTATTTTTCTTTTATTCCCTAAGGTATCTATTGTCACAAAGATTGAAATTATTTTGTGACGTGTCAACATCTTATTAGTCAAAATAATTTTTTTTTGACTTAAATAACTATCGGACTTATAATGACCCGATCCGATAGGGTCAGATTTTTTTTAAAATTTTTGGGTTTAGGGTCGAGTCGGGTTTGAAAGGTTTGGAAACAGCTGCCCAACCCGGCCGGAGTAGGTTTTTGGCCGCCCAAACCCGACCCGAAAATTTAAAATTAAAACCGACCCGAGTTTAATATATTTTTATCCCAAACTCAACCCGATATGATGAAAAGTATAATCCGACCCCGACCCAACCCAAAAATTTAATAAAAACCCGATTGAACTCGACCCAACCCGAAGAAAATTAATAAAAATGATAAATATAATATATAAAAATATTATATATTTATATATAAATCGGGTCGGGCGAGTCGGGGAATTTCCACCCTAAACTCGAACGCGACTTAAATCTATTTAAAACCAGACCCGAAACCCGAAAATTCAAAAAAAACTGACCCTACCGAATCGGGTCATTATAAGTATGATATTTATTTAAGTCAAAAGAAAATTATTGACTAATAAGATGTTGACACGTCCCAAACATTTTTTTGACAAATAGATAGTTTAGGGACTAAAAGAAAAAAATGATATAGTTTAGGTACTTATTTTGACCAAAAATTAGTTTAGAGACTTAAACTGGCCAAAAATGATAGTTTAAGGACTTAAATTGACTAAAAATAATAGTTTAGGGGCTTATTTTGCCCAGACCATAGTTTAGGGGCTTAAAACAGAAAAAAAAAAAGGTATAGTTTGAGGGGTTTTTTTGGTTTAAGCCAAAAAACAATAGCATACTTGGGTGAGGAAGCAAAGAGCCTATTCAAATCTGACTTTTACAAAGAAAGATCTTACGAACACGCTACGTGCGGTGTCTGTAAAAATCAATGGCCAAAGCTGCAGTATATTATTTGGAGGGTAGTGACGTTGGATTCTACGTGCTACGCTAGATTTTAAATACAATTCAGATTAGGGTAAGTAGAGATGAATAAAACTTGACTCGAGCTAAAAAAAAATAGATTCGATTTGATTTTAATCGTAATTTTATAAATTCAACTCGATTCGAAAAGATTTCAAATAAGGTTTGAGTTGTAAAACAAGACTCATTGTCACGATTAACTAGAATTAAATTTGTAAAAAAAAGACTCAAATTTTATAAACTCAATTCAAATAAAGTTTGAGTCGTAAAACAGTACTCGTAAACTCAACAACTCAATTTTTTAGTCGATTCAACTCAACCGAATGCTCAGTCCTAAGAGTGAGTATTTGATCGAGTCGACTAAAAAAATTCATATTTAAACGACTTTCTATAACCATATATATATATATATATATATATATATATATATATATATATATATATATATATATATATATATATATGTATTATTATATCAAGCAACAAAGTTGGGGAACTCAATTCTAACTTAAAAACCGATCTACTAATTATTATATTTTTTGAGTTATTCAAGTATCATTTTATAATTCAAACTTTATTTGATTTTTTTTAATTAAGTTTATAAAATTTCGATTCAAGTTAATTCAAATATTTTTTTTATTTTTTAATTGAATCGAGTTTTACTCACTTATAAAAATATGCGACAATCAAAAGATTAAAAAAATTCAAACCTTTTGATTTTATTAGTATTATTTCAGTTTTGTTCATAAATTATTAACATTAAATGTTTTCTTTGGAATATTGATTTCTTTATTTTTACATCGGAAATCTCATATTTACGTGATGAAGCAAAAGAAAATAAAAAACCACCAATGGAATTATGTTCATAAATTTTGTACAAACGATCTGTGTCAGGTAACTGGGAAATGAAAGAAGTCATTGACATATCTAAATCCACCAATGAAACCTCGGTTTCTGTCTGATTATTTCATTTCCTACGTCATACAAACTTACATGCTGGAAATTGATATCATCAAATTTTCATTTTTTTTAAAAACATTTTAACACACATGAAAAGGTTATGTTAATATAGATAATAGACTCGATAGGTTTGGAATTTTGAAATTTTCAAAAATTCTTTCGGTTCTATAGAAATTCGTGTTCTCATCATTTCAAATTCAAGTAATTAAAATTTAGATTTATGGGGTCTCTCAATAATTTCTTCTTTAAAATTTAAACTTAAATTTTCTCATTTGAAGTACAATATGTATAATGATTGGACCCGAACACTTGTTGGTCAATCCTTCTATTTTAATTAGATATAGGGGTAGGAATCGGTCGGTGCGAGAACGGTTTTGCATTCCCTATTCCGCCATCAGCACTTGCGAGTATGGTTTCGGATAATTCGCATTACATGTTTCACTGATTTTTTCGTCTCAAGCCTACCCATCGGATCCTCACGGGTTACAGAGAACCCCCAACTCAAAAAGCTAAACAAAACTTACTACTTTACTAAGCAATTACAGATGATTTTAATTTACAAGTCATATACTCAATACACTTAAACATATGGTTGAAGGGGAACAAGGTTTTTGCGTAACATGAATGACAGAAATAGGGATAAAATAGATTATATATTCTTAATTGACAAAAAAGGGTGAATTACTAGAGATGTCAACCAAACTTAATAAGACCACAACGATGGAGACGAAGATTGCTATATTCGAACCGTGGGAACAACCGAGCTGTAACCGTAAAAATAATTGTGAGGATTCCTGAAAAATGTTCGCAATGATCTACGATATTTTACAATTTTTTTTAAAATATGTATACTCAACTCTTTGTTTTGTCTAATAAAAATAGATTAATAATTATAATGTATCATCTCTATATTTTTTATTAACTCCCTATTTTACAAAATAAAATAGAAAATATATTTTTTTATTTATATCAGGTCAAGTTTATGTTTTTTACTCTAAAATTTAAGTAAGATTCGAGTTGTGCACGTGCACCATCAAAACGTCGGGTCAAATTCAGGTGGATGCTTTGAATTTTCGGGTGGGATGTGGATCAATCGAAAGCTCAATCCGACCTATGATCATCCCTTGTCAGACATGGATATAGATTTGGATATGAATGTTCATGTATCAACAAAAGACACACACATGATATATATATAATCAATACTTAAACAAGTTAATTAACATCAAGTGGTAGACTAAATGCTGAATTCAACCCAACAAAAAATGTTTGTTTCTATGCATCATGTGGCTGATGAGAGCTGAAACTATTTCACATGCATGCATGTGAGTATTCCATTATCCACGTACCAACCTCTTTGCAAAACCAACTAAACCAACAACAATTGATTTCTACAAAAATTCAGTCAAAACATTTTAGGGTTTGGTCTAAAAGGGAATAATTAGGGGTGTAAATGAACCGAGCTTGAACGAACAAGACTATGTTCGTGTTCGTTTAAATTTTTAATATTGTGTTCGTGTTCGTTTATTTATTTTTGAAGGTGTTTGTGTTCGTTTGTTTAGTGTTCGTTTAAGTGTTCGCGAACGTGTTCGCTTAAGTGTTCGCGAACGTGTTCACTTAAGTGTTCATGAACGTGTTCGTTTAAGTTTTCACGAACGAGTTGATTTATTCGTTCGCGAACATGTTCGTTTATATGTTCTGAGATGTTAACTAAATTAACAATAAATAAATAAATAAAGCAAAAGCAACAAAATAAAACTTACTTGTAAGCGATCTTATAAAGGAGCATTTTCATCTTATAAATGAGCTTATAAACGAGTCTATAAACGAGCTTGTTCATGAACATAAACGAACCGAACACACATCTGTTTGTGTTCGTTCGTTTATTAAACGAACATAAAAAATTTGTCCATACTCGTTTATTTAGCTTAATAAACGAACGTTATACGAACGGTTCACGAACTGTTCGTCGAACGCTCTGTTCATTTACACCCCTAGGAACAATGCAACATTGTTCATAAATACTTTTCTAGTTTTCTTTATAATTATTCTTGTCTGAAAATCTTTGTGAAACCTTGAAATTGTTTGGGGAAAACAAACGAGAAATATCTGATATAATTTTTCAGTTGCAGCATGTTTTGATCATTATCCCTAGATCCATGCTCATGTCCAAGGAATAGGGTGCAATCACCATAAGAATAGTGTGTCTCATGTTTCCTTTCTTTCATTTGATATACACGCACCTGCGTATGATATATGTTACTCAGATTTAGATGTGAGTATCGAATGTTAAAATAATCGACAATTTTTGTTGATTTTCTTATGTTAGCCAAAGTTTAATAGTAAAATTGTTAATTGATGACATGAAAAATGAGTATGAAGAAGTGATCTTTCGAATACCTGAAACTCTTAAGAAGAGATTTTTAATATCTGATAGTCATATTTGAATTCGAGCTCGTCCAACTTTAATATGAACTCAAAACAATTTGAATCTTAAACAGCTTGAACAAATAACCCAAAGTAAATCAAAGTAGAGTGATCAAAAATCCATATGAACCCAACCTGTAATGACTCGACAAAAACATGAATCTTAAATCTGAATAACTAAAAAATTACCCAAATCCAAAATGACCCGAAATTTTGAAACCCGAATTCATCAATCCAGATTGACCCGAGCAAAACTATCCCAGCATATTGATTTCCAATAGAATACCCAAAAAATTTCAGTGTTGGTTGAATGCATTTGGACACATACACAATCCTTGAGAAAAACAACATGTCTTTCGTTTGCTTCATTTTCACTCAAGTAAGATCCTCACTTAAAGTATACATCGAACTAGAGGTTTTTCTTTCTAATTTGGTACAAATTCGGACAAAACAGCTAGTTTTTAGTACTATTGTGACCAATGGTGTAGTCCAGTTGGGCCCAGCCAAAGTTTATTAGAAGTTTGAGCTCCAATTCGGATCTCAATGTTTGATTCAAGGTATGCAAGGTTGAAGTTGGGATTTTTTTCCCGGAGAACCGAAATTGAATTATAATTTTTTTAAAGGGAGTCGGAATGCATTTTTATCATTGTATTAACTTATGACTTTACATTTTTTAGGATTGACTTGTGATTTTATCATTTTAAGGGGATCAAATTGTAATTTTATAATTTTTAAAGAGACTAGACATAATTTGAATCGCATGTGTTTAGTTTAATAAGCTTGATTTTTTTTTTGTTCAAAACAAGCTTGATTCCATTGTATTACGAATGAGTGATAGGAATTTAAAAAGCGGGAAAAAATAATCAAAATATTGTCAACATGAAAATAATCATGTGACAAAGTTTAACGTGATTCGATCTAACCTACATTTATATATGAGAAAAAAATCACTATAAACATATAAATTATAAAGAGTACATATATATATATATATGTGTGTGAAAATTTTTGTAACCCTTAAATCCATATATTATATAAAAAAACTCTTGTATACTTTCTACGAAACTCATCCCTTAAAAATAGATGTCAAAAAAATTACATCATTTGATAATTCTTTCGTATAATTCTAAAAGTTAATTAATACTCTATATTTATAGAGTCAAATACTTAATCACTAGAAAACTTTATTCCGTAAGAATTCTTAAATAAACTTAAGGACTAACTAACATCCTACCGATACTATTAGAATTACATTAAAATTCAATCTAATTATTAATTAGAATTTAAAACAACAACAATAATAATGAGTTTTATCCACAGATATTCTCAATCTCAAGATCTACTTAGACTCGCTTGATAGATATATCTTTAGAGTTCGAGCTTATATTTGATCAAATTGAAATTAAAATAATTTTCGAACCAAACCCAAGTAATTCATTAATGAATTATTTATGTTCAAACTAATAAATTGTGCACTTTAAAAAATGTGTGTACTATCATTTGGGATCATTAATTTGTTAATATTCAAATTTAACATTTTCGTATATGCATATAGATCTACACGGACGAAACCAAGAATTTTGTATCGAAGAGTTGAAATGAAATTGTTAAATTTCTACAGGGGTTAAAAATGTAAATTTCCCATGAAAATAAGGTGCTAAAAAGACTTCAATTAAATTGTATTTTTTGGGGCTAAATTCAAGATTTTACCATTAACCAAGGGGCCAAAATCCCTCGGCTTTCTCCGAGCCCTACTCTTCTCTACAATAATATTTTAAATCCATTTATTTCTACAAGTTTGGTCGAATTAGATCATAAAACGTTTTAATAGTCAAATTAGTACCTTTACTTAAATTTTTTAGTCAAACGAACCCTAAACTTTTTGTAACAATATATTAGTTTATAGATCAATTTGACCAAACTTGTCAAGTTCAAGGACCTATAAGAAAATAAAACAAAGATGGAAAATTCTCCTTTTGTTTTCTAGTTTAATCTCAATATATTAATAGTACAACAAATCAACTTCAAACGAATTAGAAAACCAGAAGAGCCAATGAAGTATATAGAGAACTGAAAACTACCATCTTCATACATACATACGTGTACATGTACGTATATATATATATATATATATATAACCTGCAGAGGATATCAGTGCACCTTCACTGTAAAGTTTCTGGGGAAAATCTGGGAAGAAGAAATCTAGCCACTGATTGCCACTGCAGCATCATCAAGATTCTCAGACATGTTCCAAAGGGCTTGATTGATTGATATCAACAGCCGTTTAAATCAACCAAAGAACCCTAAAAATTGCTTTTGTGAATCTTGATGATGCTCCAACAGCAAACAATGGCTGCTGTATGACCATATCTTCATCTCCACTCCATGCAAAGGGAAAAGAAAGGAAACCCTAACTCTAACCCTAAACCCTAAAGCTTTATAATCAAAGAGAGAAAAGGAAGAAGATGCTATCTGATGGGCTTTGAAGAGAAGGGTTAAAGGGTATTTATAGAGAGACGAATGAGGGCAATGAATAGGGTTTTCGCTTGGTTGGTGGCATTGTTTGTGTGAGAGAAGTAGGGTTTAGTATACGATCGTGTTGAGTAAAAAAAATTCGAATAAGTTGAATAGACGAGTCATATTTTATAACTTAAATTTTATTTAAGATTATTTTTCGAGTCGAGTTGTTCTAATTTTTTTAACTAATTTTAAACGTATTCCTATAATTATATACAGGGACGAAGGCATATGTTCATTGGGAGGGACTCTTGCCCCTTACTCGGCAAAAAAAAAAATTCTTTTTTTACATTTGATATATATAACTTAGGATCAATTCTGAATTTTCCCCCACTTTTCAAAATTTATGTTTTACTCTCATCTCGTAACCTTAGCTTCGTCTTTGACCATATATATATATATATATATATATAGATTCATATGTGATATACATTATGATATATCAAGCATAGTTAAGAGACTTTACTTGAACTTGAAAATTGATCTAACTAATTTCTAAAAATTTCGAGTTATTCTTATTCAAAAAAACTGTTGGGTTATTCGAAGTTCCATCTTAAAACTCAAACTTAATTTGAAATTTTTTCGAGTTGAGACAAGTTTATTAATTTACAATTTGATTCAAGTCGAGTAGAATCAAATTTTTTCTATGTCAAATCCGAAAATTCAATTTTTCGAGCTGAGTCGAGTTTTGTTCACTCATGCTTGAGAGATCCGTCATAAATAAGACATAATGAAGAGAGTTAGCCATCGTAATCCTTAGGTACCAAACAAACCAAAATCCTTAGCCACTCCGAAACAGAAGATTTATACCAGTAATGGTTATGGCTGGGCTGTGTCTATGTTGCGTCTTCTGCAAGCATATTTCTTTCCATGGAATTGACAGGGGGCTGGCCTGTCTTTATTACATGCATGTAGGGGTTGATGGGGCTGTCTCTTTTTGTATAGTTTGGCTACCCATTAGCTAGGGTTCTCTGCTTGGGTTCTTTCCCCTTTGTTTTCCATCACTCAAATTCCCATTTCTTGTTCCTTTGTTTTCCAAGTTTTCCATGTATTTTCCAACCCTTTTATGGTACTCTTTTATGTCATTATTTTCATTTTTTAATGAAAACCTATATTTTCTTCTCATTTATATCTTCCTTTGAGAGTGGTTGAATTTAATCAATAAGTTCTATGAACCAAGTTCAAACATGGGATATAATATCAGAGACGGAGCGAAGATTGAATTTCAGAAAGAGTCAAATTATTGAGTTTTAAAATATAAGGCCCCAAAGAAAATTTTAGAGATTTCAATTAACAATATCATATATATTTATATATAATTTTTAATAGTATGAATTTATAAATATCCAAGGGGCCAACTTAAATTTTTTAGAAAAATTAAAGGACTTATTACGTAATTTTTGAATTTTTAGGGGGCTTAGGCCCCCTTGCACTGGCTTATGCTCCGTCTCTGAGTAATATCGATAGGAAAGATAACTATGAATTTTAAATGCAGACGATAAAACGGACGTGAAAGATATCAAAATAAAATGATAAAATTAAAATCGGCGAGCGTTGGTTGTAGTGATTATGCAAGCTGCAGTCTAAATGAGTGAACTCATATTTGAATCTTAAAGATAACATTGTTAAGAAAGATGACCACAAACCCTAACATATAACAAAACATAAACATGGACAATAACAAAAAAAAAATTGAGAACATAGGTTAACAAAATGATACTCATAATACAAACAATTCTATTTATGCATTACATCAATTGATTTTAGTTGCAATCGTACGTATATATTCAGTGGGGGTTTTGGACAGGCGCGGCATGAGCGACAGCACAGGGCCCCCAAGAGAGAGGGGCCCCGAAAATAAGAACCTAAATTAAATTAAATATTTTTAAAAAATTATAAAATTATATATAACTATATTTATATAAAAAATTATCTAAAACTTAAAACATGAAAAAAGAATGATAATTTTGAAGTGAAAATGTTTGATATTTAGATGTTTATAAGTCAATTTTTTGATTCTCAAGAGGACAATTTAATAATATTTTTTGTATTAAAGTCTTTTTTTTTGAAAAAAACACTTCTATCTCTTATTGATTATAAATTAAGAGCCATATTTTAATAAATTGCACAGGGCCTCCAAAATCTTTGAACCGCCCATGTATATATTGATCTTAACTATAGGTTAACAAAATGATACTCAAATTTAATTTTAATTGAATAAAATTTTAAGAATATATTTTTTTCACGTACAATATGACTGTGGCAAGTTCTAGTTAAAATAAAGGCCTTATAATTATAATATCGTTTGTTTTTAAATTTTAAAAAAAATTATTTTGTAGTTTAAACTTTATTAATCTCTTTTTTGACCATTATATTTCTAATTTTTCTTCAAATTGAATTATCTGACAAAAAATATCAGACCTTTTAAGCTGACGTTAATTGTTTATCTTTTGTCATTATCAACGTCAATTATTGGTTTCCTTTTGCATGAAAATAATATATTTAAAATTTGTAAAAATATATAGAAAAATAATATATTTATATTGTTATGTAGTGTTAATGTGAGATGTGATACTTAAAGATTTCATCATTTTGACCAATTAATATCACATACACAACTTGGTTAGGTGTTACGATGCCAAGTAAAAAATGTACCAATTTTAAAAAAATGTCAAATTCAGGTACTATATATACACACACAAAAAAAAAAAAAATTTTGTCAAACGAGATAAAGTATTAAAAATTTTAAATAAATATTCAAGTGGCGGTTGTATTGGAGTCACGGGCTTGTCATTTAGGCATATTTGAAACTTCTTGTGGCGTAAAAAAAAACTTTGAAAATACAATTTACATGAGAGAATGGAGAGAAAAGGGGAGACGAGGTGGGTCGTGAAAGAAGATCGGAGATGGGGATTCGACGACGGCAACTGGACGGTTTTCATTGATAACCTGAGTAAGCGCATCTCAAGAGGAGCTTTATGGGAACTAACTAATCACCATGTGAGAGTTGGGAGAGTATTCATCCCTGCTGTAATCAGGAACCCGAAATACTCGAACAACACGTTCGCTATAGTGGAGTTTTGTAGCTTCTCCGACATGAGGAAGGCTATCGCGGCTTTGGATGGCTCCTTGATAGACGGAAGGAGAGTCAAAGTATCAAAAGCTAGGTATCTTCTCTCAAGAAACAAACCGTACCACAGGACCATGCACGCTCCTGCTAATGCCCACACTAGGCCAGGTATGGCGGCTACCAGGAGAAATTTGAACAGTTCGAGGCAGAACCAATTCCGAGACTCCCGTTCATACAAATCGGTTCTCTTGAATAAGAATGCTACACCCCCTGGTCATCATTCTCCAGTGGCGGAAGAAGTTTCAAAGGAGCCGTCCTCGGAGAATAATAGTCCAGTAAACTATATGGTTAAAAATGAAGACTTAACTTGGCTTAAGTGCTCCAGTGTTGGAATACTAAAGTCCGGCTTTGAAGGTGATTTTGTCCAAAGGGCTCTCGAAAGTGACGACATTCATGTTAGATTGGCAAGATGGGGGAGCCTTTCCAATTCCTATCTTCTAACTTTTGGGTCTGCTGAGGACAAAAAAGAAGTTTGGAACAAAAAAAAAGAAGAACTAGAATTTTGGTTTGATTGTCTGGATGAATTCGTGTTGGAAGAGGAAACCCCATTTACCATTTGCTCAATATCGTTGACTGGAATTCCAATTCACTCTTGGAATGTTGATTTCTTTGTCAAGCTAGCCAATCGATGGGGCCGTGTTATCAAGATCCATGAAGATACAAAAAACAAAGTTGATCTGCAAACAGCCCGTTTAATTATTAGAACCTATAGCCAGCTCGACATTCCAAAGACGTTGCAGATCAAAGTGAATGGCCGTTGTTTCAATATAAAAATCTGTATTTCAGATGATTTTCCGGTCCATGCAGACTCTGGTTTTAATAACGTCGATGATCCGGACGCTGAAGTTGATCTGGTCACTCCGTTCGCAGAGGATCTCGACCGGACTAGCCCCATTGCGGCAGAAGGTACTCACAGTCTTCGTCCGGAAGGTAGACAGTCGCCGGCAAATGGGGTTGTGATTTCGACAGATTCATCCGAATCATCTTCCCCCTCGTTTACATCGGGAAAAGGCGTTGAGCCCGCTCATTTAGTATCTGATGTTCTCGAGGTTGATGCTGGAACGTTTACAAAGGCTCCAACAAAAGCGGGTCCTCTCACAGATTTTTTGCACGTGGGTAATTTTAATATAATACCAGACATTGGTTTGGGCCCTTGTCCTCCAAACTTGGCCCCTAACTCTAGGCCGATAGATGTTGTCAACCCACTGGTTAGAGCCACTCCCTCAGAGAACGGTTCTTCACATCAAATTGAATTGAATGATTCTATTAACTTTCACCTATCTTCAGCAATTGTCCCTGATAGCTGCGAAGGCTCGCACATCTCGAAGACCCTGTCCAGAAATAGGCTCATCTCCCCCCTCTCATAATTGCCCTCCGAATTGTGACGGCAACTTCTTCAATCCTGGGAATAGAAGAGCATTCCGCAGTCACGTCCGGGAATCACTGGAATCGCAAGAGCAGAATACCCTGAGTGGTAATTCAATATCCATCCACGACTCTATACACCTGAATTACATAGAGAAGGCCCTGGATGTGTGGGGAGTCAGTAGTATGCTCGGGATTTCCTTCATCGGTGGGAAGCAAGCATTGGTAGAGAAAGTCATGGAAATTGAAAAGGGCAAGGAGTAATAGGTTAGCGGGTTCTGCATTTTGTTGGGTTTTCTGCAAAATAATGAATTTTTCGATAGCTACATGGAACATTCGAGGTCTGGGTCAGAAGGAAAAGAGAAGAGCGGTCAAGAACTTGATTTCCGATAAGAAGCCTTTCTTAATTCACCTACAAAAATCAAAACTATCCTCCTTGCCGAAATCGACTATTAGATGCTTGGGTTGCAATAACTTAGAAATAGCGGCAGTTCCTGCAATTGGCTCAGTAGGTGGACTAATCAGCGCCTGGGACCCCTTGGTGTTTGAAGTAAAAGAAATATTGTCCTTTAGCAGGTTTATCGCCATATCCGGAACTCTCAAAGCTATCCAGTTTGATTGCGGGTTTATTAATGTTTACGGCCCCTCCGTTGAAGCTGATAAGGAGGCTTTCTTTGACGAATTAGCTGCGTTCTTATCTAAATATAATCTGCCATGGTGCGTGGGTGGAGATTTCAACGCTATATTGGAGGTTGCGGAGAAATTGGGTGGTCCTGCCAATTTATCTACGATGGAATTATTCAGGAGTTTCGTGCAAGTCTCGGGTTTGGTTGATCTCAAACTATCAGAGGGTGCTTACACCTGGTCTAATAATCGCGATCCCCCTACGCATGTAAGGCTAGACAGGTTCCTTATTCATCCAGATTTTTTTGAGCATTTTCCAAATCTGTCTCAATTGCTTTTGCCAAGATCCTTATCTGATCACAACGCCATAGTGCTAAAGGAGGAAAACAGAAACTAGGGTCCCCGCCCCTTTAGGTTCTTTAATTATTTGCTGGATGTTGAAGGTTGCATCGAGGTTATCTGTGAGAGCATTCTTTCTTCGAATACAAAGCCAAATAATCGAGGGGTTTTGGGCTTACTTAAAGGTGCCAAATCAGCCATCAAGGACTGGGAAGCTTCATCGAATCCCAAACCTCAGAGTAGAATCAATTCGCTGGAGTTGGAAATTCATAATTTGGAACTAAATTTGCAAAATGGCTTGGGGTCTGTCGACTTGCACATTAAGCTTGCAGCGCGCAGGAAGGAACTTTGGAAGTGCTATCTTCAGTTGGAAAGTTTATGGCTTCAAAACTCGAGGCTTAAATGGTTCATGGAGGGTGACCGCAACACCCGTTTTTTTCACATCTCGGCATCGAATAGAAGAAGAAAGAATCTAATCCTTGCTTTAGAGGCGAATGGGTCTCTCATTTCCGATCCTAGAGAGTTGAAGAACAATGTACATGATCACTTTTCTAAATTATACAATAAGTCGTCTACATTGGAAGTTGATTCTATGCAGCTCAATTTTGCTAAGATATCGCAGGAGTAGAATTCTAGACTGGTTCGACCGTTCTCGGAGGAGGACATTTGGGCTGCCATTTCTTCTATGGATAGTTCTCGGGCCCCCGGCCCGGACGGGTTTAACATGGGCTTTTTCAAGAAATTTTGGCCCGATTTGAAGCTGGTTATCTTGAAGTTTTTCGACGATTTCTTCATCGGTAAAGATTGGGAACTCGGTATTAATCACTCCTTCATTTCTTTAATTCCAAAGAAAATGGAAGCAAAATCTCTGGAGGACTTTAGACCCATTAGTTTGGTTGGAGGGGTATACAAAATTCTCTCAAAAGTTCTATCAAAGCGACTAAGGGAATGCGCCGATTTTGTTATTGGGAAATCGCAATTCGCCTTCCTCCCTGGAAGACAAATTTTGGATTGCGTTTTTATTGCAAACGAAGGCATCGACATGATTAGAAAGAAAGGTCTAAAGGGGTCTGTTTTCAAAATCGACTTCAAAAAAGCCTTCGACTCGGTGGATTGGAACTTCCTAATTAAAGTTCTAAAGGAGATGGGTTTCGGGGACTTATGGTGTCAATGGATTCTTAAATGTGTGTCGACGGCAACCATCTCGGTATTAGTAAATGGCTCTCCAACTCCACAATTCTCGATCGCTAAAGGATTGAGGCAAGGTTGCCCTTTATCCCCGCTACTTTTCAATATTGTGGATGAAGCCTTGCACCTCATGCTCGTCAAAGCAGAAGACTTGGGTTTGTTTCAAGGATTTCAGATTGGAGGCAGCAATCCGCTATCACTATCACACTTGCAATTTACGGACGACTTGATAATCTTCTGTGGAGCATCGCTAAGGGAAATCAGAAACATTAAGAGGATCCTTCGCATTTTTGAAGTGGCTTCCGGATTACAACTCAACTTGAAAAAAAGCAGACTCTTTGGTATCAATGTAAGCGATACGGACCTCAACAGTTGGGCAGCCTCTATTGGCTGTGTGGTCGGACAATTTCCATCAGAATACCTTGGCCTTCCATTGGGGCAGCCGAGGAATTCCTTGTCATTATGGGAGCCGGTAGTGAACAAGTTCTACAAGCAATTGGCTAGTTAGAAGTCTAACAACCTATCTTACAGTGGTCGTTTGGTCCTCCTAAAATCAGTATTGCTCTCCCTTCCTTTGTATTACTTGTCTATGTTTAGACTTCCGCCTGCAATCCTAAAAAAGCTAAATAGCATTATGGCTAACTTCTTATGGGGAGACTCGGAATTGAAGAAAAAAATCCATTGGCTAAATTGGACCGAGGTATGCGAACCAGTGGAATTTGGTGGTTTGTGTGTTAGAAATCTGGATCTTCAGAACCGAGCTCTTCTCGGTAAGTGGATTTGGAAGTTCTCGGCTGAAAGGGACAGTTTATGGAAGTTAACAATCTGCGGTAAAACAGGTTCGGATCATAAGAATATTGTCCCAGACCAAAGTAAGAATCGGCTAGCTTCTTGGGTTTGGAATGGAGTGAACAAATCGTTCTTTTGCAACGACGTCTTTGGCTATGTTGTTCAAAACAATCTGAAAATTTAGGTGGGCGATGGTCTGTCTATTTCCTTTTGGCACGATTCTTGGATAAATCCAGCCCCTCTCCAAGTCTTATTTCCTCATTTATATGCTCTTTCTCTGAATCGCACTGGGAAAATTAGTGAGTTTGGAACCAAATTAGAGTTGGGTTGGTCATGGAATATCAAACTAAGAAGGAAATTATGTGACCGAGAATTGAGTCTTTGGGATAACTTGATGAACATGCTTCAGAATTTTAAGTTAGAGGGTATTAAAGTAGATTGCTGCTCGTGGTTAGCCTCGAGTACTGGCATCTATTCGATTAAATCTGCTTACACTGTTACTTTGGATCAATCAAAATCTGATAACTTTTGGAGAAATTATGTCTGGACTAAACTCGTTCCACCTAAAGTGGAATTTTTCATCTCGCAGGTTATTCGGGGGCGGATTCCAGCTAAAATGGAACTAATTAAACGTGGCATCTCAACGATAATTGATAACCTTTGCCCACTGTGCAGGGAAACCAATGAAACCATCTTTCATCTGTTGTTTTCTTGCAGAATAGCTTGGCGTCTTTGGCAACGTTTCTCTAGCTACTGGAACTTAAATTTTGTACTCCCTGGTAATGCAGCAATGGTCCTTTCGACTTGGTTCGCATACTCCCCCAACAAGGACAAGCTGTCGATATGGCGTTTTATCCCAACAGCCATACTTTGGTCCCTATGGCTAACGAGAAACGATATACTGTTTAATAAGAGCACCCTGGATATATCAAACTTGTTCTTCCTTGCACGTTTCAGATTAATCTCGTGGTTCAAGGCGCGCTGCCCAGGTACCAACGTGTCCTTTTCGGATCTATTTGCTAACCCTGCTTTAGGAGTCGTTTCAGCTAGGAAGAACAGTGAGAAGTGCAAGTTGGCGTCATGGTCTCCTCCCCCGACCGGTTTTCTGAAATTGAATATCGATGGTGCCACCATCAGATCGGGTGCAGCAAGTGGAATATGGGGCTTAATTCGCGATTCGCTGGGGCATACAGTGATGTCTTTCTCTGAACCAGCAGGTCCAAGTTCTTCTATCTTGGCAGAGCTTCGAGCAATGATTTTCGGCCTTAGGCTAACCAAATCTCTAGTTGGTTGTGCAAACAAACGAGTGATCCTTGAAAGTGATTGCAGCTTAGCTATAGAATGAGTGACAGGGAAAACACAGTGCCCTGCGTTGTTTGAGGGGATTGTGAAGGATATTCGGGTATTAGGTGAAGCTGGTTTTTGTTGTTTTAGAGCCATTCCGAGAGCTTTTAACATAGAAGCAGACAGCTTAGCAAAGCAAGGCATGGGATGATTATTCATTGTAATAACGTTTAGTTGTTTGTAAGCCCTGTTTCATTAATAATACAAGAGGCACTCTTTTTCCCCTTCCGCTATCGATTTGCCCTCGGTAAATCGATATGAGGGAGATTTTTAACGAGGCCTCGCCTTCTTATCAAAAAAAATTAAATAAAATTAATTCAAAATTTAATATTATAAATAAAATAAATTAAAAATATCCTATTCAAATTAAGTCATCAATGGATAACTTGACGTGCTAACAACAAATCTGGTGGCCAACCAAATATTCTGTCCATTCTTTGCAAAAACCTGAAATAATACTGAATTTGAAATTTGACAAAATTAGAAATTACTAAAATAAATATACATGTTTCCAAGAGAAGAAACTTTAAATATTCTAAATTTTGGGGAAAAATAAATTAAAGAGGGGCCATTTAATTAATGAAAGGCTGATAGTAATGCAGAAATTGCAGTTGGAAAATGAAAGAAATTTTAATTACTCGTACCCCAAACCCTAAAACAGGTTAAAAAGTTTCAAAAGAATGAACAACCGATAAATTAGATGATGTCACATTATTAAAAATTAAATTAATTTTAATTTTTTATGATGTCGACCTCTTTAAAATTTTAGTCCTTTATAATGTTCAAATTTAAATTTTAATCTTTTTATTTTATAATATTATTAATAGATCAAAATTAATAGCATCGTTAGTTGTTGACATTAAAAGCATGATATAGATTTTTTCTTTTAAAAAACATAGAAGCCTTAAAGCACCCTATTAACACGTGAATTTATTATTGGTTAAACATGATTTATCAGATTTTCTCGTAAGCATATAATTGAATAACGGTAATTATATCATCATCATTACTTTAATGACAATAACTAATGGTGTTATTAATTTGAACTTGCTAATAATGTTATAGAGATAAAATGACTATTTAAAAAAAACTAAACTTGAGGAATTATTTCATATTTTGGCATAGTTAAGGGGCTAAAACTATAATATAAACCGTGTAAGAATAGTTCAATCATTGATTTTATGAACCAAATATTTTACCATTTTAATATTTTTTTAATCTTATAATATGTCCGTAGACTGAAATGAAATTTCTCTTTTAGTCCCTTAAAGATTTCTAAATTAATAAATTAAACATATTAATAAATTTCTCCCGAGTTCATAATTAATCCTATGTATGGATCCTTAGGATTGGTTTATCATTTTCTATCTAATATTCCACACAAAGATGAATCGTATCGAGTTGAATAGGACCACAATTACAACAAAGCTCCCCATATTTAGTATATAAAGATATTTTATTCTCAAAATCTCGAACTTAATATATTGGTTAAGCTAGAACAATCCAATACCAATTGGTTTAATTTTTTCATAAACAATGATTTTTTTTTGTATAACCACTGGTATCAGGGGCGAATCTTGACAACCAAGTTTGCAGGAGCCTATTTAATTTCTTTTTAAATTTTAGAAGCTTAAATTAAAATTTTCAACAATTTTAAAGGGTTTAATTTGAAATTTTCATAAAATATAGGAGTTTAACTAAATTTAAAATAAAATTAAGGTTTATCAAGACTTTTAAAATTTTTAAGAGAGGATTTAATTAAAACTATTAAAAAATTTAAAATATAATATTAATTTTTAAAATTTTTGAAGGGGCAAAATTAAAAATTTTAAAATCTTTGAAGGACTAAATGTGAAATTATGAAACTTTGGGGGGCCTAGGCGCCCACTGGCTCCATTGAGCGTCCACCACTGACTGGTATTAAGTCAATTAACCGACTAATCCAGATTAGACACTGCAGTGGCATGTTATAAAGACAACCCTTCTAGTCAAATGTCCTCTATTTACCGTGCCATGATTCGAACCCTGTGCTCTTCTATCAAGCATACAACGATATTGTATTCTCAAAATCCCGAACATGAGATATCGGTTAAGCTAGAACAATCTAATGCCAATCAGTTTAATTTTTTCAACAACAATGATTTCGAATTTTTTGTATAACCACTAGTACTCAACGAGTTAATTAACTAATTCCGATCAGATACTAAATACAAAAGTTTGTTACAGAGACAATCATCCCAACTTAATTTTCTCAATTCATAGTATCAATATTCTAACCCTACATAGTACAAAAACATCACATCAAAATCATAAATATGAAGCAATGAATCTATTGCCACACCAAAAAGCATCCAAAACCAAAACTAAGAAACGAAATTGCATTGATTAAACACCCATGCTTTTTTGCATGTAGTACGTACTCTTTTTCTTCCACCTCTACAAATAAATTATAAAACCCTAACCCTAATCTACATGTTTTCTTGGACAGCAAAGCATTGAAATGATATATCGAAAGGAAAAAAAGAAAAGAAACCCAGAAATTCCGCTGACGAGTCATTGCATCTGCCTCAGTCTTAGCCTTTCTGTAAATGGAAAACCATAAAGCTCTTTAAAACCCTAGTCTGCGTTTAGGGTTCACTCGCTAAACGCCATTATCGTCTTTGTGTTTTCAACTCAGCCCTTTCGGGTTGGCCCGGTTTTCCTGGGTCTCTAAGTACTGCGTTTGCTTGTCTATATTGAGATGCCTTTGTGTTCTTGCCAATGCATCTCTTTGTTTTCTTGGTAAGCACTCTCTTTGATTTGTTGGAAAATGTTTTGGTTTAGATTATGTGGTGGGAAATTTGTGGTTTAAGATTTCATTCGAACAAATGTTGAAGCAAGTGATTAAGCTTCTCGTTGACATCTCTCTCTTCTTTCTAGGTCCCGGGTTCAATACTCAGTATGATCATTTTCCCTCTTCCCCTCCTCTATGTTGTAGATACTATTAAGAAAAAAAGGCATTAATATTAAGTTCATCCCCGAACAACTCTACCTAAGGGTAAATATTCGATCGAGTTGAGTAAAAAGTTTCGGGTTAGTTGAGTTGACAAGTTTTGTTTTATAATTCAAAACTTTATTTGATATTTAATTGAGTTTTGTCAAGTCGAGTTGTTCAAGTTTCTGTTTAAATTTAATTGTAAATATTTATATTGTTATGGTACTAGTTAGTTCTAATTTAAACGACTTTCTATAACCATATATAT
The DNA here is from genome assembly GCA_958450335.1 of Hibiscus tridactylites. Taxonomy (NCBI): domain Eukaryota; kingdom Viridiplantae; phylum Streptophyta; class Magnoliopsida; order Malvales; family Malvaceae; genus Hibiscus; species Hibiscus tridactylites. The sequence goes on from OY288281.1 coordinate 3,417,794, forward strand.
ATATATCATATTTTTCACATGTGATATCCATATATCAATAAAGTTGAGGGATTCGACTCGAACTTGAAAATCGATCAACTAATTACTAAAAATTTTAAGTTATTTGAGTCTCATTTTATAAATCAAACATTTTTTAAAAAAAATCTTTTCGAGACAAATTTATAAAATTACGATTCAAGTCAAGTTTTGCTCACTCTAACCCTACCTTTTTTTCTATATTATTAAATCCCAAACCCCAAAGTAAGGGCATTACGTTTATATGTTTAAATTCATTCAAACCTGTCACTTTAAGAAATCTTCAATAGCATCAATACTTAATAAACTAATACTAAACCGGCATGTGGTATGTCTATAATATGTGTTTAAGGTGGTTAAAATTTCAGGGATATAATGAAAATAAATTATGTTGGTCCAAGTGGTAAACAGCTTGATATTGTTAAAAGTAAGTTTCGAGTTTAAGGTTTTATGTATGTAAAAAATTCTTGCGAAAAGACCCACCCACTCAAAACCAGGTGTACAACGCAGGTGATCAATTCGAATTAATCCAGACAAAAAAACATTTTATCCAAAAACTTTGCTTCAACAAATAACAATGATAAAAAAAAACTTTTTTATCTTCTTTACTCATTAGTATTGGGGTTGTAGAGAAATGTAGCTTTTAGCTTTAGAAGTTGTGTCAACAATAATGTAAAAAATAGGAATAACTTCAATTCTTTTATGAACATATTATTATTTTTATTGAATGGAAAATATTATATTTTTAAGATAAATATTGAGATTTAAATTTATACAAAATAAGATAATATGAGTATCTTTATAGTTTAAATTTGTAAACGATGCTTTGTCGAGTATTCTCATTTAGTTTTTGTAACATTACCATGTGTACTATTTTCCTCCATTTAGATTAGTGAGGTTTTTAACGAAACATGTGTAATTTCCATTTTCCATCCCAAACAAAAACTCTCTTGATTCGATTAAATCGATATTCAATGAAGATAACAAGAGAGAAAAAAGAGTGCCTAAGGGGTAAAGTAGCATTTAGTCTCTAAACTTGATAGCCTTTTCAATTTGGTCCCTGAGCTTTTTTAAAATCATTGAATTTGACAAAACTTTTCAACTTGGTTGCTTTAGTCCACATTAGTCCTGAAACTCGAAAACTTTTCCAACTCAGTCCTTGAGCTTTTTTAAAATCATTAAACTTGACAATTTTCAACTAGATCGTTATGTTCCACATTAGTGACTTTAATTTCAATCAATATAAATCGAGCTTGAATAAAAAAGATTTACTTATTTTTTAATCACGAGACACGAACACGTGGATATAATTTGGTGAAATCGCATCTAGGGATGGGCATTTTACACGACCCGATTGGGTCGGATTTTTTAATGAAAAAAATCGGGTTTGGGGCGGGTCGGGTCGAGGGTGAAAAATATCCTACCCGAACCCGACCCGGAACTAATTGTGTAATTTCCCCCTAATTTTTTAGGGATATTTATAATAATAGTCCATATATATATATTATAATTAGGTCCTTAAAATTAAAATTTTATTTACAATTTAGTCCTTAAATTTATAATTTTTTACAATTAAGTCCCTTAAAATTACTTTTTACAATTAGGTCCCTAAAAATATTTTTTACAATTAAGTCTCTAAAAATTATTTTTTTTCTATAGGTCGGGTCAGATGCGGGTATAGAATATTTATTTTCGGGTCAGATCGAGTGAGGATATAAGATATATATTTTCAAGTCGGAGTCGGGTGGGCCAAAAACCCGACCTGACCTGACCCGTGCCCATCTCTAATCACATCCATTTTAATTGGTGGAGGTAGTGTTCATTTTATGAAATCATTGGTTTGGGCAGTACGATACAACTTATTTTAATACGAATTTATTAACAAAATTTGTTTGATTTAAAAAATTAAAATTTAACTAATAAAAATATTAATGGATTTTTATTAAATTTATTTATATGATATTTCAATATTTAAATGTCTGATTTAAAAATTAACAACCAATGATAAAACAATTTCAAATTTAACGAAAGCTTATCATCAGTGTTATCGATCAAACTTTAATTTGTAGATAAATAGCGGTTAATAGACATGTGCAAAGGTAAAGATATTTGTCTAAGAGCAAAAGGTAAAAATAACCCTTAACGTCTTACATTTCGGTCATTTTAGTTCTATTTTTTTTGTGTGCAAACAACCACCTAATGTTTCATTTTTTCGTTTAAATTTTATCATTGTTGGATGAAAATCATTAGTAAACTAACGGTCAATGCCTGAGGCTGACGTGGCATATTTGCAGGGCATGAGGAGATGATGTGGCACTGTCACGTGATATTTTTAAAAAATTTAAAAACTAATTAATTATTTTTTAAAGAAAATATATTTTTAAAATATTTTTAATCAATCGCCACATCAGCAAAGTGCCACGTGACAGTGCCAGGTCATCTCCCCATGCCCTACAGACATGCCATGTCAACCTAGGTGTTGACTGTTAGTTGACTAACAGTTTTCATCTAAAAATGGTGAAATTTGAATGAAAAATGAAACGTTAGGTGATTATTTACACCAATAAAAAGGATATGACTAAGGAAAATTCTACAACGAGCGACGAACATTGATGAACACCACTAACGATGAACACCGATGAACACATTAAATATTTTTAAATTTTAAAAATTTAAAGGACTAAAATTATAATTAAAATTATCTCTTAAAAAATAAAATCAAATTTAATAGTTACTTTATAATATTTTTTTAATATGTTAGAATCAAATATACTCAATTCTCATAAACCCTAACAAAATCACTCTTAAAAAATAGAAATTAGTTTATATTTTTTTAATAGATTAGAATCAAATATACCCGCCTGTTCCCATGAATATATTTGATTCTAATCTATTAAAAAATTATAAAATGATTTCTATTTTTTAAGAGATTGATTTTGTTAATAAGTTTATAATATATTGTATCATAATTTTTTTAATAATAAGTTTATAATATATTGTATCATAATTTTTTATACATTATGTAATTTATATTATATGAAAAATTAAATCAATGTTGAAAATTCTAATAAAATTAAATCAATGTTGAAAATTCTAATAAAATAAAATCAATGTTGAAAATTCTAATAAAATAAAATCAATGTTGAAAATTCTAATAAAATAAAATATATATAATTCTTAACTAGAAATAAAAATAACAAAAATATTTAAAAAAAATAAAATCTCATTTGAAACTTACTATTTAAAATCGATGAAGAAAGTTTGTTTTTGGGCTGGATAGTTTTAATTCATTCGAGCCCAATGTCTAAAATCAGAGACAAAAAATAAAAAAGAATTTATGATGTGAACGTGGATCGAACACGTGACCTTCAGATCTTCAGTCTGACGCTCTCCCAACTGAGCTACCCCCGCTGCTGCTTTCATAAACAAATATTATTGTATTAAACCTAAAGAAAAAACTGCTTCTCTCTTTTTAGTGAGTGTTTCTTTCACTCTCAGAAGAATCCTCCTCCTCTACCCTCGACTCTGGATCCTTTGTTTCATTCCACACAAAAAACCCTAAATTGAAAAGGAAAAATGCCATTCATATCGAAATTTCAAAGGCAAACGGATTACAATCGGTTTCCTTCTTCAACTCCCATCGTTATCGACAACGGCGCTTCCTATTTTCGTATTGGGTATTTTAACCTTAACTATAAAAACCTAAACTTTTCATTTCCCCCCTTAACTGTTTTTTCCCTTCCTATTTTGCAGTTGGGCAGGAGAGACTGAGCCACGGGTTGTGTTCCGTAACATTGTTCAAAGACCTCGCCATAAATCCACAGGTATTTTTGTTTTCTTCAAAATTATTTTTTAACTAAAACCCAGAAGAAAAAGAAGGGATTTTGTGTATGAATTAAGGTTAAGAATTGTTTTTGTTTTTTTGGGTTGTTGCAGGGGAAACTATCACAATTGTTGGTGACCATGAGACTGCTTTGTTGAGATACTTCGATTGCAGTCGTTCCGGCCCTCGTTCCGCTTTCGATAACAATGTTGTTTGTCAGTTTGAAATCATGGAATATGTAAGTCAATTTTGAACTTATGCGATCGAATTTGTGTCTGAATGTGAACTAGAGATTTCCTTAGATTTATGATAATATTGGTGTATCATGTATGATTGAGTGTAGATGTGAAGGTTTTAGAGTTTCGAGCATGACTCAGCATCCTAACTTTATGTGTTCTGTACTTGTTTCTACAGATTCTCGACTTTGCATTTGATCGGTTGGGTGCAAACGGATCCCGGGTACAATAATAAGTTCACCGCTTTTGTTTTCATCTCTTGAATGATCTAATTTGCTTTTGCTTATGTTGCTAAATAGGAATACTTTAGCGGTGCGAAAATCGTCTTCAGATAGTAGTTTTTAGGTGAACTTAAGTGCGTCTTCGATCTTGCTTGTCCGGAAACTATATAGGCTATCAGTTTGAGATTTTTCCTTCATGCTGCGTTGTATTATTGGATGCCTTTTTTCATCATTACTACTTTTAATTTGACATTTCAGTTTTAATGGATTCTTTCTTGATTTGTTGTTTATTTGAGGCCAGAACAGATTGATCATCCTATCTTGATCACGGAATGTGTGTGCAACCCAGTTTATTCCCGCAGTAAAATGGCAGAACTTCTTTTCGAGACTTATGGGGTTCCATCTGTAGGTATGAAGCACTCGTTTTAACATTACATATTAGGCTCATTTGTTTTATCCGAGTGATACATGGTCTTGCATGCACCAGTAAGGCTCAAGTTTCTTGGAAATAATTTATAGAATTTTATTTGCATTAATACTTGCCATATTTTTTAATCTGTGTCTTTTATATGGGAAACTATTTGCTCCATATTTATATGTTCTCTGATGTTTGAGTTTTATGTTTGTGATTGCAGCGTTTGGCGTTGACGCTGTTTTCAGCTATAAGTATAATCAACTGCACGGGATTTGTGAGAAAGACGGTCTAGCTATCTGTCCGGGATTCACCACAACTCATGTCATTCCCGTATGTTGCCTTGACTTCATATTTTACCTTGATTCATGAACTTATAAAGTTGAGGTGGTCATTATTAAGGCTTGGAGAATGTTTTAATTTAGTTTCTGCTTTGAATTTTCCTTAAAACGACTCGTTTTATGTAAGCGTCATGCAAACTTTTCAACATTGACATCTTATTATGTTCCTTCGATGAACCTGTTTACTGGTCTTGTACATGATTGTCAAAGGAAGCTATATCTTGCAATAGGCTTTAGAATAGGACTACGATATGTGACTGAGCTGAGGCAACAAATATTAGATTTGACTAAGACGGGGACATTGAAGTTCAGAGTTTAATGTTGTTTGTTTGACCGCAGTTTGTTAACGGGGAGCCTGTTTACAAAGGATGCTGCCGAACTAACATTGGTGGATTCCATGTCACCGACTATTTGAAGCAGCTTCTTTCCCTTAAATATCCTCATCACATGTGAGTATAAATCCGTGGATTACAAGAATCATGACCTGCTTTAATGGATCATTTTCTAATGTTTTTTAAATGCTTATAATAGGGCTAGATTTACGTGGGAAAAGGTCGAAGACTTGAAGATGGAGCACTGCTATATTGCACCCGATTATGCCTTGGAAGCTCGGTTATTTCAGGTATTGACTTTTTTTTTTACTTCTGATATCCTCTTTGCAACTGCTGAAAGGTCAAATACTGTAACAGAAAGGCGGAAAGGAAGCGGAAGATAAAACCAAGTGTTGGCAGCTCCCATGGGTTCCACCACCAACCGAAGAACCTCCTTCGGAAGAAGAGATTGCAAGAAAGGCTGCTATAAGGGAAAGGCAAGGACAAAGATTGAGAGAAATGGCTGAAGCAAAGAGGTCTTCTAGAATAAACGAACTAGAAAATCAATTGCACGGGTTAGAATTTCTTTTGCAACAACTCGGACAAATTGAAGAGGAAGAAATTCCATCTTTCCTTTCGGAAACTGGTTATACTTCTAAACAGGAAATAGAATCAACGCTTACAAAAGTGACACTGTCGTTAAGAAAAGCAAAAGGTGAACCAAAACCTGAACAGGCTGAAAACGAGGAGAAGACAGATTCTTCCACAAGCGAGAAATATCCTCTTATAAATGTCCCTGATAATATGCTTACCCCTGAGCAGGTACCTAAACTTTTAATGGAAAATATCTAATATGCATTTATTTTTTGAGGTTGGCTTTGTTCCGCAAACGAAGTTCCTTGTTATTTTTGTTAAATTTCTTGTCATTGATGGTATTTTTTTAGCTGAAGGTAAATGATTTCTTGGTTATTACTGTGACAGCTCAAAGAAAAGAAGAGGCAGATTTTTCTTAAAACCACGACTGAGGGCCGGCAGCGAGCTAAACAGAAACGTGTCGAAGAAGAATTAGAACGAGAAAGGAAAACCCAGCAAGATGAAGAAAGACGTTTGTATGTCTCATACTCGGAACACATTGTCTTTCCTTCTTGACACTTAATCTGATTGATACTTCGTCTTCGTCATTGCTTTATCTTTTTACAGGGAGAACCCTCAACTTTATCTCGAACAGATACGCTCCAAGTACAAAGAACTGCATGAGAAGGTTGAACAGCGCAAAAGGCTCAAGACAAATGGAGGCCATACAAATGGGAGTGGTACGTCCGGGGGTGTTGGGCGTGGGGAAAGATTGAATGCAGCTCAGAGGGAAAGAATGCGCCTTTTGACTACTGCTGCTTTTGACCGAGGGAAGGGTGAAGATACTTTCGGTGCTAGAGATGAAGATTGGCAACTTTACAAACTAATGGGAAAAGATAACGATGACGATGATGATGGACCTGATGAAGATGAAGCAGAGCTGGCCCGTGTTTGTTCTAGGCTCCAGGTCAGTTTCTTGCTCTTGTCACGTATCGATCTATTTGTAGTTTTCTGAATTATCTAGGAAGATGATTCATTCTTACTTTCTTTGTTTCTACAGGAGATAGACCCAACATTTGTTCCTAAACCTGAACCAACACCTTTACAGCCGGCTACCGCCGAGGTACCAAATGTTCGTCCACTCACCAAGGAAGACTTCCAAATTGTGCTTGGGGTCGAAAGGTTCCGATGTCCTGAAATATTATTCCACCCGAACTTGGTCGGGATAGATCAAGCTGGTTTAGACGAGATGACTGGGGTCTCAATAAGAAGGTTGCCATCCAAGGATGAGGCACTGGAGAATAGGTTGACCAGTTCAATTTTTATGACTGGTGGGTGCAGTCTCTTTCCCGGTATAAACGAACGACTGGAAGCTGGAGTCCGGATGCTGCGACCATGTGGATCACCAATCAAGGTGGTAAGAGCATTAGATCCGGTTCTTGATGCATGGCGTGGTGCCTCCATTTATGCTGCAAACTTAAAGTTCCAGCAGCAAACATTCAGTAGGTCGGATTATTACGAGAAGGGCGAGGAGTGGCTTCGCCGATATCAACTCCGTTACACATTGTAAAAGTTCATCTTGAGGATAGATTGTAGTACATAAAATCCAACTGCTTATATTATTAACATGTTATTCATGAAAACTTTGAACTTGCAAGCATTCTATAGTGCTATCAAAGGTTTTTTTTTTAAAGAACAATGGTGGAAATACTTCATTCTCTGATTCTCTTGAATTGAAGTTTTCCGACGGCGACTAAAAATAAAAGAAAAATCAGAAGCAACGGCTATTTGGCATTTACATGCCAACTAAAGTTACTAAAACCAATCTGACAGCTCTTATGAGCTTGAAAAAATATTCATGAAAAGTGACCGTTACTACTACAATTCCACGAACCATGTCGTTTTTAGTTCACCAAAACCCAAAACGACACTCTCAGTCCCACATTTCGAAACATATAAAAAGAAACACATACAGCTCCTCACTGCCCTACCAAATTTGAAAAAATTCGACCGTTGAAGATCTTCCCTTCCAAGCTTTATCAAATCCTCAAAAGGAGGCAGGAAAAACCAGCTCGGAGCCTTTGTTTTTCCTGCTACAAAATCCTCCATTTCCAAAAGCTAAGAGAAACCCTTTTTTAACAGGCTCTCGAGCTGAGCAAAGATCGAAAGAAACTCGAAAAATGGATACTCAAACGAGGAGAAAAAGTGGGCTGAACCTCCCTGCCGGGATGAACGAGACTTCACTGCGGCTGGAAACTTCTGCGGCTTCTGCTTCTTCTTCTTCTTCCTTTCGTTCGATCTCGATATCTTCGCCACGGATGATATCGAGCTTGACTTCGCCTTCGTCGTCGAAATCGTCGATTTGTAGTGATCGGTTTATTCCGTGTCGATCCTCTTCGAGACTACACCTCTTTGGGCTGATGGATAAGGAGTCGCCTGCTAAAGAAGGAGGGAATGAAGCTTATTCCAGGATTTTGAGATCTGAACTTTTTGGTCCTGATTTTGGTTCCTTTTCCCCTGCAGGTCAAGGCTCGCCGATGAGTCCGAATCGGAACTTGTTGCGGTTCAAGACCGAGCATTCGGCACCTAGCTCGCCATACTCACCTTCGCTTTTGGGGCAGGACAGTGGATTCTCGAGTGAAGCCTCGACTCCTCCGAAGCCCCCTAGGAAAGTCCCCAAGACACCTCATAAGGTATGTTAATCGGACTCGAATACGACACGGAATCGATGGTTCGAACTTGATAACATTAACGAAAACGTTAAACGAATCGCAGGTCCTCGATGCTCCTTCGCTTCAAGACGACTTCTATTTGAACCTTGTCGATTGGTCATCTCAGAATGTACTTGCAGTTGGGTTGGGGACGTGTGTTTATTTGTGGACTGCATCAAATAGCAAAGTAAGATCTTTTGCAGAATTTGATATACTAAAATTGCCTATGAAATTGGTCATTGTTTGAACATGTTTGTCTTGGGTTACCTGTTTCAGGTAACCAAGTTGTGTGATTTAGGACCAAATGATAGTGTATGTGCTGTTCAATGGACCCGGGAAGGTTCTTATATATCGATCGGTACAAATCTCGGTCAAGTTCAGGTAACTAATATTCGATTTTCATATCGAACTCGCCGTCCTAGTGGGGCTTGAATAACGAATACAGTGACATTGATTAGGTTTGGGATGGTACTCAATGCAAGAGGGTCCGGACAATGGGTGGACATCAAACGAGAACCGGTGTCTTGGCTTGGAATTCACGGACGCTATCGTCCGGAAGCAGGGACCGCAACATTCTTCAGCATGATCTTCGGGTTTCGAGTGACTATGTTAGCAAGCTTGTTGGACATAAATCCGAGGTCTGTGGATTGAAATGGTCACACGACGACTGCGAACTTGCATCCGGTGGGAACGATAATCAGGTAAGCTAATTTCTTCATTTTGTCCCGGAAAACATAGCAAATTGCTAACATAGTCACTCGAAACCCGAAGATCAGCTTTGTTGATCAGCTAACACGGACAGCTTTGTTGTTGATCAGCTTTTGGTCTGGAACCAACATTCGCAGCAGCCGGTTCTTAAATTGACCGAACACACGGCTGCTGTCAAAGCCATTGCATGGTCACCCCATCAAAGCAACCTTCTAGCATCCGGTGGCGGAACCGCGGATCGGTGTATCCGGTTTTGGAACACGACCAATGGTCATCAATTGAACCACATAGACACAGGTAGCCAAGTCTGCAATCTATCATGGAGCAAGAATGTGAATGAATTGGTCAGCACTCATGGATATTCTCAAAATCAAATCATGGTGTGGAAGTATCCATCGATGTCGAAAGTCGCAACATTAACCGGCCACAGTCTTCGAGTCCTCTACCTCGCCATGTCGCCCGATGGACAGGTAATACAATCGTACTCTCGTAGATCGAAATGGTTCGTCGAGAAAATTAAATTAACCGTGTTCGTCTTTGCAGACCATAGTGACTGGTGCAGGGGATGAGACTTTGAGGTTTTGGAATGTCTTCCCTTCTGTGAAATCACAAGTAAGCATCACTAAAATACAACAATTCTTGATATTTTACTCCCTTTACTATTGAAACTTGTTCAAATTAGTCCATTCTTAACAATATTTCACATTGTTTTGTCCTTTTTCAGACACCAGTTAAAGATACAGGACTCATGTCTTTAGGACGAACCTACATAAGATGAGAAACTTGAATTTCTTGTGTAAATGACACTTCTGCAGAACCAAACAAAGGGGATTCTTTGTTTTGTTTTTTATTTATTATGTTTTTAAGTGAAAAAGAAAAGCAAACATACAAAGGGTGGGAATTTTTTCATTGTTTTGCAAATATAATTGATTTTTTTTCTCGTATTACCTGTAAATGACACTCCTGCAGTACCAAACTTGTTCAAATTAGTCTCTTTACTATTGAAACTTGCTCGAATTAGTCCCTGTACCATTAAATTGGCACTACTTTGAAACGTATAAAGGGATGGGAATTTTTTCATTGTTTTGCAAATATAATTGATTTTTTTTCTTATATTACCTGTAAATGAAACTCCTGCAGTACCAAACTTGTTCAAATTAGTCCCTTTACTATTGAAACTTGTTCGAATTAGTCATTGTACCATTAAATTGGCACTACTTTGAATGCAAGAGTTTTTAACTTGTACACGGTTTTTTAGCGTTGAATGAGTAAAATGTGGATGGCTGAGAATAGCAGTGTGTTATGTGAAGATTATCGCTTGGAGAAAAAAATAAAAAGTTAATCTCAATCATTCATTTTACTCCTCTAACGATCCAAAAAACGTATGAGTGCAAAAGAGAGGAATCCTAACCATTAGTTTTATTTTTGACTTAATCACTCACTTAATAACGTTATAAACATTAAATAAGCAAACTAACCAACATCACTAAAACATGTTCCTTTAGATTAGTTAAGACACCCCTTATGAAGAATATTTTTGTATTAAATAAAAGAATTGGTAGTTTTGTTTATGATTTTCGACTTAGACGGGGAAATATGGAGTATTTTTTAGGGAGATGGATAGTTTTGGAATTATTTATTGATATGAGGTAACATTTATGGTAAAGACAGTCGTCGGTAAGTGAGAATAGTTTTGGAAATATGGAGTATTTTTTAGGGAGATGGATAGTTTTGGAATAATTTTATACAAGAAAAGCAAACATACAGATGGGAATTTTTTCATTGTTTTGCAAATATAATTGATTTTTTTCTCATATTACCTGTAAATGACACTCCTGCAGTACCAAACTTGTTCAAATTAGTCCCTTTACTATTGAAGCTTGTTCAAATTAGTCCATGTACCAATAAATAGGCACTACTTTGAATGCAAGAGTTTTTAACTTGTACACGTTTTTAGCGTTAAATGAGTGAAATATGGATGGCTGAGAATAGCAGTGTGTTATGTGAAGATTATTGTTTGAGAAAAAATAAGAGTTAATTTCGGTCAACGATCTAAAAAAATATATGAGTGCAAAAGAGAGAGGAATCTTAACCATTAGTTTTATTTTTGACTTAATCACTCGCTTAATAACGTTATAAACATTAAATAAGCAAACTAACCCACATCACTAAAACATGTTCTTTTAGATTAGTTAAGACACCCTTATGAACAATATTTTTGTATTAAATAAAAGAATTGGTAGTTTTGTTTTGTTTATGATTTTCGACTTAGATGGGGAAATATGTAGTATTTTTTAGGGAGATGGGTAGTTTTGGAATTATTTATTGATATAAGGTAAAATCTATGGTAAAGAGTAAAGACAGTCGTCGGTAAGTGAGAATAATTTCATACAAAAATAATCAAAGTTGTCAGTCGTCACCTGTTGTGTATGAAATAAAATTACCAATAGATGAAAATTAATTTATTGTGATCTGACGAGATTAAATCGATAATAAAGTGCTTTAGAGAAGATTGGAAAAATAAAATATGTCCTCTTTTTTTAAATAAAAAATTAATCATTCCCCTAATTAAGCCAGGATTTTCGGTACATAAATGAAAAATATTACTTAGGATGAATAATAGAATTTATATAAAAATTATTATCCAATAAAAGATAATTGTTTGATACATTAACGGTAAAAATTAAAAAAAATTTAGAAACGACTTAGTTTTAAAGGTTTAGGGACTTAGTTTAGGGTGTAGAGTTTAGATTTAGTAGTTTAAAATTTAGTGATAGTTAATAGAATTTAGAGTTTATGGTTAGAATTTAAGATTTATAAGTTAAAACTTAAATTCTCAACATATTACCCTAAAAGCCTAAACCTTAGGTCCTAATATTAACCCCTAAATTCTAAGCATTAACCTTAAATTCTAAACTCATACACGTAAATGCCTAAATCCTACACCCTAAACCCTAAAATTAAAACGTTTGTGAAAATTAAAAGTTTTTACCGCTTGTGCATTAGATATAAATCCTTCAACAAACTAACACTTAAACACATTTTTATCATATGAATTTTTAAAGGAAAATATTTTGATACACAAGTTTGTGTAAACTAAACCTTTTAATTTTAGGGTTTAGAGTTTAGTGTTTTAGGTTAGGGTTTAGGGGTTTAGTGTATTGGGTGTAGAATTTAAGGTTTATAGTTAAAATTTAGAGTTTAGGTTTTAGGGTGCTAGAGTTTCGGATTTAGGTTTTAAATTTTATAAAAAGATTGTACAAATTTTTTTACACAGCTTGTGTATCAAAATATAACCCAATTTTTAGGGCTCCTTTGGCATGGCTTAAGAAAATTACTTTTCACCCATAAACAATGCCAAACACTTCATTTATTGGTGTGAAAAATCACTTAAAATGTTGATTTTCCACCAAACCTAAAAGGGTAAAATTTCTAGCTTTCAAGGTTGAAAGTCAATTTTAGGTGTGAAATTGTTTCTTTTACCTTTAATTATTAACACTAATACTAATACTAATATATTAAAATAATATTAAATATGATAATAATTATGATATTAAAATAATATTTAGCTATATTAATATAATATAAAAAATGTATAATTTAGACTTTAGAGGCTAAATTTTGTATTTAATTCAAATTTTATATTGATTATTTAGAAATATTTAAAATTTATATTTTATATATAAAAAATTACTAATGAATTGTTATAGCTTTTATTATTTAAGTTGATTTTTTTCATATATAATAATATTAATAAATTTTATAATAACAAATTTAAACATTATTTATGTTAATTTATTTTGACTTTACAATATATTGTTTAAAACAAACATTTTATCTTTTCAAAAGTATTTTTTGACAGCAACGCCAAACACTAAAATCTTACAATTAATTTTTTAAAATTACTTTTTGACAACACTTTTAAAAATATTTTTCAAAAATCATGTCAAACTGACCCTTATGTTATAATAACAAATAACAATATTAATCGAGATAATATTCAATTAACATTACCAATTAATATTTACATAAATAATTAAGACACAACGATAAATTAAAACCGTGTGTTCATAAAATAATATAATATAATATAATATAATATAATATAATATAATATAATATAATATAATATAATATAATATAATATAATATAATATAATATAATATAAAGGTTGCGTGGATGATTATGCCTACGTCTCTCTCCTAAGTCCTATCTAGATTCAAGGTGACTGAATTACTACGAAACATGAAGGTTTTTGACTTTGTTTTAATTTCCTATATAAAATATAGTTTCTATTTTGATATAATATAAAATAATGTGTTGTATATACATTGTAGCCCAAATTAGTCACATGGTGTAACGTGCAGGGAAGTACCACCTACCCCTACATGAACATGATATTGATGGACCAAACTTTATTGTTATTCAGCATATGAATACTATCAATCATTGAGTCTTGGATTCAACCGGTATAACTTAACAAGAAGTATCGGTAAAAGAGCGAATGGTACTCATTCTAAGAGATTCGAGTTTAATCATTCTGTCTGTAAGATGTATGTATTGTTAAAGGATTAAAAATATTTATGAAATTCTACCTCGTAATCACCTTTAGATTATTAAAAAAACATGTATAGTAGTTGCGTAGATTTAAGAAACTATGAAAGCGTTATCTTTAGAAATTTATAAATTAAGAAAATTGGGTTCGAACCCAGCTTTATATCAGTCAAACTCCTATTATATGTGCTTTTAATTTAACGGTTCAATGACTGAAATAAGATAACTTTAATAAAAGTTTTTCAATTTCGATGACTAAAATGCAATTGTCCTAAAAGTTCAGTAAACACTAGTATAGCTTACTCTATGATTTATTTAAATAAGGGGTGAGCAAAAATTCGATTCGAAAAAGTTAAATTTTTTTACTTAACTCAATCGTAATTCTATAAACTTTGAATCGAAAAAATCACAAAAAAAATTGAGTTATAAAATAAGAGTAGAATAACTTTGCCTTAATATATGTATATGACATATTAATATATATATATCACATATAATTATAGAAAACTGTTTAAATTAGAATCAATTAATACCAAAACATTATAAATATTTAAACTCGACTAACTCAACTTGACTCAAAAAAATTCAAATACATTTTAAATTATAAAATAAGACTCGTCAACTTAACTAACTTCTCTATCAAATACACGCCCCTAAGCCAATTCTTCAATCCCAACAACATGGTTTGGTAAACCTAGCCAGAGGAATTCCAAAAATGAAGAAATCTCAATATTTTTCTAAGTTCAATGGATTTTGGGAACAAATGTACTGTAAAAACATGGTTAGAAACAATCTTATTTTCGTCGAATTCCATTTACAGAAAATGTCAATGGCTTCAATGGTTTTGGAAGCTGGGAAATGAATAAAGTGAGCAGTAGTGTTGGGGAAATATTACAATAACAATGTCAATCAAATTTGTACATGTTTCCTTTCTTTCTCCCTGTTCTTGGTCAATGTTTTTACCTTCCTTTTTTTTACATCGAGACGGTTGGAACGCTTGTTGCAACTCCGTTTCTGTCGGATTCCCCGTCTGTGATCCTCAAAGTCCCGGGTTGATGCTTGCCCTGTTGTTTAGCTTGATGCTGAAACCAGTATGCATGAGCAGCCAAGACCCTGTCCAAGAGTTCCTGCGGTACCGGCTCCCCTCGGCGTTGCTGTGGGGAAATTTTTGCCGTGTGAACCAATGTTTTCCATTTATCCTGCAGGTGATACCGACACATTATTAGCATCATTCGATACGTAAATACCGACAAGATACCCACCATGCAAAATAAGTAAAAAGAAAATTGAACAAATCCACATATGTTCGATGATCGGCATTATTATGGTTCAAGGTAGGATGAATAAGTACTTTACCTTCAAATCCACGTAAGTCCGATGATCAGCATTCTCAAAAGCTCGCAATTTAATATCGCGCCACCTGCAGAAAGCCAGACGGATTTATTTTTAGATACACATCTTTATAAGCTGCATACTTTTCAATGAGCAAACACATGAAAAGGAGTATGTCAATATGACAGTAACACACCTTCCGGTACCCAGCTCCTCAACTGCCTGTACCAATGCTTCTACTTCTAAGACTGAAAACGGCCTCCTAGTTCGACGCTGTGCAAGCTCGGATTTACGAACTTTCGGGATGGCAGGGATGACAGCTAGTGCCTCAACATTCATTGCTGAAACGGGAACTATAGCTCTCGATTCCGACAGACTTTGATCAGTTAGCACGTCAGTTTGGGAGGTAACTGGTTCGTGATTAGTATCCACAGGATGTACCGAATTGGTCAGTAAAAGTGGGCCAGATGTGGCATCGGGAATCTCTGTATCTACAACTGGAGTGGCTGGAAAGCTGGAATCAAGCACTTGTTAATCAAACTATCAAAGGTTAAACCGAAAAAGATTAACAACAGCCTATCTCGAAACATCAAAAATCACCTTGTTAAATGTTGAGGGGCTATATCACATGATATCGGAAGGGGCGGTTCTTCAGAGCACACAGGTGGGGGAGCTTTTGCAGGACCAGGCTCCAAAGTGAAACCAAGAGAATCCAAATTATCTTCACAGGAAATACCAGTCTGTGACAGAGTTCGGTTGTCATCTCGCACCTTCTTCCCTTGAAGAAGTACCCCGACACGGATTCCACCCCCAAGTAAGGCAGTCACTGCCTCCATAACAGTTCTCTACTCGTTTTTAAGTAACGTAGGTGGTAAAAAGAGTTAGCAACTATGCGATAATTAAATAAAACTATATTCGTTAATGAAAAGAACAACAAAGAGTTTATATACCTTCAGTGAACCCACAGTTGCACTTTCTGGAACTTCGATGTAAAGTTCTGGAATTCTAAAAGACTTGATGCTGAATTTCACTGTACAAAAACAACCCTCGAATAAGACATTCCCCGAAACTAGAATAAAAATGTCCATGATTAACACAACAGTCTGTCAAAAACTACTCATACCATGAGAATCCTTGGACTGGTGGGATGCTTTGTTACCAGTAAGCAAGGGGGGTATCCCACGTACTGCGGAGCAGAATAAAGTAGTTTAGTAAGATTAATTAAAATTCCAATCCTGAAACCCGTAAATTATAAAATACTAGTAAGGTAATTGAAGAAGGGAGGCACCTCCGTGTGACACTGAAGCATAACTTCCCTTGTCTCCATCCACAAGCTTCTCGGGTGAATTACAAACACTTTCACTACTGATCCCACCATCAGAAGTTACTATCGAGCTACGGTCAAAGAACTTCCTCCTTTTGTAGAGTGTATCGTATTGATATCTGTCATAATTATAGTAGGTCTTCCGCTTACGGTATTGAGGCTTCATTCCACCGTCTAGAAATATGCGAAACACAAAATCCGTAAAGAAATATTTATGAAGTTCAAGTAAGATGTAAACCATGCTATGAAGTATGAACACTACTCACCAGCTTTAGAATGTTCGAAATCCTTCAACTTTGGAGCTACTTTCCAATATTTGGATGTCAGCAACTTCCTTATCCTTCGCTCTCCAATACGTGTAGGACGCCTAGAAGTCTTAAACCTATAGTTAAGTCTATTAAATCTAGAAAAGTTTTCATCATCATTTCTACTAACTAACTTAATATTATTCCTATGTCTTGGAAAAGAAGCATTAGGAATGCGGTCCCTGCGGGATGGCAAGTTGACATCTCTTTTAGAGTTGAGAGGAGCAGGACATGTCATAGGCGATTCAACTGGATCTTTCAAGGGGCAAGTATTAGTGATACCCGACTTCCCAATGTCCAAACCCTTAGCATCTCGATCTTGCTTAAACCCATTCTCACTTTTACCATCACATAAATCCTCGAGAAGGGGAGAGCATAGATTCCGGTCACCCTTAGCAGGTTTAAATTCCTTCACAATGTCACTGTTTTCGGTAGTAGACTCAGAGGCGGCAGCACGATTGTGTCCTTCCGATGCATTGCTAGAAGCCGAGCTCTCGCTCTCCTGCAATAACTTCCGGGCTAAAGAAGCTAACAATTCAAATGCACAAATCTGACTGTCCTCAACCGACTGCTTACTCCGACACCTCTGAAACCGAAAACATCGTTTTATTCATCAAGTTAGATCAAAATTCAACATGATCTAAACTACCAGAAAATGATCAGACAACCTTAGAAGATAAATAACCAAAAAAGAACAGAACATACCCGATTCGATCGAGGGGCACGGGGCACATTCGGGACATTGAAAGTATTAAATCCATAATCTAACCTCTTCTTAAACACCATATCTCAGGCTAACAGGTATGTGTAGTTACAAATTCACTGCATATAAACAAATCTAACAATATATCAGTATAATTTCAAAGATAAACCAAAACAAACCTTATAATTAGAAGATCCATAAACAAGAAAAAATATATAAAAAAACCATAAACCGAGAAAATTTTGAAATTAAATGGCCAGAATTTAAACAAAAGAGAGATCAAATTACAGATCCAAAAACCCAGAATACTACACCAATAGAAGAAGAATATAGCTGCGTAAATTTGATAAAAATTATGAATTTCCACAGTGAAATTTAAATTGATCGAAAATCTCAAAGTCAAAGAAGAATTTAAACCATTAAACGAAAAAGGGATCGAATTTATTCTTTCTGTTTTCCTTTCCTTGTATAAGAAGTATAAAGTAAAATCAGAATCCAATAAACCTCAAAATTCACCAGAAACTTCAAATTTTCCATTAAAATTTCCAAACCAAAAAGGAAAAAACCCAGCTCAGATCTCGAACCAAACCACAACTGGATTCGTAATTCAATAGTTTAAAAGTCAATACGCCTCATAATTTAACAGAATTCAACAAAAAAACATAAAAAATGAAGAAACCCGACAATTCAAGAGCAGAAACAACCGAAATTTTGTGATGCAAGAAGCAAACAACTCACCTTTTAAGCTGAAACGATCTTCTGTTCCTTGAAAACCCAATATACAAATGTACATAAAAAAAATTTAAAAAATGAAAATTTTCCTGAGAAAATTCCTTGAAAAGCAAAGATCGGAGAAACCAAACAAACCCAAATTATATTCAATCGAAATTCATTGAAAAACAGATCAAATTTCCCTTCTTTTTGTCCAGTTTTTTTGTGGTTTGTGAATGGAAGAACAAATATTTATACAAAAACCCTTTAAAGAAAAATCATCATTAACAAACACTACATATAAATTTAATAGAGAAAGAGAAATAAAGTGCTTAAACCCCAAAATATGATATTATCTTTATAATTATTTACCACAAAACCGGCCCAGCCGGTGGATTCGAGGGGTTTGCCGGTAATTAAAACCCCCGCCTCTCTTTCTTTCTGAAAACCAGATAAGTGACGCCACGTGGAAGCACATTGTGCTTCTTAGATTTATTGTTTATTTTATTATTATTTATGGGGATAAGAAAACAATTTTATTTTTTATTGGGTATTATTTGGTGCGGGTGATTTCACCTTTGTTTTCTGAACTCGTTTTCTCATTAGTTTCCCTAGTCTAATTAATTTTATAAATTTAATAAACTATTTGATTAATTGTTTCATTTCTTTAGCGATAAGTATAACATAGAAAAGAATAAATGGATTGAGTTAATGGATTTACCTCAGATTACGGATCAATATAAGAAATTATGGCCATGTTTGGCAATTAGCGGATAGCTGATAGCTGATTACATTAGCTGATAGCTGATAGCTGATTGTATTAGTTAATTTGACTAACGGATTGTATTAGCTGATTGTATAAAAGTGTTTGGTAAAATTAACTGATAGCTGATAGTTGTTTGATTATTTAAACAAGCAGAATGACATATGAGGACATTATTATATTTAAACTTGTTTGAATAATTTATCAGTTATTAATATTTTGTATCTAATAAATATTAATTAGATTTGTAAAAATTATTTTTAATATAAATTTTCTAAGCATATTTGACAGATTTTATATATTAATTTATTATTTATATAATTATTAAACTTTTTATATACACATATAAATATGTGATAATAAAAAAATAGAATTAACTTACAAATGTCACCCTATAAATTAGTAGTAACAACAAATAAGTTCAATATTTAATATGTTATTATTTATTTTTTAAAAATATTATTATTTAATTTAAGTTATTCGGAGATTATTGGTAATTGTTAAGGGTAAAAGAGTCATTACAACTCTAATATCAAACCTCTAATCTCAAAAAGCTCATATTAGGAGCTTTTTCAAAATTAGTTTTTTTACCCCAATCCGCTCTTTCAATCCGCTATTTACCAAACATCAATATTAGCGGATTTGACTAGTCAAACCTCTAATTATACCTCAAACCTCTAATTTTTGCCCAAACCGCTATCTACCAAACAAGGCCTATTTTTTATATTCGAAACCAAATAATTATAAGGAACATTGTATGAAAAATCAAATCATACATAAAAAAAATAAATCTTTTAATGTTAATTATAATCCTAATCATATCTAGTGGGGAGGAGAAGGGGAAGACTCTAGGGAAGGAAGGAGAGTGCTCTTAGTGGGTCTAGAACGCATGACCTAAGAGAATATGAGGGGACAATAATGAGCAGGGGCGGATCTTGACAATAGAGTTTGGGGGAGCATTAGGGATGGCAACGGGGAAGGATTTTGGTCGCCCCGTTCCCGACCCGACCCCAACACGACTCTAAAATATTATATCCTCAATTCGACTCGACCCGGCATAATAAAAAACATAACCCGGCCCTGATATTTTAATAAAAAAACTCGACTAAATCAGACCCAACCCAAAACTAATTAATAAAAATTAAATATAATATATATATCGGGTCGAGTCGGGTCGGAAAATTTTCACCCTAAACCCAAACTTGCCCCCCGACTTTATTTCTCCAATAATCCGACCCGAACTCAATTTTTTAATTAAAAAAACCCGCCCATGTCGGGTCGGGACCCAACGATGATGGGTCAAATTACCATCCCTAGAGAGCCTACTTAAAATTTTCAAAAAATTTGAAGGCCTCAATTAAAATTTTCAAAAAATTTTGAAGGGTAAATTTAAATTTTCAAAAAAATGTGTTTAACTAATTTTTTAAAAAAAAATTGAGACATAATGAGAAATTTTTAAAATTTTAGAAGATGACTTGATTAAAAGTATTACAAAAATTTAAAACATAATAAGAATTTTTAAAATTTGTAGGGGCCCGACATAAATTCTAAAATTTCCAAAGGGTTAATCTTTGAATTTTTAAATGTTTGGGGTCATGGCTATCCCTGGCTCCCATAGTAATCCGCATGTGATAATGAGCAGCTTGGCCAACCGATTTATCTAAGATGAAAATTATTTATTTGATATTATAGATGTCTGGTTGAGTAGGGATTCCTTAGTGGAGCCATGGACGAAGCCACATGCATAGGTGGGTTGTTTGTTGACACCCATTTTTTTTTTGGAAAATTATATTTTTTATATAATTTATATATAAAAAATTAAAAATTCATATAATTGGCATCTTTTATGTATAATTGACACCTTTTTATAAATAATTAACTTATCTTAAATATCGTTCAAGAAAATAACATCTCTTAGATAAATTTCTGGCCCCTACCCTAAGCAGGGCTAGATGTGGTAATGGGGTGTCCGTTAACACACCAAAATTTTCGAGAAATTTTTTATAGATATTATATATGAAACATATAAAAAAACAAAATTAACACCATTTAAATGTGTTTCCACGTGGTTCCACGTTTTTATTAAAAAAACAAAATTAAAACCAATAACCGATACTAAAATATTTTTTCTCCAATTGATTTCTTTCGAAATACTTTTAAATTTGACAAAATTCGAATCAAATATTCAACTTTATCTTACTCCGATATGTAATCTCCACCGTTCAATCATCGTAGAACTAAAATATGTTATTTATTTCATCTTTTAAAATTTCAATCTCAGCCCCTCCAGAAAAAAAATTCTGATTTCTCCCATGCTCATACTTTTGAAATGGAAGCAAGTTGGTAAAATTGACACTTAATACGTGTACAATTTTTGCATTTAAAATCCGTAATTATATTGAACATAATGCATACAAAGAAAAAAAATAATTAATAGTGACTATTATAGTTCCACTGTCATTATACAAAATTAGTGGTATTTAAAAAATGATAATAAATCTCAACGAATCTCAAAATCACATTATAAAATAAAATAATATTTTTAAAAACACACCTAACTCCCTAGCTAAGGCTTTTTATTATTTAAGTTTTATGAGTCACTATTTTATTAATAATATACAAACAAGCTCTTATTTTAAATAAAATAAAAATTGAAAATAAAAATATTTTAAGACTAAAAAACATCCCTGTTTGGTAAATAGCGGTTTGGGCAAAAATTAGAGGTTTGAGGCATAATTAGAGGTTTGACTAGTCAAATCCGCTAATATTGATGTTTGGTAAATAGCGGATTGAAAGAGCGGATTGGGGTGAAAAAGCTAATTTTGAAAAAGCTCCTAATATGAGCTTTTTGAGATTAGAGGTTTGATATTAGAGTTGTAATGACTCTTTTACCCTTAACAATTACCAAAAATCTCCAAATAACTTAAATAAAATAATAATATTTTTTAATATAAATAATAACATATTAAATATTGGACTTATTTGTTGTTACTACTAATTTATATGGTGACATTTGTAAGTTAATTCTATTTTTTTATTATCACATATTTATATGTGCATATAAAAAATTTAATAATTATATAAATAATAAATTAATATATAAATATTTTAAATATGTTTAGGAAATTTAGATTAAAAAATATTTTTTACAAATCTAATTAATATTTATTAGATACAAAATATTAATAACTGATAAATTATTCAAACAAGTATTAAATATAATCATGTCCTTATATGTCATTTTGTTTGTTTAAATAATCAAACAGCTATCAGCTATCAGTTAATTTTACCAAACACTTTTATACAATCAGCTAATGCAATCCGCTAGTCAAATCAGCTAATGCAATCAGCTATCCGCTATCAGCTAATGTAATCCGCTATCAGCTATCAGCTATCCGCTAATTGCCAAACAGGGCCATAACTTACATAAGACTTTTCAAGATTATTTTCCTTTTTTACCAATAAAATTAGAAGATAATTATTTGATAAAAGTAAGTTAATATATATATATATATATATATATATATATCAAATATAGTCAATTAAGCTCGTGGTATATTCATAAATAATTACGGTTAAAATTAAAATTTAATTGATATCGAGTATTAGATTCAATTTCTAACAATCTATCTCCCTTCTAAATACTAGGTTAAAAAATGTCATTCTTTAAATGTATACTAATGTTAAAATCTACAATGGTCCAAGTGAAAAAAATGATGTTTATTTTAAGAAATTCGAGTTCGAGAAGTTTTGTCTGCAAATTATGTTATCTTGTAATCGCTTTAAGACTATTAAAAAATTTAGGGTAAAGTACACAGACAGTCATTGAACTTTGATAAAAAAAATAAAATGGTAACCAAACTTTCAAAACCCACAAAATAACAATTAAACTTTATGTTTTATAACAAAATGGTAACTAGACGTTAAATTTCGTTAAGTTCTGTTATAAAATTTGGTATAATAACACATTTAATCCTTCATATTTACACATTCAATCAATTCAGTCCTAATTCAAAACAATTACTAAATTTAGTTCTCATTATTTATGCATTCTTTCAATTTGGTCCTTAAAGCAAAATTCTAAAGTATGGTAACATGATATATAATTACAATTATATTTTTATAGGAACTCGAAAACTCGACTCGAATAAAAAAAATCAAATAAAGTTTGAGTTGTAACATATGACGTGTCAACTCGAATAACACGAATTTTTTTACTCGACTCGATCGAACGCTCATCTCTATCTTAAGATATGACGCGTCAACTCGAATAACTTGAAATATTCAAATATTTTAAATCATTTTTCTTTTAAATCGAATATTTTTTAAAATAAAATATTTAATATTTTCATATTTAAATCACATCGAATATTTAATAA
Source organism: Hibiscus tridactylites (assembly GCA_958450335.1). Taxonomy (NCBI): domain Eukaryota; kingdom Viridiplantae; phylum Streptophyta; class Magnoliopsida; order Malvales; family Malvaceae; genus Hibiscus; species Hibiscus tridactylites. The sequence continues at coordinate 3,441,217 of OY288281.1, forward strand.
CTACTTTAAATATTCAATTTAAAAATATCCGATTTAAAAGAAAAAATGATTTAAAATATTCGAATATTTAATAACTACTTTAAATATTCGAATATTTAATAACTACTTTAAATATTCGAATATTTAATAACTACTTTAAATATTCAAATATTTTAAATCAAATTTTTTCTTGTAAATCGAATATTTTAAAATTAAATCAAATATTTAAAGTAGTTATTAAATATTCGATGTGATTTAAAAGAAAAAACAATTTAAAATATTCAAATATTTCAAGTTATTCGAGTTGACGCGTCATATCTTAAGATAGAGGTGAGCGTTCGATCGAGTCGAGTCAAAAAATTTATAGTTATTCGAGTTGGCGCGTCATATTTTACAACTCAAACTTTATTTGAAATCTTTTTGATTTGAGTCGAGTTTTTGAGTTCCTATAAAAATTTAATTAAATATTCGAATATTTAAATCATTTTTCTTTTAAATCGAATATTTTTAAATTAAATCAAATATTTAAAGTAGTTATTAAATATTCGATGTGATTTAAATATGAAAATATTAAATATTATATTTTAAAAAATATTCAATTTAAATTATTCGAATATTTCGAGTTATTCGAGTTGACGCGTCATATCTTAAGATAGAGGTGAGCGTTCGATCGAGTCGAGTCAAAAAATTTCGAGTTATTCGAGTTGACACATCATGTTTTACAACTCAAACTTTATTTGAAATTTTTTTGATTCGAGTCGAGTCAAGTTTTCGAGTTCCTATAATAATTTAATTAAACATTCAAATGTTTTAAATCAATTTTTTTCTTTTAAATCGAATATTTAAAGTTGTTATTAAATAATCGATGTGATTTAAATATGAAAAAATTAAATATTCTATTTTAAAAAATATTCGATTTAAAAGAGAAAATAATTTAAAATATTTGAATATTTCGAGTTATTCGAGTTGACGCGTCATATCTTAAGATAGAGGTGAGCGTTCGATCGAGTGGAGTCAAAAAATTTTGAGTTGTTTGAGTTGACGCGTCATATTTTACAACTTAAACTTTATTTGAATTTTTTTCGATTCGAGTCGAATCGAGTTTTCGAGTTCCTATAAAAATTTAATTGTAATTATTTATCATGTTATCATACTTTGGAATTTTTCTTGAAGGACCAAATTGAAAGAATGCGTAAATAACGAGGGCCAAATTTAATGAATTGTTTCGAATCAGGACTAAATTGATTGAATGTATAAATATGAAGGACTAAGTGTGTTATTGTACCAAATTTTATAACAAACACTTAACGAGATTTAACGTCTAGTTACCATTTTGTTATAAAACATAAAGTTTAATTGCCATTTTATGATTTTTAAAAGTTTAGTTACTATTTTGTTTTTTTTACTAAAGTTCAGTGACCGTCTGTGTACTTTACCCAAAAACTTATACCATAAAATTAAGTGAATTAATTAATTAATACAATGATAAAAAAAATTCCCAATGCAAGTAAAAAATGAGTTTAATATCTCAACAAAGGTTGGTCCAAGTGATTAGCAGCTTGGTTCTGCTTAAACAAGTATTGAGTTCGAGATGTTGTGTATGTAGAAAATCTATGTTAGGATACATACATATCAAAATCAAGTGTACGACGTGGATCGGTCTGAATTAGTCAGGACGAAACCCTAAAAACTAAAAAGACAAAAGAAAATAAGTTTAATATCTGTGGTCACTGATTTTCGAATAACCCGATTTTAGGTAGTTTAATCTCACCTCAAAAATTATTGGTAACTGACTGTCTTTATTACTTATTTTTTAAACTCGTCGGGGTTTAAGGTTCGTTCCGACAATATTTTTCATTTTTTAGAAAAAACAAAAAAAAACATATTACTTACATATTTAAATTACTTTATATTTTCTTTTAAAAACAATAAATAATTGTTTTATTCTGCAATTTTTTTTCATGTGGTCGCAAAAAAATAGAAGGAAATTCCTGAAGGTATCGAAAAACGATAGGCCCAAAAAGGAAAAATAAGGAATTTAACGTATTAAAAAAAGTGTCCTTGGTTCTAGAAATTGATGGTCCCCATGTTGCCAGGTGTCACTCAGACAGTTAAAACAAATGCTAATATGAACACGTGTCATTGGATTGATGGGGTCAACTGTAACATAAGAGGATTGGGTAACTTGGTTAGTTGGAGGATATTGGTTACATTTTGGTTTGGCTAACTTTAAATTTTAGCCCTAGACATTTATTTTTTTAGATATAAGAATGGATAATGCGAATTTAGATATTATACGTGGCGTTTGGCACGAGGGAACAATATGAACGTCCGCTCAGGGTCCTATTTCTTATTTTTATAGTTTAGGAGATTTTTTAAATAACAATATAGAAAGTTAGTGGTTGTTTATTATTGTTTTTGTTGTATTTGAAGTGTTTTCTTAACAAAACAATAAAAATAATGTGGTTGATAAATTTAATCATGTTTATATGATTTATTAATGAAATATTAAATTAATTGTTTAAAGTAACGAAATATTTTTTCGTGCTATAGGGCTCATTTTTAAAATTTCATTTAGGCCTCCAAATATATCTAAGACGACTCTAGATATTATATGTTATATTGATTTAGGTTAATGTTTTTGTTTGGGGTTTAAAGGTGTTTTTGACAAAAAAAAATCTTTAATACGATAAGAAAGAACTATAATTTTTTAAATGAAAAATGTTCAAATTAAAATTTCAACCCGAATGTAAAAGTTAAAAGATAATATTTTTAACCGTTTTTAAAAATATATATGAAATTATCGAAAGCACTTATTTATTTTTTTGACATATGTTTAAAATAAATATTTTAATTTATCACAATACTTTTTGTCAACCATATCAAATATTTATATGAACAAACCACACATTTCTATAATCATGAGATGTATTTAATGCGGACTCATGGGCCACGGGATCCCAAAAAATTAAATATTGAGAAAATTTTAAGTTGAATAATGATGAAATTATATTTCAGTACCTTAAAAATATATAATTTATATTGTTGGTCTATTAAATTTAAAAAATTTAAATCTATGCTCAATAAATAACATTCAATTTCGCCACTGTCTATACCATTTTTGAAAAAAATGTTTTTAAATATATATTTTAAAAACACTTTTCAATCCAGCAACAATATAAACTAAGCCTCATTTTTTACAAATTTAAATAATATTTTTATTTGGATTCTAATTATTATTTTTAGTCGATTTAGAGTTGACGTAGATATTAATCTTGTGATATTTATCATTCGAAGTTTAAACCCATTATATTTCTGTTGATAATGGATTTAAATATTTTTTGGCTGTCATCTCGTTTCTTTAGGTCATTGCCCTGACTAATTCGGACCGACTCACGTCGTATACCTGATTTTGGTGGATGCGTTTTCCAGCGAATATTTTTTGCATACACGAAGTTTCGAACTCAAGACATGCTTAAGTCATACCAAAATGCTTATCACTTGGACCAATCTCTTTTGATGGATTCGAATATTTTTATTATTCAGATTTACTTCTTTTTTGGGATTATAGGCATATGGATCTATTGTTACTTAACATAATGTTAAAATTTGTCCTTAACATTTTTTTATTTATTAAATTAACGTCACCCAATAAGATAACAACATGACGATGAAGAAGTGAGAAAAATATAATGGCTAGTGAAGAATTTAAACCAAGGACTCTCGTAATAAAAGGTCCGATACCAAACCATTGTACCACAATAGAAAGTCATAATATTATTGACAAAAACAATATCTAGGTTAAACAATAGTTGAAATTATTTACTTATATATTTATGAAAAATATATTAATTACATCATAAATTATAAAATATCATAAAAATGTATTTATAATATCAATTAAAGTATATTAATTTTATAGAAATATTAATTACTTTATATTTATAAGAATACCAATTAACATGAATAATAAAATATATTTACAAGTTACAACATCAATTATACATAATTAAATGTGGGTATTTATTATTAAAAAGTTAAGTCTTTGTTATAAATGTGGTGATTAAAATGATAAACACATAATAATTAATTAATCTGTAAATAATATAATTAATTAAAATATAACAAATATATAAACCATTAATTTATTTTTCAATGTAAACAAAAACCATGTCAGGAATAAATAAAATTCAATATTTTATGCTTATGGTAAGAATTGGCCAACTAATATGAAAATTTTGAGTTTTGAAAGTTGAGTTGACTGGATAAAAAACTTCAAAACCTTATTATTTATTTAGTCATTGTTTATACAAAATTAATTTTTTTTTATAATTATCTATATTTGATTCATTGATCGATTAATTTAGATACTATAAAAATTAATTATGAATATTACTCTTTCAACATGGTTGATTTCACAATACTGAAATTTAAATTTTTTTATTTTACTTAGGTGAAATACTAAATCAACTTATAGCTGGTAATCTTAATTATTTTAATTATATAATTGAATTTTATGAGATTATAATCATGATTAAAGGCAAAATAATATTTAAGATTTCCTTACTTTTTCTTGAAGCATGTGATGGTATGGGGAGGGAGGCAAGGATTTGAAGTATCCATAGGTTGTGTAGGGGAATCTTTTGAGATAAGGTTATAATAATTAACTTTTAATCTCACTAATAATTGCTTAAAAGGGAATCTAATGTGGATAGGACATATCAAAGAACCATAGGTTATAATTTTTCTTTATAAATTGTAGATCTTAGAGGTTTTGGACATCCTCCAATGTTTATACAATTAAATAATAGCTACATTTTAACATTAATTTGGAGGTTTATATTTTAATTTTATTTTTAATTAAAATATATTTAAGGATGACCATTTAACTCATATCCAACAAGTTTTGACCTGACTCGATCTTATAAGGTCGAGTTTTTTTTTAAATCGAGTTCGGGTCAAGTTTTTTGAGGATGGGGTCGGGCCGGACCGAGTTTGGGGTTTAAGGTGAAAAATACTTTACCGACCTAACTCGAAATATTAGTTTAATTTTATTCTAAATATTTGGGTATAATTACTACAATGTCCCTCTCTTTATATATATTTCAATTATATCTCAGTTTATTCTAATAAAAATAAAATAATTATTATAATGATCACTCTCTATTTGTATTTTTTCAATTAGCTCTCTATTTTATTGAATAATAATGAAAATTGATAATTTTTTATTTATGTCAGGTCAGGTCAGGTTCGAGTTATTTCTCTAAAATTTGAGTTCGAGTTCGGGTAAGGCGAAACATCATAAAATATTGGGTTGAGTCGAATTTAGGTAAAGGTGTTAAATTTTTGATCGACCAAAAATCTGACCCAACCCGACCATGCCATCCCTAAATATATTTAGATATATTACTTAAAACTAAAATTATATTTATGTATTACTGGTTGATTTATTTTTCTAATCATTTATAAAGTTTATTTAAGTTGCAATATAATTGTAAATGCAATAATATATATTTCAATAGTCTTAAGGTGATCACAAGCAGTATTTGTTCATATATTTTTTAACTGTTGATAAAATATACATACTTTTACAGACAAAGTTGATTGAACTCGGACCTCCCATGGTGAACACTATCGTTTCTTCCACTAAAACCACTCGATGGGTTTAATATATATTTGAACAATTATCACAAGAACCAACTCTTATAAAACATAATTGAATTAATAATCCAACTAAGGTAAATTTAGACTAAAAACTCACCCTATGTACTACTAATCTTGTCCATTATTAACTTTTTAAAAGTTAAAAATTTTAAACTTTGACCGTTATTATTTTGAATATTTTAATTGATTAAAATTTATAAAATATATATTTTTAAACTACTTGATTGAAGGTTTTTAAAACATATTTTTTCATATTTTCATCAATTATAAATTTAAAGTAATAAGGAGTTAAAATTAAAAAATGACGAAAAAAATAAAAATGGGACATATTCAGTAGGACAAATGAAGTATTTAGTATTTACATATGACGAGACTCGAGTGTGAAATATTAATTTTTTTAAAATTTTAATCTTATCATTAAACTAGACTCCTTATCACTTACAAATTCAAAACTAAAAATAACGTAAAAAGAGTAACATTTTATAATATTTATTTTTATTACTCCACAAAAGAAAAGATCAATAATAAAATAATTTTTAATGTTTGAGTTTATTCCTTGGAAACCCACATGACATTTCCAAGGAACAAGGGGATCCTTGTGATTTTGGGAGAGATCGTCAAACAAAGGCAATAAATAAATAAATACAAACATGTGTTAAGCTTGTAAATACTGTAACACCCGTGTCTTGGGCCTAGGAGTTAGCTGGGTTGTTGTTCGAGTCAAATAAAGTCTAATTAAAATAAACCAACTTTGAATAATGACCTATTTGAATTTAAATAAAGAGGGAGGGATCAAAGTTGTGATTTACCCCCATTTAAAATAAAAGAAGACAACTTTTATGGAAAAGTTGTCATCTTCCTCCTCATTTCCTCTTTCCCAATTTCAAAACCCCCTCCCCATTTTCAAACTCTCCTAAAACCCTAGTCACTATTCCATTGGTTTGGCTAATCAATTTCATCATCAAATCAAGAGGTAAACATATTTTCTTAACCTCCTCTCTATTCTCTACTCACCTATTGTTTTAGATTTCAAAAATAATGAGTTTTTGGGAATTAGGGTTCATATGGAAATTTGGGGTTTTGATGGGGCTTTTCAATTTATTTTGAGAAATTGTTTTGGGGTTATGTTTAATCATAATGAAATATGCAACATATATTAATTTGGTTAATTTTGGATGAATTTTCGTAGTGGGTCCTTAGGGCAAACTTTAAGGTATGAAAATTTGGGTTTTTGGGAGGTTTGGTGTTAGAATTGAAGGGCTGATGGTCTACCTATGTTAGGAGGGTGATTTGGGATGTTTTGGAAGTCATTTGGGTGCTTGGAAATGGGTATTTCAGCCTATGGTTGTTGGAGTCCGAAAATTGGGTTTTTGAGATGTTATGTGGTTTGGGATTTGAGGAATTTGGGTTGTGATTTGCAAAGTAGATTGATGGTTGAATTAGCATTGGGTTGTGAAGTAATGTATGTGTTTTGTTTGATTAGAATCAAGTTTGGGCATCGGTGAAGCATCAGAAGTGAATCCGGGAAGTTGAAGGTTGTTGCTTGCTTGGTCTTTGGGCTTGGAAGCTTAGGTGAGTGGTTAATTGTTTTAAACGGTTTTAAATTGGTTGGTTCGAGTATATGGACTAGGTTGGGCTTGGTAGACCCACCTAGAGTTAGGATTAGGGTGGTGGCCTAATCCTAAACTTGATCTAGAGCCTTTGGTTGAACTCATTATATGGTTGTGTATGTCTCGTATAAATTGTGGTATGAATGTCTATGTATATTGCTTTATACATGTGAAATGAGATTGGACTTATGATGCTTGAGACATGCATAATGATGGTTGTTGGTGAGTATGTGCTAAGCACAAGGTTAATGAAATGAGTAATGTGATGTGAGTAAATATTGGCACTAGTAAACTTGGATACAAATGATCGATCATTAGGATGTTAGTGTGTACACATGAGTCTAAAGTCGCGTGTGGCCTTGGTGGCGTTGAGTCACCAAGGAGGAGTACGGGTTCGCCCGGAATTGTAATTAAATACAGTCGGTGATGAGTGGAATCCCATCGACGGGGCGTGAGGATGAGTGGAATCCCCTCCGCGAGACCGGTGATGAGTGAAATCCCACCGTGAGGTAATGTGGTCGTTGGATACGAGTTTCCAACATGTCTATCCGCGTATTCGGGTCTTAACTAGGTGCCAATGTTGTTTGATGTGTATATCAATGTGTTGAGGTTTATGGTTCATATTGGGATACTTGGTTGTGATTACATGTATCATGGAAATTGAGCTTATGATTATGGCATTATTATTGTCTTCTGCTCATGCATTCTATCTTGTGGACCTTTGGTATGGTTGTGTTTTACCTTGGCTAGATCGTGCTCGGACCCTGCAATGTCGAGGTTTGTTTTTAGAGCTTACCCTCACTAAGTATCATTGCTTACGCTCTCTTTGTTCAACATTGCAGATCCTTAGTTCGTAGGTTGCTCGGGCAAGTGGAGGGCCTCCAAGTGTGGGTTTTGGCTTGAGTTCATCAAGTATGGATTTTAATGCTAGACATGTAATAGTTTGAGCAATGAGACGTGTAATGTTTTGTTGGTTGTTGTTGGTTGCTAGGAGCATGTTTAGACTCCCTAGTATCTTGCTTTTGCATGGTTATGTTGCCATGTTGAATGTTAACTCTTGCCTAATTGCTTACTTGAATGTTAGCCTTATGCCTTAAGAGTTCATACATGTGTTTGAATGATGTTTGAATGAATGCATGTTGTGGGGTGTTGCCTAGTGTTAGACATGTGTAAATCTTGTTAAAGCATGATATTATTGATGGTATGTCTCGGGTTTAATTGTTTTGCTGATATATGATGTTTTGGTGATGTTTTGGGGCACCTTTGTGCCTCAAAACAACAGAATCGTGTCTGCAGACATGGGGTGTTTCGGAACGGGTTCCCCTGTTCCGGAACGGTCCCTGTGTAAATGGCCTGCCGTTTCGAAACGGATGAGGGTCGTTTCGGAACATTTTGGCTACTGGAATTTTGAGAATTTGACGAGATGAAGTCGTTCCGAAACGGGCCTTTGAGGTTTCGAAACGGTCAAATCTCGTTGACCACGAGATATTGACCGTCAATGTCGTTCCGATACGGGTCTCCCCTGTTTCGAAACGGTCACCTTATGGTTGACCCAGGGCCGTTGACTAGGTCAAGGCGTTTCGGAACACCCTGAGGGCATTTCGAAACGGCCTGCTGCAGAATGTTAAAATGAACTGTTTGATTGTTGGGTTGGTCGATGTTTGATGTTATGATTGTATCTTCCGCTGCTGTGCCACACTTAGGTCTTAATTATGCATGTAGACAAGATAAGATAAAAAGAAATTTTCTGGTCCGTTAACTGAGGGGAAGCCTTAACGGGTTTCGCTTCGGTTTTCCCCGTGTGGCCCACTCGGACCGGTCATCCGACCAGACCGGGACGAGGGGGTTACACTTGTTGGTATCAGAGCCTAAGGTTACCGAGACCTTGGGCAGGTAAGTGAGGTAAGTTTAAGTTTTTAAATTGAATTGCACGGTGTTTGCTTGTTTTGCAAGAATGATTGCTTGTGTGACGAGTATGTTGATTGTTTTATTTTAAAGCATGTGTGCGTGGGTCCCATTGTTACTATTACATTGGAAAAATGATTTTTAAGTGAGGGAACATACTTGGACACTTGGAAGCCTTGCCTTGCTAACCCAGCTTGTGTGTTTTGTTGTTGTGGTTGTAGTTAATATCTGTGAGAGCGATGTCTAGACCGAGAGGTAGACCGAGGTTGGTTCGTTAGGAACCACGAGTTGCGGCTCCTGTCGAGCCGGTAGTTGGTGCGGGAGCTCACATAGAGGGACCGGGGGCCACGGGAGTTGGCTCTCCTCCTCCACCACCACCTCCTCCACCTGGAGCTGGGGGCGAGGATGGAGCTGGAGGAGAGGGACCTCAAGGTGGCCAAGGTGGCCAAGGTCCAGCTGGGATTGATATGACTCCGCTAGTGCAAGCGATAGCGGGAGCGTTTCAGGCCGCCGTTGCGGGAGCTCAGGCTGCAGTTCAGCCTAGGTGTGATGATGCTAGTTTACCTTTGGAGAGGCTCCGTAGATTAGGGGCCGAGGAGTTTAGAGGGTCTACTCCGGAGAGGTCGGAGTTATGGTTGGAAAAGACAGTTCGTATCTTGGCTCAGATGGGTTGTGCGGGCGCACGTAGATTGGGTTGTGTGATCTCACTGCTTCAGGGTGATGCCTACACCTGGTGGGTCACCATTACTGCCGGGGTTCCAGAGGCCGAGATAGATTGGGATTTCTTCGAGTTTGCTTTCAGAAAGAGGTACTTGGGACCGAGGTACTTGGATGAGAAGAAGCGAGAGTTTATGGCTCTCACTCAGGGGGATGCTTCTGTGACTGATTATGAGATCCGCTTTGTTCGCTTGAGTCAGTATGCCCTAGAGTTGGTTCCTACTGAAGTGGAACGCTGTAACCGATTCCGGTACGGATTGAATGAAGAGGTTAAGAGGTACACGTTGGCTTCTGACTACTCAGACTTTGATGTGTTGGTCGCGAGGGCCAAGGATTTGGAGCATAGTTTGGGATCAGCCAAACGAGCTGGTGGTTCTAGTTCAGGAAAGAGGCATAACCACTTTGATGGTAGAGATGCTAAGAGGCACAGAGGTGGCGGACATCAGTTTGATCAGAGACGTGGCGGTGGCCACCATGGTAGGGGCCATCAGGGCCATAGAGGAGGAGGGCGCTTGCCCGAGTGTGCACAGTGTGAGAGACAGCACACTGGAGAGTGCTGGGGTAATTTTCATGCTTGTTGGAACTGTGGTTCGAGGGACCACTTTAGGAGGGACTGTCCGCGTCAGGCAGCTCAGGCACCGAACATTGCTCAGGCTCCTGCGAGAGGTACTGATTTTCAGAGAGGCCGTGGGCGCGGTCGTGGCTACTTCCAGCCGAGGGCTGATGCACCTAGGGTAGATGCTCAGAGGAACCTTGCGCATGTTGTGGCTGTGCAGCCAGAGGCGGGAGGACCAGCGAGGGTCTATGCTTAGAGAGAGGCCGGGAACGACACCGATGTGATAGCAGGTAATTTCGAGTTACAGTCTATGTCCTTGCTTTCTTTGGTTGATTCGGGTTCTACGCATTCCTACATTTTGAGTGAGCATGCACAGAAGTTAGATATTCCTGTTGAGATCTTAGATGTAGGTATGCGTGTTACTAGTTCTTTTGGTGAGACAGTTGTGGTTAGACGTATGTATAGGAGGTGTCCACTGAAGATTCAGGGTCATGTGTTCTCAGTTGATATGATGGAACTTCCCTTCTATGGTTTTGACATTATTTTGGGTATGGACTGGTTGGTTGAGCATCGGGCTAGCGTGGATTTTGAGACAAAGAGAATTTCCTTGAAACTTTCTGATGACTACGAGGTAGTGGTAGTGGGCGAGAACATTAAGTTCTTGTCTAATGTGGTGTCAGCTTTAGAGGCTCATAGGCTGATGGACTCTGGATGTGGGGCCTATTTAGCTTATGTTATGAATCCGGATATGAGTGAAGCTAGACCGAAGGATATCAGGACAGTGTGCGACTTTCCAGATGTGTTTCCTGAAGAGTTGCATGGTTTGCCTCCTGACAGAGATGTTGAGTTTGTGATTGAGACAGTTTCAGGGTCTAGTCCAGTTTCGATAGCTCCGTATCGTATGGCTCCGAAAAAGTTGAAAGAATTGAAGAGTCAGTTGCAAGAATTGTTAGACCGTGGTTTCATTAGGCCTAGTAGTTCTCCGTAGGGTGCTCCAGTGTTGTTCGTGAAAAAGAAAGATGGTAGCATGCACATATGTATTGACTATAGACAGCTGAATCAGTTGACCGTGAAGAACAAGTATCCGTTGCCTCGTATAGATGATTTGTTTGATCAGTTGAGAGGTGCTTCAGTATTCTCGAAGATAGATTTGAGATCCGGGTACTATCAGTTGAAGGTGAAAGAGTGTGACGTTCCGAAGACAGCTTTTAGGACTAGATATGGTCACTATGAGTTTCTTGTGATAGCATTTGGGCTCACGAATGCACCACCAGCATTCATGGACATGATGAACAGAATTTTCAGAGACTATCTAGACCGTTTCGTAGTTGTCTTCATTGATGATGTACTTGTGTACTCGAAGACAGAAGAAGGGCATGATGAGCACTTGAGGTTTGTTTTACAGAGATTGTTGAGCAATCAGTTGTATGCGAAGCTTAGTAAATGTGAGTTCTGGATTCGAGAGGTTGTATTTCTTGGCCATGTTGTTTCAGCCGAAGGCATCCGAGTTGATCCATCGAAGATTGAGGCTATTGTTGAGTGGAAACAACCTAAGTCCGTGACTGAGATTAGGAGTTTCCTAGGATTAGCTGGTTACTATAGGAGGTTTGTTGATGGCTTCTCTAGAGTAGCTGCTCCCTTGACTAAGTTGTTGCAAAAGGGAGTCAAGTCTGAATGGTCAGATGCAAGACAAAAGGCCTTTGAGAAATTGAAAGAAGCTTTGACGAATGCTCCTGTGTTAGTGCAGCCTGTTTCAGGTAAGGAGTTCGTGATTTACAGTGATGCTTCCTACGTAGGCTTAGGATGTGTCTTGATGCAAGATAGGAGAGTTGTTGCTTATGCTTCTAGACAGTTGAAGATTCATGAGAAGAACTATCCTACTCATGATATAGAGTTGGCCGCAGTTGTTTTTGCGTTGAAGATTTGGCGTCATTACTTGTATGGTGAGAAGTGTATTGTCTACACCGATCACAAGAGCTTGAAGTACTTGATGAAACAGAAAGAGTTGAACTTGAGACAGAGGAGATGGCTAGAGTTGTTAAAAGACTATGATTTGACCATTGAGTACCATCCGGGTAAGGCAAACGTAGTAGCCGATGCTTTGAGTAGAAAAGTGGCCGTTGAGCTGAGAGCTATGTTTGCTAGATTGAGTGTGTCCGATGATGGAGGTTTGATCACCGAGTTGCAAGTGAAGCCTTCTTTGATTCAGTTGATTAGAGAGAAGCAGTTGCAAGATGCGAGCCTAGTTCCTCATGTTCAAGACATAGCCGAAGGAAGACCGACTGAGTATAGTTTCAGTGGTGAGAACTTGTTGTGCTTTAGAGATAGAATTGTGGTACCGAAAGATGTTGAGCTGAGACGTCAGATTTTGAGTGAAGCACATTCGAGTCCCTTTTCTATGCATCCGGGTAGTACCAAGATGTACCGAGATTTGAAGAATGATTACTACTGGGTTGGTTTGAAGAGAGATGTAGCCGAGCATGTGAGTCATTGTATGGTTTGTCAGAGAGTGAAGGCAGAACATCAGGTTCCTTCAGGTTTGCTACAGCCTTTGAAGATTCCGGAATGGAAATGGGAGAGAATCACCATGGATTTTGTATCGGGGTTGCCTTTGTCTCCTTCGAAGAAGAATTCAGTTTGGGTGATTGTGGATAGGTTCACTAAGTGTGCTCACTTCTTAGCAGTGAACACTACGGATTCCTTAGACAAGTTGGCAAACTTGTATATTCGTGAGATTGTGAGACTTCATGGAGTTCCGAAGTCTATTGTTTCAGATAGGGATCCTAGATTCATTTCGAGGTTCTGGAGTTGCTTACATAGTGCCTTGGGTAGCCGTTTGCATTTCAACACTTCTTATCATCCGCAGTCCGATGGGCAGTCAGAGCGAGTGATACAGATTCTAAAGGACATGCTTCGTTGTTGTGTGATTGATTTTCAGGGTTCTTGGGAGAAGCACTTACCGTTAGTTGAGTTTTCTTACAACAACAGTTATCAGTCTAGTATTCAGATGGAACCCTATGAGGCTTTGTATGGTAGGCGATGTAGGACTCCGATTTGTTGGGCTGAGACAGGTCAGAGGTTGTTACCTATGCCAGACTTGCTTAAAGGAACCACAGAAAAAGTGAAGTTGATTTGTGACCGTTTGAAGGCAGCTTCCGATCGTCAGAAGTCCTATGCAGATTTGAAGAGGAAAGAGGTTGAATACTCAGTGGGTGAGAAAGTGTTTCTGAAAGTATCTCCGTGGAAGAAGGTAATGAGATTTGGCCGAAAGGGCAAGTTGAGTCCGAGGTTCATTGGTCCGTATGAGATAGTTGAGCGGATTGGGCCTGTAGCTTATCGGTTGAGGTTACCTTCTGAGTTAGAGAAGATCCATGATGTCTTTCATGTATCTATGCTTAGGAGATATAGATCAGATCCTTCTCATGTGATGCCCGTTGAGGAGATAGAGTTGAATCCGGATTTGTCTTATAATGAAGAGCCCGTTGAGATACTTGCTTCTGATAGCAAGGTGTTGTGTGGCATGACCATAGAGTTGGTCAAGGTGTTGTGGAGACATAGAGGTGTGGAAGAGGCCACGTGGGAGAGGAAAGCGGATATGGTTGAGCAGTTTCCGTATCTGTTTCCACAAGGTAATTTCGGGGACGAAATTTCCTTAAGTGGGGGAGAGTTGTAACACTCGTGTCTTGGGCCTAGGAGTTAGTCGGGTTGTTGTTCGAGTCAAATAAAGTCTAATTAAAATAAACCAACTTTGAATAATGACCTATTTGAATTTAAATAAAGAGGGAGGGACCAAAGTTGTGATTTACCCCCATTTAAAATAAAGGAAGACAACTTTTATGGAAAAGTTGTCATCTTCCTCCTCATTTCCTCTTTCCCAATTTCAAAACCCCCTCCCCATTTTCAAACTCTCCTAAAACCCTAGTCACTATTCCATTGGTTTGGCTAATCAATTTCATCATCAAATCAAGAGGTAAACATATTTTCTTAACCTCCTCTCTATTCTCTACTCACCTATTGTTTTAGATTTCAAAAATAATGAGTTTTGGGAATTAGGGTTCATATGGAAATTTGGGGTTTTGATGGGGCTTTTCAATTTACTTTGAGAAATTGTTTTGGGGTTATGTTTAATCATAATGAAATATGCAACATATATTAATTTGGTTAATTTTGGATGAATTTTCGTAGTGGGTCCTTAGGGCAAACTTTAAGGTATGAAAATTTGGGTTTTTGGGAGGTTTGGTGTTAGAATTGAAGGGCTGATGGTCTACCTATGTTAGGAGGGTGATTTGGGATGTTTTGGAAGTCATTTGGGTGCTTGGAAATGGGTATTTCAGCCTATGGTTGTTGGAGTCCGAAAATTGGGTTTTTGAGATGTTATGTGGTTTGGGGATTTGAGGAATTTGGGTTGTGATTTGCAAAGTAAATTGATGGTTGAATTAGCATTGGGTTGAGAAGTAATGTATGTGTTTTGTTTGATTAGAATCAAGTTTGGGCATCGGTGAAGCATCGGAAGTGAATCCGGGAAGTTGAAGGTTGTTGCTTGCTTGGTCTTTGGGCTTGGAAGCTTAGGTGAGTGGTTAATTGTTTTAAACGGTTTTAAATTGGTTGGTTTGAATATATGGACTAGGTTGGGCTTGGTAGACCCACCTAGAGTTAGGATTAGGGTGGTGGCCTAATCCTAAACTTGATCTAGAGCCTTTGGTTGAACTCATTATATGGTTGTGTATGTCTCGTATAAATTGTGGTATGAATGTCTATGTATATTGCTTTATACATGTGAAATGAGATTGGACTTATGATGCTTGAGACATGCATAATGATGGTTGTTGGTGAGTATGTGCTAAGCACAAGGTTAATGAAATGAGTAATGTGATGTGAGTAAATATTGGCACTAGTAAACTTGGATACAAATGATCGATCATTAGGATGTTAGTGTGTACACATGAGTCTAAATTCACGCGTGGCCTTGGTGGCGTTGAGTCACCAAGGAGGAGTACGAGTTCGCCCGGAATTGTAATTAAATACAGTCGGTGATGAGTGGAATCCCATCGACGGGGCGTGAGGATGAGTGGAATCCCCTCCGCGAGACCGGTGATGAGTGAAATCTCACCGTGAGGTAATGTGGTCGTTGGATACGAGTTTCCAACATGTCTATCCGCGTATTCGGGTCTTAACTAGGTGCCAATGTTGTTTGATGTGTATATTAATGTGTTGAGGTTTATGGTTCATATTGGGATACTTGGTTGTGATTACATGTATCATTGAAATTGAGCTTATGATTATGGCATTATTATTGTCTTTTGCTCATGCATTCTATCTTGTGGACCTTTGGTATGGTTGTGTTTTACCTTGGCTAGATCGTGCTCGGACCCTGCAATGTCGAGGTTTGTTTTTAGAGCTTACCCTCACTAAGCATCATTGCTTACGCTCTCTTTGTTCAACATTGCAGATCCTTAGTTCGTGGGTTGCTCGGGCAAGTGGAGGGCCTCCAAGTGTGGGTTTTGGCTTAAGTTCATCAAGTATGGATTTTAATGCTAGACATGTAATAGTTTGAGCAATGGGACGTGTAATGTTTTGTTGGTTGTTGTTGGTTGCTAGGAGCATGTTTAGACTCCCTAGTATCTTGCTTTTGCATGGTTATGTTGCCATGTTGAATGTTAACTCTTGCCTAATTGCTTACTTGAATGTTAGCCTTATGCCTTAAGAGTTCATACATGTGTTTGAATGATGTTTGAATGAATGCATGTTGTGGGGTGTTGCCTAGTGTTAGACATGTGTAAATCTTGTTAAAGCATGATATTATTGATGGTATGTCTCGGGTTTAATTGTTTTGCTGATATATGATGTTTTGGTGATGTTTTGGGGCACCTTTGTGCCTCAAAACAGCAGAATCGTGTCTGCAGACAGGGGTGTTTCAGAACGGGTTCCCCTGTTCTGGAACGGTCCCTGTGTAAATGGTCTGCCGTTTCGAAACGGATGAGGGTCGTTTCGGAACATTTTGGCTACTGGAATTTTGAGAATTTGACGAGATGAAGTTGTTCCGAAACGGGCCTTTGAGGTTTCGAAACGGTCAAATCTCGTTGACCACGAGATATTGACCGTCAATGTCGTTCCGATACGGGTCTCCCCTGTTTCGGAACGGTCACCTTATGGTTGACCCAGGGCCGTTGACTAGGTTAAGGCGTTTCGGAACACCCTGAGGGCGTTTCGAAATGGCCTGCTGCAGAATGTTAAAATGAACTGTTTGATTGTTGGGTTGGTCGATGTTTGATGTTATGATTGTATCTTCCGCTGCTGTGCCACACTTAGGTCTTAATTATGCATGTAGACAAGATAAGATAAAAAGAAATTTTCTGGGTCGTTAACCGAGGGGAAGCCTTAACGGGTTTCGCTTCGGTTTTCCCCGTGTGGCCCACTCGGACCGGTCATCCGACCAGACCGGGACGAGGAGGTTACAAATACAAACATTAATTCTATTTTCTTAATTTTCCCACAAGCTTTTTTTATACATATAATTTTTTTGAAAGCCTCGTGGGAAAGGGAATCTATGAACTTTGCTTGGAGGAGAAGTGTTTTGGCCACTTTCTCTTAGCATTATTTACCTTAACTTATAAATCAAGATTCAATAAAAACTTCATAGATTAGTGGAATTATAAATTCAAATTAAATTAAGTCTAGTTGATTCATATAACAAATCTAAGAAGTATTAAGTTATTAAATATTTTTAGGTTCGAATTACATAATTTGTAAACATTTATGCATTTTTTAACAATTCATATTTGGGGAAGGAGAAATTTGCTCCTAACGAGTCTAGAATTCACAACTTAAGGAAAAGAAAAGTGTCAACTGAGAGCTTTTAACAACTTGCTCTAAAGATTATTGACACCTTTATGCATTTTTTAAAACATGCGAATACTATCTAAATCATCAACATTCTCGAGTTTGAGAGTTTATACATGAAAAAATAATATTAAAAGAATTTTGTCTTGATATAAGATCTAATCCAATTCAACTTTGAATACAATAAAACCTATATAATTACTTAAACTATTCGAGCAAAAAGAAAAGAAAAAGAGTAAGAAATTGTGGATCTAAAAAAAAGACACCAGAGATTGAAGGTGTAAGCGTAAATTTTTTATACACGTGTAAATATTTTTTTACACAAACTTGCATATTTACTTTTTTAAAACTAAAATTTAAGTTCTCAACCCTAAAATATTAAAATTTAAACTATAAACTCTAAACCATACAATATAAACTTTATAACTAGGAGCAGAGTTAGAAAATTTAAATTGCGGTATCAGAATTCTGGGTGTTAATTTATATTTTATTAAAAACGAGTAGAATAGAACGGTGAGTGTCAACTTTCTTTTGATAATCTTAAATATTTTTTTATATACCAATGTTAATTTCTTTTTAAAATGATGGTAATTTTAAATATATATATATATATATATATATATTAAAAGGTTGTCAAAATTTTCTGGAGTGTCATTCAATATGCTGACTCTGTAGATTCTTATAACCTCAAATCTTAAATTAAATTTCTAACCTTAAAATAAAAATGTGTGAGTATATTGAATAATTTCCAAAGGGAGTAATGAGTAGGCAACAAGATTTGGGGTAAAAGTGGTTCAACTTGCACATGCCAAATTGCCAATGCCAATTAGATGGGGGTTGGCATTGTAGCTGTACAAGGCTGTGAATAACATGCATTTTGCTGGGAAATTAGGCCTATGGGGTTGGTTTCTAGCTACGTAATGAATACGAACTCCTTTAAATACGGTCAATACTCAATACGTATATCTTATGCAACGCTTTCAAAAAGTAATAGATATTTCTAACGGATTTGTGTTTGAATATTTTTTTTTGTAAGGTGTGTATTTTAAAAGATTAAGAGTGTAAAAAGTCTTTGAATTTTTGAAGAAAAAAATAATTAAGTTTCTAGAACTTTTTGTACACAATTAAGTCTTTCAACTAAAAAATTGAGTCAATTAAGCCCTTAAATAAAGAAATTGAATCAATTATGTCTTTTGACCAATTTTGACCATTAAATATTGACAATTTTTAATAAATCTATTGACTCATCCCGCAAGACCAACCAGTTGTTGCTTATATAATAATACTTAAATTACTTATAACTCTTTAAACTCATAAATAAAAGACAATTGTACTTAACATATTCGTTATAACCTCCGGAAAGTTTTAGTAAACAGTAAAGTTCACAAATGGTCATTGAACTTTGTTAAATTATTTAATTTGGTAATCAAACTTTCAATTACTTAAATTTGAGCATTAAACTTTGAATTTTGATTCAAAGTGGTCATTGAGTCTTAACTGCCGTTAAGTGGGGTGACGTGACAGTTTGGGTAAAATTGTTTAATAACACAATTGATCCTCCATATTTCACATTCAATCAATTTGGTCATATTTCGAAAAAGAATCAATATATTTAGGCTTATTATTTACAAATACTATCGATTTACTCCTATTTTTATTAGAACCAATTTAATATTTTAATAATATAATTAAATATTTTTTATTATTAAAAAATAATAAATTATTTTTAATAAAAATATGACTAAATTGATAGTATTTGTAAATAATGAACTTAAATTTAATAATTTTTTTGAAATAGAACCGAATTGATTGAATGGGTACATATGGAGGATCAATTGTATTATTAAATAATTTTACCCAAACTGCCACGTCACCCCCACTTAACAACAGTTAGGATTCAGTGACCAATTTGAATAAAAAGTTAAAGTTTAATGCCCAAATTGAAGCAATTAAAATTTATGGTTACCAAATTAATAATTTAACAAAATTTAGTGATCATTTGTTTTTATTTTTTAAAAAAATATGGGTCTCGTTAAAAAACCCCTCCATACCTCAAACCCCAAAGGGATTGAAGCATTGGAAGGAGAAAAAATTTAGTGACAATTTGTAAACTTTATCCATTAATAAATTGAGAATCAATTGACTTTTTATATAATCTATTAAGGGAAAGTGTCGATAATTCCAACGTGGGTTGGAAAATGAAAAAAGAAGTTTATTTGGGCTGGTTAGAATAATTCAATAACTTTTTTTAATACTAATTGTTTTCCTATTTGATTGGTAGTTGAGCAACCCTTTTCAACATCTCAAAATATAGTTTGTATAATTTTTAGCCTATTTTAAAAAAGAAAATTAATTTATTTTGAGAAAATAATTTTTAAAATTTAAATTTTACTTATATTAATATTTTTATTTTTTATCAACGAGTTAATCCAAATAATAAGAATTAAACAATTTAATATTATTTAAATATGTTTCGAATTCGAGGTCTTATGTATGAAAAAATCTCATTAAAAAATTCACCTACAAATACGACGCGGAAAGGCAACTAAAAATTAGGAAAATTCTACAACGGGCGACGAACATTGATGAACACCACTAACGATGAACACCGATGAACACCATTAATTTTTTAAAAAATTTTAAAAATCTAAAGGACTAAAATTATAATTAAAATTATCTCTTAAAAAATAAAAATCAAATTTAATAGTTACTTTATAATATTTTTTTAATAGGTTAGAATCAAATATACCCAATTCTCCTAAACCTTAACAAAATCAATCTCTTAAAAAAATAAAAATCAATTTATAATTTTTTAATAGATTAGAATAAATAATATGAGAATTAGAAGAAACTAGATCATTGACAATTTCCCAATTCCCATGTTTTAAAACCCAGATCGTTCCCAATTCCCATGTTTTAAAACCCAGATCGTTCCCAATTCCCATGTTTTAAAACCCAGATCGTGGTCATCAGTTTTTTCTGAGGAATACAATGGAGTTTTGCCCAACTTGTGGTAACATGTTACAGTATGAGTTGCCGCATATGGGTAGGTCTTCCAGATTTTATTGCCGAACTTGTCCCTACGTTTGTCATCTTGAAACCAAGGTTAAAATAAAGAGAAGACAGCACCTTGTTAAGAAGGAAATAGAACCCGTTTTCAACAAAGAAGATATGAAAATAGGCGGGTCTGAAACTGATGCAACATGCCCTTCTTGTAGCCATGGAAGGGCCCTTTTCTCACAGGTGCAGATCCGGTCAGCTGATGAGCCGGCAACGACATTCTATCGGTGCTTGAAATGCGAAAAGATGTGGCGTGAGGATTGAGTACATGTTATCTCTCTTTTTCTTATAGGCCTGACTTTATGCGACATGATTTTTATAACTCTCAGAGTTTTAAATATTCAGTTTCCTAAGTTGTAATACTTTTTGGACAAGAAATCTCAAACTGAAAATAGGCAGTGAAGAGAAAACGCAAGCTTCTGTGCTTGTCACTGCTTTTGCTTCTAAAAAAATAAAACCCAGATCGTTCCCAATTCCCATGTTTTAAAACCCAGATCGGCCTATCAATTCCCATGTTTTTATTTTCTAAGAGATTGGTTTTGTTAGGGTTTAGGAGAATTGGGTATATTTGATTCTATTCTATTAAAAAATATTATAAATTAATTATTAAATTTGATTTTTATTTTTTAAGAGATAAATTTTAATTATAATTTTAGTCCTTTAGATTTTTAAAATTTAAAAAAAAAATTAATGGTGTTCATCGGTGTTCATCGTTAGTGGTGTTCATCAATGTTCGACGCACGTGGTAGACTCATCCCTAAAAATTATTGACTTAGAATTGAAGTCAATAGGCCCAATTTTCATTAAGATCAATTTCTAGGGATTCAACATAAATATTTTGAATTTTCTTCAATTCTTTTTTTTTTGACAGAATTTTCTTCAACTCTTGGATAAGAGACATTTGTTCCATTACAACCCAAAGCGGAAAACAAGGCTTTCAATTTGTTTGGTCTAACTAGAACACAATTTTGTTACACTATCATAGTCAAAACCATCAATTTTGTCTTGTTTAGGGATATGAGATAAGATCCAGTGACACGGTGTAAAATTCTTTAAGTTTTACAAGTTTTTTAGATTGTTAGATGGATGAGACGGATGGATAAGATTAGCAGTAGAATATGTGAAGATTATCACTTGAAAAAAAAAATAAGGAGTTAATCTCAGCCATCCATTTCCCCCATCTAATTATCCAAAAAACGTGTAAAATTTAAAGAATTTTACACTGTGTAAGTTGATTATAACATATATATATATAATGGTCCGACATTGAATTACAAATTGAAGAGTCTTAATGTAATGTTATTATTGCATTAATTTCAATGGCGAAACACAATATTATTTATTGAGGATGAATTTAAAAAAAAATAAATTTAAAAGGTCAATAACAAATTATATATTTTTGTCGTAGTCATGACCCTATTAATCCCAGTTAGGGTTGGCAACGGGTCGAATTTGGGTGGATTGAAGCTTCACCCACCCCATCATTTGTATCTCAAATTGTCACTCAACCTACCCATCACTCGCTTGATCATTGACCCAAATCCGCCCCACTCATCAACCGCGGATGAGACGGGTGGATCGGATCATAAATGAATTATATTATTAGAAAATTATAGTTAAAAATACATGTAAAATTTTACTAAAAACATTTAATATTTAATACATTAAAGTCAACTATTATTTAAGTTCTAAATTTCTAAATAATCTTACATACAACAGAACCTACATAAGTAAAAGGATGAGTCTACCACGCGCGACGAACACCGATGAACACCACTAATGATGAACAGTGATGAACACCATTAAATTAATTAATAAATATTTAAAATTTTAAGAATCCATCAAATAATTAATAATTACTTTAAAAAATTTAATTAAATTATTTTTTTATATATTAAAATTTTATTTTTTAATAAGGGTAAACTATATATTTAGCACCTCAACTATTTCTGTATTTCTATTGAACCCTCATTATTTAAATATTATTTCAATTTGACCCTATTCTTTGTAAAAATAATTTAACCCTAAACCTAAAACCCTAAAATATTAAACCTTAAACCCTTAAACTCTTAAACATATACCTTAAATCATATACCATTAAAAATAATTTTACCATCATCGATTCTTGATATCCTGATCTGGCAAACTGTGAGCATCGGGGACAACATCTAATGGCGGGGTTACGTTTTCCTGATATCCTGTGTTTTGTTCAACCGGTCGTTGTTGGTTATCATTATCACCATCGAATTCAGGCTCCATGAGTATCCTTGCTTGGAAACCAAGTCAAACAAACGAACGACACATGGAAGACTAACAAATTAACTTGATCTATATAAGTTTACTTGATCATTGATCTATTAACTTGAACACTAACAAATTCCAAGTTCAACACCTGCAACCCGTGCCATGAAATTATTAGCAAGCTCCAAATGTTAACATTCCAATTGAAATAAACTTAATCCAAGAACACCGCATTTCACTTCCCAAAGCTTCACATTCAACTAATTATATGATAACATGCAAATTAAAAAAAACAAAGTTAAATTAAAGCCAATAGAATTCAACGAAAGTATACCTGGCCAAAATCGGCTAGCTTAAGAAGCCTATCACCGGAAACTAACAAATTCCTAAACTTTAAATCTCGATGAACGATCATATTCCGATGACAAGTGTCAACCCCACAAAAAATTTGGAGCATCCACCTCTTAACTTCACCGACCCGGACTCCACTTTCCTTTTTTTCTTGTTTCTTTGCAGACAGCTTGGATTTTAATCAAGCGCAATGTCGAATATAAATCATTGTAGTTTTTGACTTTTGCATTCATTTATCGAATTTTCGAGAAGCTGAAAGCCTTTGAACCACATGTATCACCGACGTTTACAGTGAGTCATATTTAAAGAGCTCAAGTCCATGTTTTTTTTAATTTTTGTGATATCACATAATGAAGAACTTGTACCGACTTTGATCATCACTTTTTTTTCTTCAAATTGTTGATTATTGATTTTTTAAGAGAATTCAACAATTCACTGAATTGAATTGAATCGATGATGATAAAATTATTTTTAATGGTATATGGTTTAGGGTATAGGTTTAAGAGTTTAAGGGTTTAAGATTTAATAGTTTAGGGTTTTAGGTTGAGGGTTAAGGGTTAAATTATTTTTATAAAGAATAGGGTCAAATTGAAATAATATTTAAATAATGAGGGTTCAATAGAAATACGGAAATAAGTAAGGTACTAAATATATAGTTTACCCTTATTAAAAATAAAATTTTAATATATATAAAAATAATTTAATTGAATTTTTTTAAAATAATTATTAATTGTATGATGGGTCCTTGAAATTTTAAATCTTTCTTAATTAATTTAATGGTGTTCATCAGTGTTCATCATTAGTGGTGTTCATCAGTGTTCGTCGCACGTTGTAGAATTTTCCTAAGTAAAATTCTCATTTCCCAATAATAAATAAAAGCTTAAAAAAATCTAAGGTTCAAAATATTTTTTAAAATTAATAATATATCGATGGATGGGGCGTGTGACGGATCGGATGGTGGGTTGAAAATTTTTCACCCGAGTCCATCACCCGCTCTATCCGCCACCCGCTTCAAACGGATTAAATTTACGTTTTATCGAGTTTTCGTCCATTTAGTTAAATTGGATGCGTCAAGTGGGCCACCATCTATGGGTAATTGCTGGCCCTAATCCTAGTGGAGTTCCGCCACTTATTAACTTATAACTTTACAATTCCTAGAGGGACTAAAGAGTATTTTTTTTCATTTGAAAAGTCAAAAATGCAATTTTACCATTATGTTAATTTATAAATTTCCGATATATCGAGAATAAGAATACTTTGTAAAATAAAAAAGTAATTTTATAAGATAAAACCCATAGTTCTTTCTAATATTACATTTTCTCTTTTTTCCCCTCTTTTATAATTTCATTTAATTGACCTATAAAAAATATTATTATATATCATTTTCGATTGAATTTAACTCGATTAGCGTATCGTTGGTGTAAATACACGAACACGCGAAATTAAATATATGTAAATGTTCAATATCTTTCAATTTATGTGAGTGGAGGGATTTGAATATCATAAACATTGTATCGATCTGTATGTTCAAAAACATATTACCATATGTGATATCTCATTTTTTTATTTGTTAAAGTCGTCACTTATTTTATTTTTAAACGATGTTAAATTTTTAGACAAAAACTATAATAGAATTCTTTAAGGATCAAACTGTACATGTTTCAGTCAATTTTCTTAGCTTTACAAATGGGTCACTTTGTTCGGTTTAATAATGATACAGCTCTATGATACTTTGAGGATCATACTATTATGTTTTTAGTAAATGTGTTTTTTTTTTTAAATACCACATGTTATTTTCTGAGTGTTCTATTATTGTCACGTTTAATTCTGTTACGGAAATGGCTAAAGTGGCTGATAATACATAACTTTATATATAAAATTGAGACATAAGCGATTCGTATGACATTAAAGAATTGAATATAATCTATGTACCAACCAAGCAATTTTATTTTATTTTTTTACCAAAATTTATTTTTAAAGAACAAAATAGTGTTTTAATTTACTAAATTTTTGATATGTTATATTTAGATCAGTTAATTGCACGCTTCGAATTTATTTCAGATCGAATCAATCTAGCTTTTAGTCATTAAGGACTTAATTAATTTTGACTTAGATTATTTCAAATTTGGATCAATTTCATTTTACCAAAAAAATTAGATTAATCTCAAGGTTTAGATAAATTTGAGTTGAGATTAGTTTAGATTCGGGTAAATTTCAACTTGAAAAAAATTTAGGATAAACAACACTATTGGTCACTAAATTATTACCGTTTTTTGATTTGGTCACTAAACTATTATTTTTGGTAAAATGGTACATTTTTTTTCTTATTTTGGTAACCTCCTTTAAAAAACTCACGGAAAAACTAATAATTTGGTGACCAAAACAGGAAAGAAGCAATAAATTGATGATCAAGACAGAAAAAATAACATTAGTGACCAAAATAAATAAAAAATAACGTTAATGACGGTTTTGTCAGAAACAATAATTTGGTGACCAAAACAGGAAAGTGGAAATAATTTAGTGACCAATGGTGTTGTTTATCCAAAAATTTAAGTTGAGATAAATTTCAGTTTAAACCGATAAAACCATAAATGGTAAAATTACAAAGAAAACCCAATTTTTTACTCAAATTTCAACTTGGATTGAAGTTTTTCAGCAAATTCAGAAACAATAAAAGTTAATTTCTGTACATCTGTAATGGATAAGTAAAGCTTATGCCATGACAATGGCCGAAGCAGAAATCACATGGTCTTACGCTTTCTTTTACCCTTGCCCTTATGAATCTTCAGTTGCTTGATTATGTATTCGATGATTTCTTTCATGGTGGCTTTCCTTTCCTCCTTTCGGTTCCAAATCTCTGGGACCGGGTACGTTCCGCTAGCATTATATTCGTTCATTTCCATCAGTGCGGTGCCAACGGCCTCGAATGCAGAGTCACCGTATTCCTTCCTCAACTCCTTCAGCTTCTCGTCATCTTCGTCGATTACTTCCTGCATAATTCAAGAAGTCCATAATCGGATGTCGGTTAATGGAAGTCTTTTTGAGTATGTGTGTGTGCAAGCAGAAGTCATGTGAAAGATTCCGACCGATGCTTCCCAAATTGATAGTTTCAAGTAATGCCAAGTACCAAAGACAAAGCATAAAGCAACAGATGATGTATCATGTATGCACCATACCTGCAAGTTGCCTCCGATATCGATGATCTTAAACGGGTGCCAATTCGGATCCTGCACATTCTGCTGCCATAATGAACATAGTTTAGCACAGGTTTCTCGCCAATCTTCGTTCGGGAGCTTTTGCGAGCAAGCAACTTCAAAGGCTTTTTGATTGATATCTCCCATTCTTTTGATTCCAAGAGTCGTTTTGTTATTCAAGATATCATTCAAACCCTGCACATAAGAAGAATCATTCAGAGAAGGATTTTATACACAGAAAGAAACCGAACACTCGAGATCGAACAAAACGCCATGGATATACCTTTATAGATTCTTTACGAGCATCTTGGGTCTCTTGATTAGCTAGTAGATGCTTCACCGTGAGACGACTATACTCGCTTTCTATATTTTCCAATGCCTCTGATGTTTCCTGCAACTCTTTCTTTAAAGCAGCAAGTTGCGAACTCAACGTTTCAACAGGACTTTGACAAGGCACATTCTCTTTCAGCTGTATCAATATAATCGAAATTGTTAAGTGCACTTGGCATATCATAAAAAAATGTTGACCCTTAATACGAAGACATGATTCGTTTATACTAAGGTAGAAACAGTTAACCACAGATTTGTCCAGCCAATGTTACATAGTTTGTAAATCAAAAAATCAAATTAAGACAAGTATGCTAACCACTTCCATTTCATTATCGTTCTTAGATTTACACTCGTCGAGTTCCGTAGTTTGCAGCATAAGTTCAAGCTTCAGCTTAATGTTTTCTTCATTTCCCTTTCGAATTTCTGGATAGAAAACAAGTATTAGACACTTCCAAACAGTGGCTATCTTTAGTTAGTAAACTGTAGGTCGATGCAAGGAACCGTAGAGGATGCTTCCTTTCGGGTTCCAAGCCTCATACGACCAAAGCGTTCTTATATATCACAATATTTTCTGGTTCCAAGCACACTAAATTTGTTTCATCCGGTAATAACAGATACGAAGGAAAGTTCGGGGTCCAATTCAGCATTTACATCCCCTTCCCTATCTCTAATATTAAGGAAGCTCTATATGATTTAGTGTGAAATGGCCTCAGATCAATCCAAACTCTAGATGAAACTTCGAAAACAGGTCATTCAGTGTAACAAAATGATTCGATTAGTGTACCTTCGCGCAGCGCGGCATTTTCGGCCATCAGCTGTCTCATGGTTCTGTCATTACGAAGTTCCAAGTCCCGCAAAACACAGTCCTTGTTGTTCACTTCCGCCGCGAGACTATCGATTTTTCCTCGGAGAGTTGAAGTTGTCTCATTATGTTCATGTTCCATTACAGACATCTGTTCTTTCCGGAAATCAATCTCGTATAAGAGGCTCCCGACGAGCCGACGCTGTTTCTTCAGCTCCTCCTCTAAGTCCCTTTTCGCCATTTCGATGGACGATGAAGTGCCTGCAATATCATTAATCAATCACATAAACGGTTTAGATTAGATTACCCTTTCAAGACAATGATTAAAAGCACTGCCAAGATTTGGAAGTTAAACAACAAACATAAGAAAGCAAAACCATTTCGTTTAAAGATTCCAAAGTTCAAAACTTGTTTATAGGAAAAGGTAATGTGGTTATCTCTAAGAGACTCTAATTCGAACAGTTTGTTTGCATGGCGTGCATGCGTTATAAAAAAGACTAAGATTAATAAACAGATACTACCATGTATTCGTACCAGAATATTAAAAAGCAATTCCAAAGTTCAAATCTTGATGTTGCAAAGTTCATATATTGAGATTAAAGGTGGGATTTTTCTAGGGTTTGCACATGGCTAATTCAAGTGAAGACCCCCAAATCAAATACTATTAGTTTCTAAAATCAAATGTATAGAAACAAAACAAGAAATTTTCCCTTTGTCTGAACAGAATCATACAACTTGAACAAGAAGATGGGAATGAGAAAGAAACCTGGAGTAAGAAATGGGTTGAACTTGTCCTCCTTCCTCCTTTGCAAAAGCACTAAAAATGCAGGCAACATGCAACTCATTTTGCTGTACTTATACTGCTGCAATAGCAGAAGAAATGTGGCAATATTTCAGACCAAAGAGTATACGAAAGAGTGTCAAGTATTACACGTGGCTGCATCTGGAGGCTGGTGCATAGTTTGATGGGCCCAAGCAGTCCATCTGATCACTCTGTTCTGTCGAGTAATGTAGTAGTTGTTTTGTGATGGTTAAATTCTATGATTAGTACTTATACTAATATTCAAGTTGTGAATTTTTTAAGTTAAATCACTTATTTTCGATTCATTAGTCGGCTAATTTAGATGGAGTTTACAGAGTCTCAATGTGAGATAACCCTCCTAATGTAAGAATTTCAAATCATGATCTTACTTAAAGGGCCTAACGTCTTATCTTGTTAAACCAACTTAGTGTTGATAATAAGTTGTGATTTTTGTTTATATATATTAGTTTGATTATTTTTTCATCTTTGAACTTTTCACATTTTGAAATTTGGTCTTAATCCAAACTATTTTATCATCGGTCTTTATATTATACATCAATTTTAGATTCATTTTCTATTCTCCTATTTAGTAATGTTAGGTCGTGTAATTAAATTATATTATTTGATTTATGATTGAAATATTAAGATTTAAAAATACAGTTTGTATATATTTATATATTTTTCTTTTCAAAGCTAATAATGGATTTGCGGTCAGCTGAGCTTGCCTGGGCCGGGTTGATGGGTCGGATTGGGACCCTCACATAGTTCCCTGCTCAGTTAGAAACGAACCAAATATCCCACATTTCTAAAGAACTGAACAATACAAGCATTCATGTGGAAGAAAGAGCCTAGCTAAGTTTGTCCCTTCGGGGACATCCGATAAAATTGGAACGATACAGAGAAGATTAGCATGGCCCCTGCGCAAGGATGACACGCACAAATCGAGAAATGGTCCAAATTTTTTTCATTTTTATTTTTGCAAATCCTACACCTCTGTTTCTATACTTTCTCGCTTCAGAATTTAGAGTTGTTTGTTTAATTATTTTTCTGGGTTTGTTTCGATGTTTTTTTTCTTTCCCTTCAGATTGTATAATTCATATCAGATATATAATGATATGTTAAGATTACATATTAAGATATAATTCGTACCGAATATATAATTAAGGATAGTCATGAGTCAGGTCAGACATTCGATCCGATTCGAGTTTAGAGAGGTTCCATCGACCTGAATTTTAGAATAAAAATTTTCTCCGACCCAACCTAAATATAAAAAAACACATTTTTATTCGAAAAATAGAGAACTAATTGTAAAAAAATATAGAGAGACACTATAACAATTACCGCTAAATACATAGAAGATATGACAACATGGAGGTAATCGAAAAAAATAGAGGGTAGTATTATAGCATTATCACTAAATACATAGATAAAAATTGCATCATTATTTTGGTTCGTGTCTTTTACTATAAGCTCGAATTTGATCAGAATTTAAATTTAATAAAAACACTCTTTATAAAATCATATTAAAATTCGTTAGGTTCGAATCGAATGACAAACTTAAAAATTAATATAATGATGTATTCATGGCTAGCAATCAAGCCTTTCGAGAAATAAAGAGTATTGTTTTAAGTAACTGCAAACCAGAAAAGAAAGAAAAACATTAACCACAAACCTTATCATTTTCATTTAATATTGCTGAGGAGGTTTCTTTAATTCAGAATTTTCTCACCGTTTATAAACACAATAAAACTTATAAAGGTTATATATCGTTAGTGATCAAATATCTTAATAACAAATCAGAGTGGTGCAGCAGAAGCGTGGTGGGCCCATAACCCACAGGTCCCAAGATCAAAACCTGGCTCTGATATTTATAGACATGTTTTCAATTCTTTTTTGTGTTTATGTTTTTACTATTTCTGTCATGATGTCTTTGCTTATCCAATGCTCGGTTGCAGCTTAGAATCTCAAGAAGAACCCCAAAACAATACACTTTGCTACTTGCAGTTAGACAACCTTCATAAAATCAAATTTAAGTTAAAACATGAATCGTATCGGATATATAACAATGTGTTCATGGCTAACAATCAAGCCTTTTGGTATTTGAAGAAGGGATCGAGTTAAGAAGCTAATTGTGGCAATATACTCGAGAGCTGTGTAGCCATAGGTTATAATAACAACACAGATTTTACCATTGTTCCTATGGCTATAACTTATAATACCGATTGTTGTATGTATTCTGCAAATGAAAGTTGTTAGGTGAAAGGGGTTGCTACGTATGCGATCATGGATGATCGGACATTTACCCCTAATGTCAACTATTTAAAACATAGCTATTCTAAAATAGTTCAACATTAAACAAAGTATGATTTGAAGAAGAAAGTGGTTGATGTATGCGTTAATAAGGCGAGCTTCGATTTATAAAGTTGCTGTAAGAAACACATGTTTCATTCCAAGGTGTGGAGTTACTGAAGGCATTGCTACAGTCCAAGACTTGTGATTAGTTATGTATTCCTTACCCAAAAGTCCAGGAAGTACCATTCTAAGTTTACGAAATGTGAAATGCTTCTGCTGCTGTTGATTCATTGCTGGTTTGTTTATGTTTTAACTTTTGAAAGTCATTACTGCAGCTGATCCAGAGATATTCGTTGTCATTTTCTACCGTTGTGCGATCATAGGTACTAGTGTCTGGGATTTCTAGCCAAGCCAGAGTTAGAGTTGGGCTTGGAGGAAACTGATGAAACTCCGAGGACATATGCTTCAGATAGGTATATTCCAAGACTATTTCGATGCCTGCAAAGTCTGGAAACTTTTGAGGCCAAAGCAACCAAAGGTACCTTGGTTACCTTTGTTGTGCCCCGGGGCCCGAGGCACTCAAGTATTGCTAGGCTACCTTTGCTGAATTGTTTGCCAACAAAGGATCATTTATTGGTCTGGGTCAGCAAGTAAGATTGGAATGTCTCTTATATGAAACTGAAGTTGAGACAGCATGGATCATTTATTTGTCCGTATGTGAAGCAACCACAAAGTCTTATTGTTAAAACGTCTGGGACTACTTTGCTTCACTGTTCGTGGCAGGAAATGTTTCTTGGGTGGCTTGCTCATGGTCGTGGGAAGAGCCTGACATCTGCGATTATTCAGCAAAGCTTTTGTTGATTTTCTATTAACCATTCTGTCATTGCTTGTTAGCACTGTGATAAGGCTACTAACTAAACAAGGAATGGTGGGGTGCCTTGGAAACCTTGATGACAGCATTGAAAATTTGGGTGATACCAAGTCAGTCAGCACCAAACAAATAAACTCCTTTTCGAAGCCTACGGAGTATTTGTTTGCAGCAACGTAAACTGCAGGAAATTTGCAAGCTAATGCCAGAAATATTGACAAAATACTATGAACTCTGTCTGCTGTGCACTTTCATTCCCCGACATAAGCCTTCAACGATGAAGCTGATGTAGAACCACTTTGGGAACCTGGTACGCCAAGTCTACCATGCTACCACGACTTCGAGCATCTGAAACGCCAGCTTCACCACTTCCGACGACATCTACCTCGACCTTCGAATCATCTGAAGGCCGCTGAGATCTGCAAACAAGAAAAGAGCCATGAAGTACAAAGTTCTACCAATGAATACATCCACTATGGAATTTATGTCCGCATGACATTTCCTTTGCATCACTTCCAATCCCCAAAACATACATAACTGATAACACTGATCAAAATCTCTTCCTTAATCATCATCCAATGCTGAATCAATACCCCATTCTATCCCCTTATCTTATGCTGAAAATAATCTTCAAAAAACATGTTTAAAACATAAACCTTTAAACTTAGATTGGGTGGGGTGTACCAGGCCCGAGCTATAGTGCAACACACATGCGACACATGAAAGCCCCAGTAGCAAGCTACTATGGTAAGCTTTCCCCCCTAAAAAATAAATTTAATATCGTGTGGGCCAATGACCCACATATCAGATATTAAACTGATAAGAACAGATACTACACTTGATCTTAGCCAAAAGGCCGAGAAATGTATGCTTAATCCATGCTAAGCATGTGCCTTTTATAGGCAGTCTTATGTCTCTTACAGTCTTCCTTGCCAGATGTGGGATGAGATTCTGCATGAAAGAATGGCAATCATAGCTTTTATTAGGCTTAGCTGGTAGAGAATGGGTGAAGCATTGTTTTTCATATTCACAAGAATAATAACTTTTATTATGCACATATGGATCAAGACAAAACTATTATATTCTAAAATAACAACTCAAACAATGAGAGAGAATATAGCTTTGAAACAACCAACAAAAGCAAACCATTTGTGTCTTACCAAGATCCATAACTAATATTTTATTTTAAGAAAAGACAATAAAGATAATCAAGGTTTTGAAGTTTCGGACAAAGAAGTGAAAATCATGCAAGTTGAACCCGAGTCTACTGCTTGGAAGACAATTATCCTAACCGTTGGACTACAAACGCATCATATCATTTGGCAATATAAAATCAAGCTTCAGACCAATTAACACATCTCTGCATTGTGGTAAATATGTTTAATCTGAAAGGACCATTGCCTGCTGCATATATCCTGAATCTTCACAAAGATAAGTTCGAAATCTAATATTTTCCATCTGTTATGCCTCTAACAGGAACATCAAGGCATGGCTTCCCACATCAATATAACTCAATTGTCTTGTAAAATATTTCATATTTTTAATATGCTTTTGTAAATATAATGTTAAAATCTGATAACTTTGGGTCATAATACTATATAAATATACTTTCACAATGGAAGGTTCAAGGGTGGACACCTACCTATTCTATGCAGCTATCGGTCGTAGAATCTATCACCGCATCGAGTCAAAATATTTTTGATTAAATCAATTTCATTCACGTGGGGGATTGTTAGAAAAATTCAATAATTTTGGAGCTTTGAATAAGAAATTGATTCAAATGTTGTTGAGGAAAATATGGAACCAATTGTTGGTTCGTAAATGTGTAGACGTGCACGACGTGGGTAACGTAAATGTCTGAACCGGTCTGGTCCTTCGTGGGCTTGCATATATTTTGACCCAAATTTGAAATGAATTTTCCTCAAATAAAAGCATAAATTTGCCAAATTTTATCTTGGAATTAAAAGGGTAAATATTGAAAGTTACCTTTAATTCAGATAATAATTTTGGAAATTGCTTTATAGGAGAATCAATTGATTCTCAATATTAAATGTTCCATTAGGTCAAAATTTCCACTTATACTCTCATGATACTCCTATAAATAGGGAGTAAACCTTCTAGATTTAAACACAACTAAAAATCACAGAAAATTTTTATTGTTTTACTCTATGGATTTTACAAGTAGTTTTTGATGGTAGACGAAGGCAAGGGTCAGTTCGTGATCTGCACAGTAGTGCAACTGTGGCTGATCATTTGTTGTTGTATCTTGGGAGACAGACGACCAATGAGGTCGAGCACCATAGGAGTGGCCGAAAATCTGTCTTAAGGAAACTGCGTTCGTGCAGGTCTCCACACGTTTCTTATGGTTCCAAATCGGTTTGATTTATATATTGTTGTATTGTTCTTAATTTTGTACTGTTCGTTTAAATAATATTATTTTATCTTATTATTTATTCTTGGATTAACGCTTATATTCTAACAGTTATTTCCCAAAATATCCAACTTCTCACAAAGCTTTGGTTCAACTAAATTTTGATCAAATTGAAGTGAGAATTGGCCGGCTCTCTTCTCTTCCTCTGAAAACGAAAACAATAAAATAAATCAGTTTCCAACTCTTGAAGAGGCAGGGCAGGGTGAGGGGTGAGTCCCACTTGATAAAAAGACGAATATCTTAGTCAGCGAGCTTATATCATCTCACACTGTATTTTATTCTAATATGTAAACTTATTTCCCAACAAAGTCTTGCAAGCGGCTAAAGAGGACTTTGGTTATAAGTTCCATATTCCATGCATCTTAATTATTTTCTTGCAGACTATTTCATACTAATTCATCAAAAGAAAATCTGATTTTACAGGAGCAGGTTAGTAATGCACATCATCACAGCAAACAAGTATCTGTGATATTTACATGCAAAGTTGAAATGTGGCTACTGAATAGAAGAGATTAAGTCCATACCACAATAACCACTCCTGTATGATCCGGACATTTAAAAACTTCACTAAGGCTTGAAGAAAAATGATAAAATGAGAGAAGCTTATAAAGTAGCGATTGTCGGCGGTGGCTTTGCAAGGCTAGTCACGGCCAAGGAGCTTCAAAGAGAAGGTCATCGAGTAACCGTATTTGTAATTGTTGTCAGGAATTGGATCATAAAACAATATTTGGTGTGGTGGTAAGCCATCACTCCTTGTTGCTGGGTGACACAAGTTTGATTCTCCTTAATTGCATTTGTGATTTTTGCCATTTTCTTCCTTTAATTAAGTGGAGGATAAAAATAAAATTATTTAATCAAATATAAATAATTAAATCCCTCCAATAAGGTAGTTACACGTGTCACCATCTAATTAAATAATTAATTTATTTATTAATTTAAAATTATGACTAAATTAAAAGAATGTGTAAATAATAAGGACCAAGTGTAATTATACCCTTATTTTTTAACTGCCACGTCACCCCGCCGTTAATCTCTAACGGCTGGTGGTCAAATTGCACCCAATTTAATAGTATGATGGTTTAATTTCTTCGAAAAAAAGTAAGGTGGTCAAATCGCGACTTTTGCAATAGTATGTTGGTCATTTATGTAGTTAACCCTAAATAAAATTTACACAACCATTCTATAAAATTTAAAACCTAAATCTCAAACCCTAGCACCCTAAAACCTAAACCTTAGACCCTAAACACTAAACTCTAAATTATAACCATAAACCTTAAATTCTATACCCTAACACGCTAAACCTCTAAACCATAACCTAAAACCTTAAACTCTAAACCATAAAATATGCTTGTGTATCAAAGTATTTTTTCATATTTTAATTGTCATTATAGGCTTGTGTATCAAAATATTTTCTTTAATATATTAAATATATTTTAAGGATTATTATCCTATACAGAGGCGGTGAAAACTTTTTGTTTCTACAAGAGCCTCAATTTTAGGGTTTAGGTTTTAGTTTAGAGTTTAAGGGTTTTAGTGTAGGGGGTTAGAATTTATGGTTTAGGGTTAAGATTTAAGTTTTAGGGTAATATGGGTAGTGATTTAGGTTTGAACCTATAAACCTTAAATTTTAACCATAAACCCAAAATTCTATTAACAACCCCTAAATTCAAAACTGCTACACTTACACCCCTAAACTTTAAACCCTAAACAAAGTCCTTAATCCCTAGAACTAAGGCGCTTGTGTAAAAAAAATTCCACAAGCGCTTGTGTATAGAATAATTACCATATACTTTAAGGATTGTTATCTTATACACAGCAGTGGAAACTTTTTGTTTTCACAAGCGCCCCAAATTTAGGGTTTATGGTTTTAGTTTAGGGTTTATTTGTTTTAGTGCAGGGGTTTAGAATTTAGGGCTCATGGTTAGAATTTAGTGTTTAGGGTTAGAATTTATGGTTTAGGGTTAGGGTTTAAATTTTAGGGTAATATGGGTAAGGATTTAGATTTTAACCTATGAACCCTAAAATTTAACCCTAAACTCAAAATTCTGTCCACATTCCCTAAATTCAAAACTATTACACTTAACCCCCTAAGCTTTAAACCCTAAACAGAACCCCTAACTCCTAAAACCAAGGCGTTTGTATAAAAAAAATTTCATGAGCGCTTATGTATAGAATAATTACTCATACTTTAAGGATTAATATCCTATACGCTGGCGGTGGAAACTGAAAGTTTCCACAAGCGCCTTAGTTTTAGGGTATATGGAATTAGTTTAGGGTATAGTGTTTAGGGGTTTAGGTGCAGGAGTTTAGAATTTAGGGATAATTGTTTCAATTTAAGGTTTATGGTTATAATTTAACGTTTATAGGTTATGGTTTAGTTTTTAGGGTAATATGGTGAGGATTTAAGTTTTAAGCTATAAACCCTAAATTATAATCCTAAACCTTAAATTGAAACAACTATCCCTAAATTCTAACCCTACACCTAAATCCATAAACCCTATACCCTAAATTATCTCCTTATATCCTAAAACTAAGGCGCTTGTTGAAACTTTCAGTTTCCACCGCCTGTGTATAAAATAATTATCCATACTTTAATTATTATTATTGGTGACAACATATATGAACTATATAAAATAGAAAATAATTAAGCGCATATATTCATATGCCAAGTCCTTTCATTTTTTTTCCAATATTGAGAATCAAAAGAATTTGAAGGGTCCAAATAATTTCCATTCAAAGAATCTCTGAGGGTAAAAAAGAAGAAATTAAGGATCAAATTCAAGGATGGTTGTTGGGAATATTGGAAGTGTTCTTGGTTAGTGCTAAAAGCCTCAAGAATAAAGATTTGTTGGGTATGCAACTAGGGATGGAACTAGAGGGGCTGGAGAGGGCGTTCGCTCTCTCTAAAATTTTAAAATTCCTATATGATTTAAATTTTTTTAAAAAAAATTCTATATATTTTCTATTGGAAAATTATTTTCGGCCCTAGAATTTTATAAATTCTCCCCTTAATATAAAGTTTTACATTGGTCCATGTATGCAATCTATGGAACTTATTTTGTTTTCATCTTTTTCGATTGATCAAATTTTTTTTTCCAGCTATTGATTTATTCATCTTCTTGCTCAAATCCAAATATTTTTCAAAGTTCTGTCATATCTTAAACTGTTTGTTAAATAAATAAATAAAACCCCCAGAAAATCAGAGAAAGAGAGCTGATTTTGGATTGTGAATTTCCTTTGCTTGATCAAAAATGAAGAGAACCCATTTGTATGTACGTATGTATATATTTTACTTTGCTGAAACGTTGATGATTTCACGACAGAAATGCGAACTTTTAGTAAGTTATATTAAAACTTTTAGGTGAGGAATTATAAAATTTTAACCGGTACAAAACTATATTATCTTTAGAAAATATATAAAATATATAACAATTTGAAATTTTCATGAATGTGTCTGCCACTAACACTTCTCGGTTCTTGCCATTGATTCTCATTGGTATATATTTCTACAAGATGTAAATGCTCATTGTTGATTGGTATATATTTCCCCTATTTTTCTTGGTTTTGATTGATAGGTAAGATGGATAAAAATCTTCTGCTCCTTTTGGTACTCCTACTTATGCCCCAATACTAAAAAACACTACAAAATTAAAGCTTATATTCAGTTGAATTTCCGGAAAAAAGTGGGAATCTTCAAGAAATGTTTATATCCTGTTCATGTTGTCATTTTTAAAGGTATAGGTAATCTGGCGGACTATATGTTATAATGTGAACCTGGATCGATCCCATGGACTTTATTTGTAGTCTTTTAGAAGTACCTGGGTTTGATGTTCATCTTCACGGGTTTTGTGTACTTAAGATTTCAATTTACAGTTTTTGTTACTGGGTTTGGTCTCTATTACCATCTGAAACAGTAAATACCTCAAAACCATTTTAATTAAATTTTGTTGGAATTAACTTCTGCCTTCTTATTTTCTTAATTTCAAGTAACCAATGGATCCTTCAATTTCTATAGTTAAAATTGATGGGCGGATGTTAGAAGTTGTTGATTGGTTATGCTTGCTGTACGTATCGAATTTGATTCTTGCTGCTTCCTTAACATCCACTATCGTCCTTTGATTTGTTACAGTTATATATTTTCAAG
Organism: Hibiscus tridactylites; assembly: GCA_958450335.1. NCBI lineage: Eukaryota > Viridiplantae > Streptophyta > Magnoliopsida > Malvales > Malvaceae > Hibiscus > Hibiscus tridactylites. Next base: position 3,479,003 of record OY288281.1, read on the forward strand.
CAATGAGTAGTGTTTGTAGTCCAACGGTCAGGATAATTGCCTTCCAAGTAATAGACCCGGGTTTGACTCCCGACAAATGCATCATCCACACAGCAGTTTACAGTTACTTGCTTACCTACCACTATTTAGCACTAATATATTTTGCTTTTTTATAATTTTTTTTATGTGGATGAGGCTTTGAGGATCAGATATAGCCTTGTAGTTTCATGTCATACAATTAGGATGTATGTGAAAGTTGACCTTATATGTTTGAACTCAGATTTCAGATATTATTGAACTCAAGAACTACGTCTGCACGGTGATCGGTAGTCGAACATATATGTTCAAGTTCAAGGTATGGTGTTTATTAAAATATCACGTGTCATAGTAAATACATACCGAGAAGACTACATTTATGGAATCATTTGTTACAGTAAATGACATGTTTTCGAATTGGAGTTTGCATCTATAGCCATGGTTGATCTAGGCCTTTCTAATACTAGTTTCGGATTACATCTTTAAATGGTATCAATATTCTGGAGGACTATACGTTATAATGTGAGCCTGGATCGAGATCCCATGAACTTTACTTGCAGTCTTTTAGGAGTAGCATGTGGTGAATGAAAGCCTGGCAATCCTCTTATCTACTCTACCTTTTATTTTTTATCATTTCTTCATCCTATTAGGTTTTAAGTTTTAACCATAATTCAATGGAAGATATTGTCTACCGTTAAGAAAAAGCTTATTCTGTCAGACAAGGTTTTATATTGCTAAATGATGTGATGCGTTTGTAGTCCATCGGTTAGGATAATTACCTTCTGAGCAATAGACCTGGCTTTGACTCCCAGCAAACGCAAAATTACCTTCTAAAATATATAAAATATAAAATTTTAACCGGTACAAAACTATATTATCATTAGAAAATATATAAAATATATAACAATTTGAAATTTTCATGAATGTGTCTGCTACTAACACTTCTCAGTTCTTTCCGTTGATTCTCGTTGGTATATATTTCTACAAGATGTAAATGCTCATTGTTGATTGGTATATATTTCCCCTATTTTTCTTGGTTTTGATTGATAGGTAAGATGGATAAAAATCTTCTGCCCCTTTTGGCACTCCTACTTATGCCCCAATACTAAAAAACACTACAAAATTAAATTCCAACCCTTAACCCTAAATTCTAAATCTTAAACCCTAGACTATATACCCTAGAAATACACCCTACCCCAAATTCCCTAAACTCTAACCATAAATCATAACCTAAAACTCTAAACTCTAAACCCTAAACCTAATTTTAAGCATGTGAGCATAAATAGAGGCACCGAAAAGGGATAGGGGATTTTCATACAGATAAGATGGACTCGTATGTCATAATTCAATACAAAGGTCAAGAGGTTATTGAAGTCTTTCCCCACTTTATTCTTTATTTTCAATCTTTTAACTTATGTATGATCGAGATTCAAATAAGTGTCAAATATATATATATATAACATTCATTTAGATGATTATACCTTTATATTCATGATAAGATATCTTACGTAAATACTTTAGATGAATTAAATATGGGTTTGGTGGTTTAACCATTTGAATGTTTTTCTTCAAGAAGGAAAAATTGAAGGAATTAATAGAAAATGACAGCGTATTGGATTGATGAACTTTGTGGTGAAATGACACATGCGGATTAGTTTAATAGCACATTTTAATTCTATTATTCGTGCTTGGATGTGAATGTAAGATAAGATATGGATTCGGAATTAGTATGTACCTTGAATTTAAGCTATACATACAGAGATGGAACTGCGTAGGAAATGGTGAGGTTGTGATATCCATATATAAAACAACATTAAAAAATTTCTTTACAATATGTAAGTATTTAGTCTTCATACATTTAATTTTTAAAAAAATTCACAATAAATTTTATTGTTCAAATAATGTTGAGTTCTGTAACTGTTTAATATGTTATCCACTTTTCATTGCTATGTTAATGTTTTTGTATTTGCTTTTTATGCTTTTGTATTTCAATTTGAATAGATTTTTACCTCAATTTCCTAGAATATTGGTATTAACCAATTATTTTTATCTTGTGTCTATGGTTGAGTGGGATGTTTATTTGAATTAGGATAAAAATATGACCAGTTCAATTATATCTTGTGTTCTTCCATTCAGGTTGTATAATATTGTTTAATTTTTAATTTGATTTTTAAATTTTGATTCGATTCTAAAATGACGATGTGACATTTTAAAATTGTTATATCATGGCTTGAAATTCTTTCATATCACGTTGTATAATTTAGAGAATCATGTCATAATGCTTTAGAAGAATCGCAATTCGAGAAGAAATTGTTAAGCTTCGAGGCTAATGTGAATTTGGGAAAAAAACTTAGGGATTAAATTGAACAACTTTACAAAGTTCAGGATCAAACATTGCTTAAAACCCCTTTGTTTTCAAAGCTATGGCTCAAGTCAAGGATAAGTGATCAGCTGAGCTTGGCTGGGGCCAGCATCCGACAGGCCCAGTTACATAGTTCCCTGCTCAGTTAGAAACGAACCAAATATCCCACACTGCTAATGAACTGAACAATACAAGCATTCATATAGAAGAGAGAGCAGAGCTAAGTTTGTCCCTTCGGGGACATCCGATAAAATTGGAACGATACAGAGAAGATTAGCATGGCCCCTGCGCAAGGATGACACGCACAAATCGAGAAATGGTCCAAATTTTTTTCATTTTTATTTTTGCAAATTCTACACCTCTGTTTCCATCTCTTCCTCGCTTCAGATTATTTTTCTGGGTTTGGTTCGATGTTCATTTTCATAGCTTTCTCTTTCACTTCAGATTGTAGTTTAGAGTGATTCTGGGTTTGTTTGTTTTAGCAAATTTTTCTGGGTTTGTTTGTTTTAGCAAATTTTTCTGGGTTTGATGTTCGTCATCACAGGTCTTGTGCGTCTAAGATTGCAATTTAGAGTTTTTGCTTCTGGGTTTGGTCTGTTTTACTCTCTGAAACATTTCAGTGAATACCTCTAAATCTTTTAATTGCATTTGAGATTGATATTGCTCAATTAGCTTCTGCTTTTCTTTCTTTTCTTTTGATAATTTTAAGTAACCAAAGGACCTTTCCATTTCTAGAGTTCAAATTAATGGGAAGAACACATATTCATGATTAAATTATAGAATTTGTTGGTCGGTTTTATGCTTGCTGTGAAGTATGGAATTTCATGCCCTCATTTCACTTTGTAGTGGAAGCATTGGATTCTTTCTAAATTAGCTTTGCAATTTTAACAATAGGATCTTCACATGAATTTCTATTAGTAGTGTTTATATATATTTACTCAACATCGCTAATTGTCTGGTATATTTAGCAGATTTGAAGAACTGGGATATGAATCTCTACACTTGTAAGTGTTCTTTACCAGGTTTTTAAATTTGCAATGTGTTTATTCAATCAATTGATATCCCTTTTGCCATGAAAGTGGTTCGTTGAGATTTGTGGATTACTGTACATGCCGCAAATGTATGATTATAATATGAATAATGATTATACCATGTGCTTTGTTGTGTACATACTTTTGGTAATTATACCAAGTAACTTGAACTCGAAGAGTATGAATTTCAGAATGATAATGATTTGGAATGAAGGGGGTTGTTGAATCAGATGGAAGTGGTTAGCATGCTCGCTTTACTTTTCATTTTAGATATATGAACCATCTTTTGTCGACATTCGCCGTACAAACCTGCAGTTAACAGTTTCTACCACAGCTTAACCGATGGAGAAACCTGCAATTTTAGATTTATAAACCATCTTTTGTCTTTCTCCATTGATTGGTTTTGTCCGCTCTTCCAATGAGTACTAGGCATGTAGGACATGTTTGAGTGTTGAGAAGGTCCGGGGTTGTCGTCCAGCAGTTCTCAATATGGGTATGTGGGTGTCAATCTTTGTTGACTGCAACTCCTACCTGCAATATGTATAGGCCGCATAATGTTCAAATTTGAACTTCCTGATCATGTGTGAGTTGTTATGTGTTGTAAATTTGGCTCATAGGTTTTTGATTTACTAATTGGGTTAGTTTCCACACTATGAGTAACCAAAGAGAAGTTACTTAGAAACACTTGGTTTAGCATGTTTCTATATATTTGTATATTTATATTGTATTCTTACACAAAATTATCTGATTTTAACTTTATATTCATGGAAGCATATTAAAAACATGAAAGATTTTATAAGACAATTGAGATATATTGCAGGGGTAAGCTCTCACCTGATCTTGATGTTGCTATTGAATGTAAGGCAATTGGATTCAGTGGTAAGCTCACTTATTTGAAAGCTTATATTCAGTTGAATTTCCGGAAAAAAGTGGGAATCTTCAAGAAATGTTTATATCCTGTTCATGTTGTCATTTTTAAAGGTATAGGTAATCTGGCGGACTATATGTTATAATGTGAACCTGGATCGATCCCATGGACTTTATTTGCAGTCTTTTAGAAGTACCTGGGTTTGATGTTCATCTTCACGGGTTTTGTGTACTTAAGATTTCAATTTACAGTTTTTGTTGACTGCAACTCCTACCTGCAATATGTATAGGCCGCATAATGTTCAAATTTTAACTTCCTGATCATGTGTGGGTGTCATTTTTATTTTTTGCAAATTTTACAGCTCTGTTTCCATCTCTTTCTCGCTTCAGAATCTAGAGTTGTTTGTTTAATTATTTTTCTGGGTTTGTTTCGATGTTCATCTTCATGGGGTTTCTTTTCTCACTTCAGATTGTAGTTTAGAGTTTTTCTCGATTTGAAGTTCATCTTAAGATTGCATATTTTTCTGGGTTTGGTGTTAATCTTTACGGGTTTTGTTCACTTAGGATTGCAATTTAGAGATTTTGTTACTGGGTTTGATCTGTATTACTCTCTGAAACAGTAAATACCACAAAATCATTTAATCAGATTTTGCTGGAACTAACTTCTGCTTTTTTATTTTGTTAATTTTAATTAACCAATGGATCCTTCAATTTCTAGAGTTCAATTTGATGGGGAAAAATGGTTTTTTTAATGTATAAATTATTGATTGGTTTTATGCTTGCTGCAAGTATGGAATTTGTGTAGGAATTTGACTTACCATTTATCTCATTTCACTTTGTAGTTGAACTATATGATTCTTTCTAAAGCTCTGCAATTTAGACAATGTGATCTTCACAACAATTTCTATTACATAGTGTTCATATATTACTACTCACCACCATTGCTAATTGTCTGATATATTTACCAGATCTGTTGAATTGGAGTGGGAACGAAAACTATCGGGAGCTTTGATGTAACATATCCTTGTAAGCTTACTTTGTACTATCAGAGCCAGGTTTCGATCCTGGGACCTGTGGGTTATGGGCCCACCACGCTTCCGCTGCGCCACTCTGATTTAATGACATGAACATGATAATTGCTATTATTTTAAAAACAAAATGGGTAAGCACATGCTTGCATGTGGTAGAAAATAAGTCTTGTAATGTATAAGCCACATAGTGTTCAATTTTTATTTTTCTGATTATGTGCGAATTTTTATGTGTTGTAAATTTCACTCATAGGGTTTTGATTTACTGATTGGATTTGCTTCCAATCTATGAGTAACCGAAGAGAAGTTACTTAGAAACACTTGGTTTAGCATGTTTCCATATATTTTTATATTTATATCGTATTCTTTCCCAAAATTATCAGATTTTAACTTTATATTTATGGAAGCATATTAAAAACGTGAAAGATTTGTAAGACAATTGAGTTATATTGCAGGGGTAAGCTCTCACTTGATCTTGATGCTGCTCTTGAATGTAATGCAATTGGATGCAGTGGTAAGCTCATTTATTTGAAAGTTTATACTCAGTTGGAATTCAAGAAATGTTTATATCCTGTTCATGTTGTCATCTTTAAGTGGTGCAGGTAATTTGGCGGACAATACGTTATAATGTGAACCTGGATCGATCCCATGGACTTTACTTGCAGTCTTTTAGCAGTAGCATGTGGTGAATGAAAAAGCCTGACCTTATATCATTTCCTCATCCTATTAGGTTTTAACCATAATTCAACGGAAGATACTGTCTGCCGTTAATAAAGTGGTTATTTTGGCAGATAGGTTTTTATATTGCCAAGTTATGTGTTGTGTTTGTAGTCCAATGTTTAGGTTAATTACCTTCCAAGCAATAGACCTGGGTTCAACTCCCAGCAAATGCATGATATACATATCAGTTTTTAGTCACTTGTTTACTTAGCACTAATATATTTCACTTTTTTTTTTTTTTTTTTTTTTATGTGGATGAGGCTTTGAGGATCAGATATAGCCTTGTAGTTTCATGTTATACAATTGGACTGACATGCAAGAATAAAATAAGAACATAACTCATCATTTATTTCAATTGCAGGAACACCCCATCACTAAATTTGATATTCTTCTCCAAGGAATGCAGCAGTAAGCATCGTTTTGGATCACAACAATGCCGGTTTTATCTCTCATCATGCAGGGAAGATAGTAAGAGGCAGTAGAGTTCTTATAAAAGGAGCAGGCTTATCTTGGATTAAGCATACCTTTCTCGGCCTTTTGGCTATGACCATGTGTTGTATCTGTTCTTATCAGTTTACTATCTAATACGTGAGCCATTGGCTAACATGATGTTATTTTTTTTTAGGGGGAAGCTTACCACAGTAGTTTGGTACTGGGGCTTTCAGGTGTCGCCCATGCGTTGCACTATAGCTCGGGCCAGGCACATCCCACCCAATTGAAGTTTAAATGTTCTTTCATCATTTTCAGTAAGTTGCAACATTTATATATCCAGATACCAAACGCTCTATGTTAGTCTGGATTGGTGTCCAGCTTAAGACATACTCATATCACCGGTGACATCGATTCAGCAGCAGTGAACAATCTTTCCCTTTCGACTACCGTCTTGCTTGGTATCAATGACAACAATTTGACAAGATGTATTGGATGACAATTTGGAAGAGGATTTGAAGCCCTGGCTATGAGCAGCAGAAAGAAGTGCTTCAGGACTGAACCAGAGAATCTTGAAAACGGTTGTGGTAGAATGATCTTATCTGATCCATTCAATGGCGAGGTTTTTATTGTTCAAGCTTCATTTGGTGTCACTTCCTAACGGGACATGGTTGGGATCTTTTGTTGCAGTCTATCGGAAAATGATACGAACTGCTACGGAACCCCACCAGCTCTGAAAGCAGTCGGAAGCAATGCGGAACATTACTGTGGATGACAATTTTCATTGTTGGGTAAGTTTGGAGGATATTGAGATTCGAAGTAAAGCAAAGGAACTTTGATCTGATTTGAATGACAAATTAGGGATTAATTTGGATAATTTTACAAAGTTCAGGATTATACCTTTGATTTACCCCATTTCTTTTTAAAGCTAATAATGGATGTGTGATCAGCTGAACTTTGATCTGATGGGCCACAGTTACATAGTTCACTACTCAGTTAGAAACGAACCAAATATCCCACATTGCTAAAGAACTGAACAGAACAAGCATTCATATGGAAGAAAAATCAGAGCTAAGTTTTTCCTTTTGGGGACATCCGATAAAATTTGAACGATGCAGAAAAGATTAGCATGGTCCCTGCGCAAGGATGTCATGCACAAATTGGGAAATGGTCCAAATTTTTTCACTTCAGATTGTAGTTTAGAGATTTTCTGGGTTTGGTGTTAATCTTCACGGGTTTTGTTCACTTAGGATTGCAATTTAGAGTTTTTGTTACTGGGTTTGATCTGTATTACTCTCTCAAACAGTAAATACATCAAGATCATTTACTCAGATTTTGCTGGAACTAACTTCTGTTTTTTTTTTCTTTAATTTTGTTAATTTTAAGTAACCACTGGATCCTTCAATTTCTAGAGTTTAATTTGATTGGGGGGATGTATTTTTTTATGATTAAATTATAGAGGTTGTTGATTGGCTTCATGCTTGCTGTAAGTATGGAATTTGACTTACCATTGATCTCATTTCACTTTGTTGTTGAATCATAGGATTCTTTCTAAAGCTCTGTAATTTAGACATTGTGATCTTCACAAGAATTTCTGATTCATAGTGTTTATATATTTACTAATCACCATTGCTAATTGTCTGATATATGTACCAGATTTGTTGAACTGAAGTATGAATTTCTACACTTTGCCATGTTTCTCTTTGGAAAATTGTAAGCGCAATGTGTTTATGCAATCAATTGATATCCATTTCCCCCCTTGAAAGTGATTCATTCTAAGATCAAATTCATGTTTCTTAGTATGGGAATTTTTTCGGAAACGATCCGGGATCAGGAGCTTTGATGTAACATATCCATGAGAGAGCTGGCAGACGAGAACACAGTGTTGCACGAAGGTACTTTAAATTATACGCATGCATGCTGAGAAGCATACTATACATTTATGGAATCATTTGTTAATGTAGATGACATGTTTTCAAACTGTAACATACCCAATTGGCTTTCTATACTACATGTGCAGCACAAGCCTGCATTACATGTTCTCCTTCATTTAGTTATGGTAATTCAACTTAGAGGGAATGCATAAAAAACTCTTGAGCAGAACCGTCAATTTGATTCTTGCTGCTTCCTTAACATACATTATTGTCCGTCGATTTGTTACAGTTATGATGCTATAAGTTCTTATGGTGTATGCAATTTAATCTTTTATGTCACTTGGAAATGGGGACCGACATTTGGCTTTGGCTTTTTGTCACTGGAAATCAATGACGATACTCGGCCAATATCACTCTATTGACCTTTTAAACTTTATCCTTTTTGTCATTGGTTTTTAGTTCCCAGCTCTTCATGCCCATGGCCTTCACAAGTTTTTTAAATCAATCGGGTGAGACCCATCATAGGTTGGTTTATAGGTGATTTTATTTTTAAATGTGTCTCATTTAGCTGATCTGGTATTCGTTTATCATTTGTAGGCTAAACCATCAGTAGCCAAACATCAACCTCCACAAAAAGAACCTACTTCACAAGGTTCTACCGAAATCATGTTAGTGCTCTGCTAATAATGGCTGGTGCAATTACAGGTAACTTTATCTAGAAGAATTGTCATTCACCACCTTCTCCTTTATATTTTCTAAAAATAACTAAGCTTATCTACTGGTTCAATTAATTATAAGCTTTATAAGAAATATCAGAGCCAGGTTTCGATCCTGGGACCTGTGGGTTATGGGCCCACCACGCTTCCGCTGCGCCACTCTGATTTGGTAACATACACATGATTACCATTATTTTTTAAAACAAAATGGGTAAACACATGCTTGCATGTAGTGGAAAAGCAGTAACTAATAAACCCATAACTTCTATTTTCAGTAAGTCTTGTAATGTACTAGCCATATAATGTTCGATTTTTATTTTCTTGATTATGTGTTGAGTGTTGTAAATTTGACTTATAGGGTTCTGATTTACTGGTTGGGTTTGTTTCCACACTATGAGTAACCGAACAGAAGTTACTTAGAAACACTTGGTTTAGCTGTTTCCATATATTTGTATATTTATATCGCATTCTTACCCAAAATTATCAGATTTTAACTTTATATTTATAGAACATATTGAAAACATGAAAGATTTTATAAGAGAATTGAGTTATATTGCAGGGGTAAGCTCTCACTTGATCTTGGTGTTGCTCTTGAATGTAAGACAATTGGATGCAGCGGTAAGCTCACTTATTTGAACGTTTATATTCAGTTGAATTTCCAGAAAAAAAAATGGGAAATTAAAGAAATGTTTATATCATGTTCATGTTGTCATCTTTAAACGGTGCTGGTAATCTGGAGGACTATACGTTATAATGTGAACTTGGATCGATCCATGGACTTTACTTGCAGTGTTTTAGGTTTTAACCATAGTTCAATGGAAGATACTGTCACTGTTAATTAAAAGGTTATTCTGCCGAATAGGTTTTTATAATGCCAAATTATGAGTTGCGTTTGTAGTCCAACGGTTAGGATAATTGCCTTCCAAGCAATAGACCCGGGTTCAACTCCCGGCAAACGCATGATCTAGATCAGCAATTTTTAATACTTGTACTTACCACTATTTAGCACTAATATATTTTACTTTTTTATTATTATTTTTATGTGGATGAGGCTTTGAGGATCAGATATAGCCCTGTAGTTTCATGTTTGAACTCGGATTTCAGATATTATTGAACTCAAGAACGAGGTCTGCACGGTGATCGGTAGTCGAACATATATGTCCAAGTTCAAGGTATGGTGTTCATTAAAATATCATCTGTCATAGTAAAACAATGCATCAGATTCCTTTCAGTTTTATGTACTTGAGATAATTTCCACTTTTCATTGCAGAGGATATTTCTTCGGAGCATACCACAAATTCAGATGAGAACCGTGTCCTGATGCATCTCGAAGCCCCCCTTTGTCGTTGCCGGAGTCTTGAAAGTTGCTCTAGTGCTTTCATTACTACAGGCGTGTTCGGTCTAGGCGTCGCTTCTATAAACAGGCATTGCAGAAGAACAACTAGATTATGTTCTCTAGATGGTATGTTCTTGTTGGGTGCTCATTTTCCGGCCAACAATTCTAGAAGAACAACCCCGAAACCATACGCACCGCAGATGGCCTTCATTAAAACAAATCGGAGAGTCTTGCATTTTGTTTTGTAAACAAGAAGATTCTTCAAGCTGCCTTTCGGCATCGGCATTGGCAACAAAACCTTGTTGGCACCTAAATCTTTCAAGCTTCTGAACCAATGCTCCTCTCTTGTTTCCAAACATTCAGCCAATATAACTATTACCTTTCCCAATATGACCAAAATCTAAGCTTATCATGCATTTTTTTTTTTACTTTTCAACATTTAAAAATGTTTATTTATTTATAGTTTGGTGCACCAAAATGACTAATGACATTAAAATATGATGCAAAACAACAGTAAAACTAATGAGAAATTAAATGAAATTGACTGTAGAGTAGAAATCATGTCTTTTTTTTTCTTTAAAAAATAGGTTTGAGGTTCAAGGTTCAGGGAATTAGGGATATGATATATTTTAAAAGGTTTGGAATTTAAAATTTTGAGTTATGAGTTATAATTTGATTTTTAGTGTTGGAGCATAGTAAGGAACACCGGAAAATGACATAAGATTTTTGTTGTTGACTGCAGAATGGTAAACAAAGATAACCTTTTATAATAAGGATTATTATCCTTACACTGGAAGTGGAAAGTAAAGTTTCTACAAGCGAGGTTATTTAGAGGTTTAGAGTTTTAATGAAAGCAGAGTTTTTACAAGCGGGGTTATTTAGAGGTTTAGGGTTTTAATTAAATCAAAGTTTTTACAAGTGAGATTATTTGAAGGTTTATGGTTCTAATTTTAAATTTAGAGGTTACAGGTTTAAGTTTAATATTACTACATTTAATTAAATCTAGTTTTAAGAAAAAATATCGTTCTTTTTTTTCTTCTTAATTTCATTTAAATGCCATATAAAAATAAGATTAATATCATATACACTGGCAGTAGAAACTGAAAGTTTCCATAAGCGCTTTAGTTTTAGGGTAGAGGGAGTTAGTTTAGGGTATAAGGTTTAGGGGTTTAGGTGTAGGGGTTTAGAATTTAGGGATAATTGTTTCAATTTAAGGTTTAAGGTTTAAGGTTATAATTTAGGGTTTATAGGTTATGGTTTAGTTTTTAGGGTAATATGGTGAGGATTTAGGTTTTAACCTATAAACATTAAATTGAAACAACTATACCTAAATTCTAACACCCTACACCTAAACCCCTAAACCATATACCCTAAACTAACTCCTTATACTCTAAAACTAAGACGCTTGTGGAAACTTTCAGTTTCCACCGCCTGTGTATAGGATATTTATCCATAAAAATATAAGATTAATATCCTATACACTGGCGGTGGAAACTGAAAGTTTCCACAAGCGCCTTAGTTTTAGGGTATAGGGAATTAGTTTAGGGTATATGGTTTAGGGGTTTAGGCGTAGGGATTTAGAATTTAGGCATGATGGCTTCAATTTATGGTTTAGGATTAGAATTTAGGGTTTATAGGTTAGGGATTAGTTTTTAGGGTAATATGGTGAGGATTTAGGTTTTAACCTATAAACCCTAAATTATAACCCTAAACCTTAAATTGAAACAACTATCCCTAAATTCTAACCCCTTACACCTAAACCCCTAAACCATATACCCTAAAATAACTCTATATACCCTAAAACTAAGGCGCTTGTGGAAACTTTAAGTTTCCACCGCATGTGTATAGAATATTTATCCTAAAAATATATTGCAACATGTCATTGTTTTATGGATTAATATCCTATACACTGGCAGTGGAAACTTCAGTTTCCACAAGCGCCTTAGTTTTAGGGTATAAGGTTTAGGGGTTTAGGTGTAAGGGTTTAGAATTTAGGGATAGTTGTTTCAATTTAAAGTTTATGGTTATAATTTAGGGTTTATAGGTTAGGATTTAGTTTTTAGTGTAATATAGTGAGGATTTAGGTTTTAACCTTAAACCTTAAATTATAACCCTAAACCTTAAATTGAAACAATTATCCCTAAATTCTAACCCCCTACACCTAAACCCTAAACTAACTCCCTATACCCTAAAACTAAGGAGGCGCTTGTGGAAACTTTTAGTTTCCACCGTCTGTGTATAGAATATTTATCCTTGTTTTATAATTTGTTAAAACGGTGTTAAATTTTCAGACCAAAAACTATAACAGAAACATACTTAAGGACCAAACTGTAAATTAAACCTTGTTTTAATACATTGAACTTTCAATGTTTCACCCATTTCTCTAGGCTTTACAAACGGGCCAATTTGTTTGGTCTAATGAAAAGATACAGTTTTAGGCTTTTTAGTACCTTTTCATGTTGAGTCGTCTCGGTTGATATCATTTCCGGTTTAGTTGAGAGTGTGGAGTGTTGAACCCACAACCTCTTGGTTGTGTGGTTGGTTACCCAACCAATTGAGCTAAATAGCTCTTGGTTATAAACCACCGGACATTTCCTTTTATTTTTTTTAGTTCATTAAAAATTTTGAGAACATTAATTATAGGAGATGGTTCAGCTACCCCAAAATATATTTCCTTTTTTTTTGAAAATTCTGAAAACTCTCTCTCTCCCTCACCCGTCTCATCGCTCCGGCCACCGCCAAAAACTTCACCGCCGCTCCGTGCACTCCACCGCTACCGTCGGTGTGAGTCCCGTCAGCCCCTGAGCCATTTTCCGTCAACCACGCGCGACGTCGGCCGGCCGTTTGCAGTAGAAAACGGATCTGGAATCTTAAAGGTTTCGGCCGCCACCGTTTTCTTCATTTCCGGCCATTCCCGACGTCGGCTCGCCTCACCGTGGGCACCGTCGAGCTCCTCGCGTCCCGATCTACAAAACTCGTGTGTCTGATCGTTCATCCGGCTCCGTTAAAGGTTTCGCCGGAGCTCTATCTTTTCCGACGAAGTTTTGACCGTTGGGGTCTTTTTCGGTAAGTTGTCGATCAATTTCCGGGTTGTTTTTGTTGTGGTTGTGTTGTGGGTTAAATTTTCCTTCTGTTTACGGCCAGGTTATGCCCTTCGACGTCTCCGGTGACCTCTCTTGCGTTCTTTTCCGGCGAACAAATATATTAGGGTAAGTGGGCCGGTTCAGTTGCCCCAAAGGCCTGAACCGGTTAACTCGGTCCAAACCCATTTCGGTTCGAGCCCAAACCCAGTCAACCCGTCCTTCCGACCCGACTCGTCCGACCCGACCCGTCAACATGAGTTCGACCCGACCCGTCAACCCGAGTCAACTCGTCCGAGTCAGCCGAGTCAACTCGTCCGAGTCAGCTCGAGTCAACTCAGTTGACCCTTGTTGACTGCTGACGTCATGCTGACGTCAGCATTGACTTTGATCAGTTGACTCTGACCCCATTGACCGTTGACCTGCTGACGTCATTGTTGACTTGCTGACGTCAGCGTTGACTTTGACCGTTGACCAAAAAGTCAAATTTTTTGAAAACTCTTATTTTATGTTTTTCGATGTCCTGAGTTCGTTTTTGAAGCTCGTTTTGCAAAATTCTGACCCGAAGGTCTCCGAATCTGACCTTGAATCTGAAAGTGTTTATGTGTTTAATTTTTGTTAAGAGCTCTTTGGATAAGGACTGAAATGTTAATTTGTGTATTTGAAGGTATGCAAGTATCTTGGTATTCGAAATGTCATGGGGCATCCAGTCCGGATTCGAATGCTATCGAATGTAGTATCATGAGTCAACCGGTATAACTCGGAGCTAAGGTAATACACTACTACCCTTGGTATGCTTTATGATCATGTTGATATTCGGTTAACGCATGCATGTTTGTGATGAAGTGTATTCGTGAACTCTTCTTAAGTCGAATCAGATACGAAAAATAAGTATGAGAATCAGTAAGATCAAAATATTCGGATAAGAATATTAATAGACCTGGAGTATCGAAAGTGCTAATAGTAATAAATAATACAGTTAAATCTGAAACTCTATCAATGGTGTCTAAGAACCAATGCTCAGAATGCGGAGTATGAGATGTTGGTTATGAAATTACGAAATTGCCCTTGGGTTATAAAAATGACTAAACTACCCCTCTAATAAAGAAATGACTCGAAATCTGCATTCTGTCTAACTAAGCAATTTTACTCCTCCTAAGATGTATAATTTATTGGAAAGACTCCGACACTTTTGTACAAATTCGTGTGATTCAAAACTTGGATTTTTCCCCTAAACTCTGTATAACACATAAAGGTGAATCATCTGAGAATATCGTTGTAATCCTACGTCGATCCTTACGACAGTAACGAGCAAAATAATTGGAATAATTGTAATGACCAAAAAGACTATAGTACCCCCGAGCACCTAAATGTCTAATTAATTGGAATGACGTTTATACCTTCAAGTTCTGGAATGAATGAATCGTCTGTAACGGTCAGAGGGATTAAGACGACTTAATCTCTACCGAGTACGTGAATGATGGAGGTGCCAAATGGTAATTCAGAAAAAAAAGGAATGGTGGCTTTATCCCAAATTTCCAAAATGACCAGAATACCCCTTTCAGTTAAATAGGTGGTTATACACCCAATGAAATCCTGAAATTTTGTAAAAAGACTTAAATGGCTAAAGTGCCCCTAAGTGTTAAGAAAAGAAAACGATTCGTGTATGCCTATCGCTTACCATACTAAGGTAAGGTAGGAATATTTGCAAGGATTATATGCTTGATTACTCAAAGCTAAACCTTATAGTAAAGTATGAAGGCGGTCGTTCAGATATACAACTCAGCCGGTGTTAAGTTCTGATACACGCAAATTATTCACATCTGAATGTTAGTAAGTGTTGTAAAGTTGGGATATGCCACATTAAACACATTTTAGAGGTTTGATAAACTGTTAGAGCCCCTGAGAATTAAAATCGTCGTTCTGTTATGATTGTGTTATATTTGAAAAAAATTGTCATGATAGTTAAATAACTAAAAGGTTATGTTAGCCTAAATGATTAGAGCATCCTAGAATTATCTGATAATTTAAAAAGACCTTGATATAGAAATACTTGAATGTTCGGTTAGAAAACTAATGAGCAAACAAGATACCTGAGTTCTGTGAACCATTGCTTAATCAATGTTGGTATAATTACCAAAGTGCCCATGAACGTCGAAATGACCATAATACCCTTGTGAGCTTAAATGATTAAAGCGTTTGATATATTTAAACTTAAAAGAGCATGATGTATGAACTCCTAGAATATCTGTTTCGAGCCAAAAGCTCAATGTGCCTCATTCTGTAAATTATCAGGTATCTCTGAGAAATAAAATTTGTTCTGTCTAGTGTATTCCACGTGTGCTGCATTCTGTTGTGTACATATATATGTATATTAATATGGATTATAATTATGTGATGATTGTCTGATCATGATATATGATGCACTTTGAGTTGAAAAACATATTTATCTGATAGGGTGTAAAATCTAAAAGTATGAATGATTCTGTTTGAGAAGCATGATTATATCTGTTAAAAAAAAGTATTGTATGCGCAATATGATTGAGATTATATTCTGGTCTGTTATGAACTTATGATATCTGAATCTCTGTATAATGGATATGCTATATGCTCTGTTGACTGAAATCTAATGATAATGTGTTATAATCTGAACTGCTCTGCTTAGGGATACTCTCGGGTTATGATTGAAGTGTCTGTCACAGCCCTGATCCAGCTGTTCTGTTAAGCTCCTACGCCCACGGGCCTAGGGTAAGTCTTTCTGGACCTAAGGCATTCCCTTAGGTAGGCTCCTACGCCTCAGGCCTAGGGTAAGACCTTCTGTATGCAGTTCATGGGGAATTGCATTTTGGTGTTCGGTTGGAGGGTAGTTACCAGTAAACTCTTGTATGTACTTGAGCATTTGCATTGAATTGTTACATGTTCTTATGATATGGTTAATATGCAATTATGCCTGCCTGATCTGCACTTATTGGAACACACTAGACACTAAACTCCTTGTTTCATCTTCGTAACTATCAACTCGTATAATTCCCGTTTGTTACTCGATGATGAATAAAGAACAAGTACTGTTAATCTCAAGTATAATGTTACTCTGAAATAACAGAAAGGAATATAGGACTGTCACTGCTTAAAACATCATGAAAATGTTATGCCTACCATATATCTGCATGAGCTTATAGCATCTTCTGGTAGTTTTGTATTACTGAGCTTTCCCAAGCTCATGTTGTTTTTACCATCTCAGGATAAAAGATCAGACAAGTTGCACCTATCAACGTCGGTATGGGAGTTTCTTCGGCTCGTCAGGGAGTATGGTATCTGTGTAACTAGGGGGCATGTGTGTCGTGTTTGCATTTTACAAATGAGTCCGAAATTTAATTCCGCAACTTGTATCATAATTGTTTTATAATTTTGAACGATTTCTGAAATCTTATTTTAAATTAGATATTTGATTTATGATTTTAAAGGTTTAACTATATGTTTATTTGAAATCTTATCGTGGGTCGCCCTTGTGACCCTAATGTGACTTCCTAGGATCCGTTGTAACGCATAGGCGGGTCTAGGGGGTTACAGTATGCACCATACTTGGAATGATATCATCTCACATTCTTTTGATTCCAAGAGTCTTTTGCACACACGAACTATGTTGAGTCGAATCCTGCACATTCTTTTGCCATTGTGAACATAGTTTAGCACAAGTTTCTCGCCAATCTTCATTCGGGAGCTTTTTCGAGCAAGCGACTTCAAAGGCTTTTTGATTGATATCTCCCATTCTTTTGATTCCAAGAGTCGTTTTGTTATTCAAGATATCATTCAAACCCTGCACATAAGAAGAATCATAGGGATTTCATGCACAGAAAGAAACCGAACACGAGAAATCGAAAAAAAACGCAATGGATATATGTTAATAGATTCTTTACGAGCATCTTGGAGTTCTTGATTAGTGAGTAGATGTTTCACTGTGTCATAAAACTATAATCTCTCTTTATATCTTCCAATGCCTCTGATGTTTCCTGCAACTCTTTCTTTAAAGCAGCAATTTGCGAGCTTAAAGTTTCAACAAGACGTTGACAAGGCACATTCTCTTTCAGCTGTATCAGATATAATCGAAATTGTTAAGTGCACTGGCAAATCATAAAAAAAATGTTGAGCCTTAATACGAAGACATGATTTGTCCAGCCAATGTCACATAGTTCGTAAATAAAAAATCAAATTAAGACAAGTATGCTAGCTAACCACTTTCGTTTCATTCAACAAGGTTCCCCGTTCCGGATCATTATCGTTCTTAGATTTACACTCTTCGAGTTCCTTGGTTTGCAGCCAAAGTTCACGCTTCAGCTTAATGTTTTCTTCATTTCCCTTTCTAACTTCTGGATAGAAAACAAGTATTAGACACTTCCAAACAGTGGCTATCCTTAGTAAACTGTAGGTCGATGCAAGAAACCATAGAGGATGCTTCCTTTCGGGTTCCAAGCCTCGTATGACCAAAGCATTCTTATGTATCACAATATTATCTGGTTCCAAGCACATTAAATTTGTTTCATATCTGGTAATAACAGATACGAAGGCAAGTTCGGGGCCCGAATTCAGCATTTACATTCACTTCCCTATCTCTAATATTAAGGAAACTCTATATGATTTAGTGTAAAAAGGCCTTAGATCAATCAAAGCTCTAGATGCAACTTCAAAAACAGGCCATTCATTGTAACGAATGATTCGACTAGTGTACCTTTGCGCAACACGACATTCTTGGCCTTCAGCTGCCCCACGTTACCGTTATAGCGAAGCTCCCAATCCCGCAAATTATAGTCCATGTGCTTCACTTCCGCCACTAGGCCATCAATAAGTCCTCGAAGAGTTGAAGTTGTCTCATTATGTTCATGTTCCATTAGTTCCATTACAGACATCTTTCTTTTATGGTATTCAATCTCGTTTAAGAGGCTCCTGACGAGCCAACGCTGTTCCTTCAGCTCCTCCTCCAAGTCCCTTTTCGCCATTTCGATGGACGATTAAGTGCCTGCGATATCATTAATCAATCGAATAAACTGTTTATATTAAATTACCCTTTCAAGACAATGATTAAAAACACTGCCAAGATTTGGAAGCTAAATAATAACCATAAGAAAGCAAAGCCATCTCGTTTAAAGATTCCAAAGTTCAAAACTTGTCTCTAAGAAAATGTAATGTTGTTATCTCTAGTAACTAGGGTTCGAGCAGCTTGTCTACACAAACATGTTTGTGTATTATCAAAAGTCTAAGATTAAAAAATTCCAAAGTTCAAAACTTGATGTTGAAAAATTCATACATTGAGATTAAAGGTGGGATTTTTATAGGGTTTGAACATGGATAATTCAAGTCAAAACCCCCAAATCAAAATACCATTAGTTTCTAAAATCAAAGAGATAGAGCATAGTATAGAAACAAAACAAGAGTTTTTTCCTTTGCATTAACAGAATCAGACAACTTAAACAAGAAGATGGAAATGAGAAAGAAACCCGGAGTAAGAAATGGGTTAACTTGTTCTTCTTCTTTGCAAAAACCCTAAAATGCAGGCCAAACTAGGAATCCAACTCCTTTTGTTATATTTGTACTGCTGCAATAAGAGCAGAAGAAAGGTGGCAATATTTCAGAGGGGAAGACCAAAGATTTTATGGACTATCAAGTATTACACGTGGCAGCATCAGGAGGCAGGTGCATAGTTCGATGTGCCCAAGCAATAAGACCCCACATAAAAAGAAGGATAAACTATATAAATGGTCTCAAAACGTTTATGGCATTTTCATTTTGGTCACCAAACTTTTAAAACTTATAATAAAATTCCTGAACTTTTAAATCGTTTTCATTATGGCCTTGTTTGGTAAAAAGAGGTTTGGGCAAAAATTAAAGGTTTGAGGCATAATTAGAGGTTTGACCAGTCAAATCCGCTAATATTGTTGTTTGGTGAATAGCGGATTGAAAGAGCGAATTGGGGTGAAACCGCTAATTTTAAAAGAACTCATAATATTAGCTTTTTGAGGTTAGAGGTTTGATATTAGAGTTGTAAAGACTCTTTTACCCTTACTAGTTACCAAAAATCTCAAAATAACCTAAATTAAATATTTTTTCAACCTATTTATAAGCTAATCCTATTAAAAACAATGATTAAAAACACTGCCAAGATTTGGAAGCTAAACAATAACCATAAGAAAGTAAAGCCATTTCGTTTAAAGATTACAAAGTTCAAAACTAGTCTCTAGGAAAAGGTAATGTTGTTATCTCTAGTAACCCGGGTTCGAGCAGTTTGTCTACATAGTGTTTGTGTATTATCAAAAGACTAAGATTAAAAAATTTCAAAGTTTAGTGAATTTTTATTTTGGTCACCAAACTTTTAAAACTTATAATAAAATTACTGAACATTTAAATCGTTTTCATTATGGCTAATGTCGTTAAAAAATGCGAGGTGGAACGTTAAATTATAATTCAGTATTGTTCATCTTCTTCATCACACTACCCTCCCCCATTTTTTTCAGTCCCTATCAACACTGTTCTTCTTCTTTATCACTAAATAGTGCTCGGACCATCGAATCAAATGGAGAGATATCTAACTGTACTTACAGTAGGTGAAAATGATTTTTGGGTATCTCACCTAAAGAACTCATCAACTCTCTCCACTCTTCCTCTAATGTGGGACTATCTACATAGACTTGATTCCAAGCTGTTTAATTCTTGCTTTTGTTTGCTTCTTTCATGATGAAAATTTGTTATCATCCTATTTGATTCGATGATCCGAGCACTATTAAGTGATAAAAGAAAAAGAATATTGTTGATGGGGACTGAAAAAAATTGGGGAGGTAGTGTGAGGAAGAAGATTGACAATGCTGAAATAGAATTTAACGTGCCATGTCACTTTTTTAACGACAACGACCATAATGAAAATAATTTAAAAGTTTAATAACCAAAACGAAAACACCCTAAAAGGTTTGGGACCATTTACGTAGTTTACCTTAAAAAAATTGTTTTATATACTGGCTTAATGCTCGTTTTAGCACCTGAACTATATATTGTTTTTCATTTTGACATTAAATTGTTTTCCTCTCAATTTGGTAGACGGAACCGGTACGGTGAGTAAAACTCGACTCGACTCAAAAATATAATTTTTTATTCGATTCATCACGAAAAAAACAGACTCGACTTGACTCGAATTGTAACTTCATAGACTCGACTAAAAAAAATTCGAATAAAGTTTGAGTTATAAAATAAGACTCGAATGACTAGAAATTTTTAGTAATTAGTGGATTAGTTTTCAAGTTATAGTCGAGTCCCTTAAACTCTGCTTGATATATGTATCACATATGAATAAATATATATGTATGTCGTATATGATTATAGAAAGCGCTTTAAATTGGAACAAATTAGTAGCATACCATTATAAATATTTACAATTAAATTTGAATAAAACTCAAACAATTTGACTTAACTCTAAAATTTTTCAAATAAAGTTTGAATTATAAAATATGACTCATAAACTAACTCAAATTTTATCAACTTAACTCAACTCGACTGA